>VZTU01001880.1:106681-177295 GCA_013400835.1 Zapornia atra | reverse complement strand
CCCCCCCCAAGTAAGGAAGCAGCAGAGCTGAATATGATTTGGTTTCTGTCTCTCTGGAGCTTTGCTCAGCAACCAAACCCAGACTCCAGGTGCAGTATTCCCTCATCGGTCTGTGAGCATAGAAACAGAGCGTCCCTCCTCTTCTTCCTCCCCTGCCAAGAGTTTCTGGGTGGTGAATGTCAGTAGCTGGAGTTATTTTTAAAGGCAAGAGGTGAGGCTTGTCGTGCAAAGCTAGGAAGAGGGCGTTTGTTTGCTGAGCAGAGCTGACATCAAAGTGGAGATTGCTGCCTACTGGTCGCCACTGCCTTATGCCAGGTAATCTTTAACGGACCCTCAGTCATCGGGATCGCAACCCAGCCTGCCCGTGTGCATGAGAAACAACCTATGTTTATGATCCAGAAGATTGCTTTTTCAGTATTATTTCCGTGAGCTGGACTTTGACATTTAAAGGCTCGCACTAATCATCTTGCAAAACCTGCTTAGTGCTTTTAACTAAGCAACTGCTTTCTACTTCTCTTCGCAGGATAATATAAATGTTTTTCTGAAAGCGTGTGAAAATATTGGACTGAAAGAAGCCCAGCTTTTTCATCCAGGAGATCTTCAGGATTTGTCCAATCGAGTTACAGTCAAGTGAGTTTTGTGGGTTTTGGTTTTTTTTTTTCCTCTCTCCTTTTCCCTCTCAGCTGTTTCACATTCTTTTCATTATTTATTTATTTTTAATGGTTGCCTATGGAATATTCTTCTTTTAGTCTGTTAGAAGCAGCTCTGAATACTGTGGTGAGGTTTTAAGCATTGGTAAGGCTGGTAGCTAAGATTGTACAAATTTAATTTAAAAAACTGAAACGGTATTATGCCTTTCAAGCAAACTAATTCTTAATGAATATTTACACTATTTAATAGCTGAGGTGGAAGCTGTTATTTTTGAACTTGAGGAAAATTTAACTGTTAAATGATATCGAAGACATGACTTCCCTTTATGTTTTGACATTACTGATGCAAAATCTGAAAGGCTGAGGTGGTACTTCTGATACGTCCCTGAATGGCTCTGAGGCTCTGGTGTGGTGCTCCTAAATGACCCCTGCTCTTGCCCCTTCGAACATTTATCAGGTGCTGGTCACCAAATATCACATCCCCTGTCAAGAAGCGTGTGTGTGAGTGTGTGAGAGTGTATAGATTTGCACAAAGGGTAATTCTCTTACAGAGAAAAGAGTTGTCCTGTGAAATCGCAGTGGTGTGGGTCTGAAATACTGTTAGCGAACTCTCAAATTTCAGGACTGCTGTGTTTCCTAATATGAGGCTTTTTACTAGTTTCTGAGAGATTCAGGTGGAGCTTTACTATATAGCCACTTGACAGGTGTTTTAAGATAAATGTGTCATGGAAAAATATTGTCTTGGGTGTCGGGGAAGACAGCACTTGGGGTATCTAGTTTTGTTACAGTATTAGCCTTTTATATTACGATGGTACAAATGCTAAATGTATTGTTCAGTTTCAAAAAAAAAAAAGGGGAAAAAAAGAAAAGCTTTAGAGTGAGTTTTGCTAGAAACCTCTCAGGTGAAATGTTAAAAATTTATTCCTGTCTTAAATTACCAGTTTTATCAGAGAGGAATTAGGCAGTAATCCTTCTGTAAACACAAGGGGGAAAAATACTGTGAAATGACACATAAATGCTTTAATTAGAAAGAAATCTCTTGTAGGTGGATCAGGTGGTAACGTGTTGACATGCTCTCTGCCCGGTTTCAGAACTGTTTTCAGTCCGTACTGTTTTGAGGTCTGATACTTGAGATGGCAACGTGCTTTCTGATCTTTGACTCATACCCGAAACATCATTTCTCACTAATGTGGTGTTTAAGGACCTGGCGCCTTTCCAGGACGCCAGTGTTCTCCCCACTTGGTTCCTCTGTCATGCCAAAACCCGGAGGGTTGGTAACCTCTGCCATGCTTTAATTATCCGCAGAAGCCTTGCTAAAGTTATTTTGGTGGAGGTTTGCTCCAAGGGTATAGCTGGGAAGGGTTGGAGGCAGTCAGGACTTGGTCTTCAGCAGTGCCAATGGTGACAAGCTGAAATCCCGAGGAGGTCGAGTTAGCAAACTGTTGTGCAAGGTATGTTGTCCAACTCGTCTCTATGTTAACTGTTGCCCAAGTGAGGTCAGCCGTGAAATTCATCCAGTGGGTCAGTAACTAGGGTTTTTTGGGGTCCTTTCAGCTCCACCAGTCCCTTCCCAGGTCCACAGGCAGATGGGGGTTTTTCATCATACCTACTTGGCAAGGGATTAATTAGTGTATTTTCAGAAACCCAGATTAAAGTGTTGAGCATGTCTTGCAGACAGCAGAGCAAGGGGTCTGGGTTACAGTCGAAAGGGCTGCCAACATGTGTAGGCATGCTCTTTTAATTTCTTTCAATAGAAATTTGATTTTCCATGTGTTACATATCATATGACAGTGCCACAGTGTGTGTAAAGCGCTTGCAGAGTAATTCAAAACTTCTGTATCTGAGCATGCTGTAAAGTGGTTACCAAACTATGCTAGCACATTTTGACATGTTTCAGAATTTGAGGAGGAACGTGAGGGAAGCTTTATTCCAAGAAATGAAGGAAATAAGTTACATGAAGATAACTTTCTCCATTGAAAAGAGAGTCACACGTCATTTGATTGCCCCGAAGGCAAGCTAGTCTTTAGAGGGTTTCCAGAGCGCGTCATACGTATGTTGGGAGAGAAATGCTGTCTGATCAGGAACTTTATCTGATCTGTTTTTAAGTTATTGTTATTTAACAGAAATTAGTGATTTAGCACATTCAAACTGAATTACAAATTTCTTCAAAACTCTTAGAATGCAAGGACTTGGGATATTGCTTCATGTCTCGCTTCTCCATTATCCTCTGTTAACCTTGGCCTCGGCATTAAATCATTCCTTGTGACAGAATGAAACTTTTTTCCTTTTAAAAAAACCATAAAATACATAGATATGCTGATTTTATACAAGATTGCATTTCATTTCTGGCTTTCTGGCATTCCTAAGCTAATTCATTTTGCCGCTGTCACCTGAGGCTAACTGCCCATGTCTTAAACCAGCTGCGATGGGCTGTAGGGGATAACACAAAACGTGTGCCTGAAGCAGTGTACTTTTTGACACCTCAGTGGTATTCCTGTGCGCTCTTTATCTCCCCAAAGTAGATTAAACTGTTGCTTGACCAGTCGGTTTTTCAGGCTGGGATGGCTGAGGACGGTGCACTTGGTAGGATACAGGTCTGTACTGCCCGGCACTAAGAAAATGCCTGATTTGCCTTCTGTTTGGAAAATAGATAAGAGGAAGGTACTTTAAAAGGGTGGGTGTGATCCGGTTGCTAGGGTGGATGTAATAGTTGTCATCTTATGTCAGCCGTACCTCATTTCTGTGTGTGCTCGCTGCCACACACAGTATCTTCGCTGAGAGAGGTCTGCCTTCCTGTCTCATCCACAATAATGTTATGTCATTAAGAAATACCAGACTTTGTGTTTCTACATCGTCTAATGTCCTTGTGTCACCTGGGCTGAGGTAAAGACCCTGGGTTCCCCGTGGCTCGCCAGAAGCTGTGCTAAGAAAATAATCTTCCTATCTGGTAAGGAGGTTGCAACTTTCACTTGTATGTTGTTTTCTAGTGCAACTGAGATGATGCGCAAGCATAACGTGAAACCCTCCTCTGTAATTACCACTAGTATCTGGGACGGGAGAGGCAAGAATCCTCTTAAATGTCCAGACTCTCTGTTCCAAGTGATTATGTGATTATCCTTTTTGGAAAGAAAAAGCTCCTTAAAATTTTATTGTTTAGAAGTTTGTGCGAAGAGGGCTGGCTGCAATTACTGGTTGCTGTTCAAAGACTTGCAAACTTTATGCTTTGCCAGATCAGCGATGAGATTAGTTGTCGGGTGGTGTGGAAAAATATACTGGCATGGATGTGTGGGGTTTTTTTTCTGCTGATGAAAATGGGAGCGTGGATTAATGTGTGAGACTTATAGTTCAGTCTTTCTATAAATCTGCAGAAGTTACTGCTCGATGGTACAGTACAGTAATGCGTCATGTGTTCCAATAAAGATTATCCAGATGGATTTCTTCCTTGCTTACCGTGTCCAGCAGTCATGTGCATATCTTCTTCATGGCTAATTGTGTTTGTCAAGGCACATCTGTCCCTCTTCAGTTCTTTCAGCATATCTGACTTTTTTGGCCTAGGTTTTTATTATTTTTTATCAGAGGAGATATTACTTTAATGCTTAGCAACATGGCTGTTTGGGTTTTGGGTTTGTTTTTTTGTTTGTTTTTTGTTTGTTTGGTTTTTTAATACTAGTACAAGGTTGTCTTAATATTTAATTTGATTCTTTAGTTCTATCTAAGTAAGACTGTAATACGAGCTTAGCAACTCTCAGTTGTCGGCGCAGTTACTATTTAAAAACGTTAAGCACTTCCTTACCCAGCTCTTTAGAGATGACACACCCAGTTGTTCCCAGCTGTGGAAGGGTTCCTAGTGAAATCGTGCCATGGAGTTAAATGTCAGGAGTTTCAGTTCTGATGGAATTTGTTATCCCAATTGTCAGCTTTAAAGGAGGCAGCCTGAGCAGTCAGACAGCAGAATTAAAATTTGTCTTTCAAGCAAATTAATTCTTCCATTTGATAAAACCCCTCTAATTCTGTAAAATGAGGTGTCCATATAAAGCTTCTCAGGAAATGCTAATAATAAATCCAAGCAATGGTGGGTTAATAGATGGACATACTAAACTAAGTATAAAAAAAACAACCACCCAACCATTAAATTATGAAGCAATTCACTGCCTTAATCCTGAATAGCGAGCATTTTAAAGCTACCATAAGGCCCCTGAGTCCTGATGCTGAAGTTCTACTATAGTCATTTCATTCTTCAACAAAATACAAAATTGACATATTTGGCTCTATTAGTATTATTACTACAGGGTTATATTTAGAATAGGTCTGGATTGAAAGTCAAAAACTGCCCCCAAAGATAGCTGGAAACATGTCAGCACCCTGCAAAACTTGGTATTTGGATAAGGTCTTCAACTTTCTGTTGCTCTGTACTTTTTCTTCTATTCATTAGCAATCCTGTATGCTAAATGAAGTATAAATCTTACGAAGCAAAAGGAAAACCCTGTCAGAGTCTTGCCAAAGTGGAATTGAGTGTATACATGATAGGAAGTAACGGAGCTCGCAATCTAGCATTTCTATCTTCTGGGTAATTTTAACTTATTAATTTAATACTCCTTTAGCTCAATTATTTTTCCTCATTTCCTAAAGCAAAAAAACAACCCCAGAAAAATGTGAGTGCAGTGTTTCCTGTAGCGTAAAGCACTATGTAACTAGAACCAGCTGGAGAGATGCAACAACTGTTATCTGTCATGTTCATCCTTGTGTTCAAGCATTTCAGAAGCTGAATGTTGGAGGCAGGTTTTCTATTTCAGTTCAGAGATAATACTTTCTGAATTTAAAATAACACCAAAAAAAAAAGCTGTTCAGAGATTAGATGCGTTTAAAATAAAGCTTGATAAAATGGAATAGTTGCTAAGTGATGCAGCTCTAAGCATGTGCTCTGCAGCTCCTTATCCATCAGGAGCAGGATTTTCATGGAGGTTTCTTATGATTAAATAAGAATGAGTGATCATATTAGTTTATGTTGCTGTGATAATGTTAAGCATATGTACAGAATCACCATCTGCTGTATCTCAACTGTTGTCCCTTATGAAGCACCCATCTCTTTTCAGGGGCTGTTGAAAAGGAAGCCTTCTAGCATCAAGTTAAGCCAAACCCAAAGCATCCTCTAGTATAGACCTTCTTTATCCTTCAACTCATATCTCAGTAACACCAGCACCTCCTTTTAGTGATGAAATTGCCTCAGTTGTCTTTTTGGGCACAGCTACTAAATGTGCAGATAGAACAGGCTTCCTGAAAATCTTGTTGAAGCAGTAGCAGAGAGGGGTTGAATGTTGCATCTAGCTTCTTTCAGATATGCTTTCAGTTCTTCAGTGGCTTCCAGTTCCTCATGGGGTAGGAAAATTACTGTAGACTTTAGTTGCTAATTAGTAAAGAGTTTTGTGTTTTGGTTTGGGTTTTTTTTTGTTGTTAATTTAAGTTGATGGCTCCTCATGACTTCCATGTTCTTCCTGTCTAGTCCTGGGGAATATGCCAGGTTTCCTGTTTCCCACTCAGGATGCTTTATTCTGCAGGGTCAATGAAGGCAAAGTGAAATTACTAGGTGATGAATGTTACCACTGTCAAATAAATCACTGAAGAAAACAATTTGCATAGAAACCACTGAAAAGATGGTTGTCTTGACTGGGGGTTTGTTGTCAGTGCTCATAGCAATTTTGTCTGTGGAAACCTTGACTTGTAAAAGCAGTACCACATCTCAGTCTTTTGCGGAATTTTTTTAAGGTTGCTTTGCAAAGTAATGCTCAGCTCTTAGGTGAGTTGCATGTCAGACAGTTCAAAAAGTTTGAGATGCTCTTTTGGGGCTTGTATCCTATACTGTGCATCAAGAAGAACTGGCATATTTCCTTCAAAGGAGGCAAATACCCTGAAAATGGAGTCTTTTAAAGTCTTTTAAAAAGAAATGGAGACTATTGGGGAAATTAAAAAGAAAAAACAAACAGTTTATGGACAGGTAGGTCAGAGTTGGTGTTTATTGTTGATAATACTGAATATATAGTTGGGTCTTCTTCCATATCTAACGTATTTGCAGAGTTACTACATCCTCTTAATTTTTTTTGCTCAAGAATTCCATGCTTGTAATGAGAGTGCAGGATGGAGCTAAACCTGAATTTGCTGATTTGCTGTGCGGCTTCTTTCCAAGAAATACACATTTTAATGATTTGAAAGCCCTAGTTCTGATTTGGCTTCAAAAAAAAAAGGCAAAAAAGCAAAAAAAAAAAAGCATCCAAAACATACAACATGGTACCACCCTTTCCTGCCTTTTTATTTTGTGTAGAATAGAAGGCTGTGGACTGGACAAAAGCCAGGTGCTTCAGTGGTAGGAGTGTGGTAGTCCAAAACTTGTACCTGTGTAAGGTCCTCAGTTTATACCTGTATCACTGAAAAGTCAATCACCCCAAAGGCTTGGGCATAAAGGTCAAAGAAACTATTTTTCAATTCAAGTTGAGATGAAAGAAATAAAAGGCAGCTTTTGGTCAGTTTTGAAAGCTGAAATGCAAACCATTTAACCAAAATTTAATTAGAACAATGAATTCTGGGTTGGGCACTTTTTTTTCCCCTTTTCTTATATCCAGGGAAATAACATTTCTTACACATGTGGTTGTAATAGGCTTTTATTGTGGTAACTGAGTTTCCTAGTGATACTTCCCTTGAAATGGAAAAGTGCAGCACCCTCACTTCAGAGTAACTCTAGAAATGTTCCTACGCCTCTGTAAGTGTGGAAACTTTCATTTTGCTATGGGCATTTTCATAGAAAGGGGTAATATTTATAGCAACTAATCTTCCTTGGCATAGCCAACATTCTTAAAAGTTGAAATTGCTCCATTTATTCAGGATATAACTAATTATATCATGTGTTTTGCATGTTTAACTTGTTATTTGTAGGCAGAGGTGACAAAAATACAGTGCATTTTATCAGTCTTGTGAAACTGCTGTGCTTGGTATGAAATATTCATCCTTATGTTGTTAATTTGCATAAGCTTTAAATCATTCCAGTAAAACAGTTTTAGGCAATAAAATACATTCAGACTTTGGACCATACCTGCAAGAAACTTACCTCCAACTCCTCAGTATAAAGTCTATATAAAGTGTTGGGCGTGCTGCTATTTAATCTTTCGACTTCACCTGTGAAGTTTCTGGTCATTAAGAGAAATATTTGAGATTGTTAATTTTTTCTGTTGAGTAATTTAACAGTTAATAATTTATGCTTTCTTTATGGGCTTATACTCTAGATAGTGTTTGTTTTTACTGTTTATTTTGTGAGATGATTCTGCTGTAGAGGTGAAAACCTTCTGGTGTTGTATACCTGTACCTACAAGTATACAGAAAGAGTCTGATCAAATTTGGGAAAAAAAAATGTTAGTGTGTGTGTGTGTGTTAATTGTTTCAAGAGCAATTCAGGTATCTCTAACAGCACAGATCTGTAGCCTTATGTTGGAATTGAAATAGTTATGCTGAGAAACTGAATTATTTGCTGAGTTACAGTAGCTTTCTGCTTGAAGATATTGGTTTGTTCAGAGTCCTCATTTTTGATCCTATTACACTTTAAAAGTATCTCTGGAATCACTTTTGGGGGATATGAAACCATTATTACAAAAAGCTTTTGCAATACTTTTTCAATGCTCTTTTGTGTTAGAAGTGTCTCTAACCGTTCAAGATTCCCATGGGAATCCATCTAAGCCTTAGTCACCCAAATTCATTTGAAGCATGCATATCAATCCCTTAATGTACCAGGATTAAATGCAGTTTATAAAACAATGCAGTAGAGGGAGGAAAGCAATTTGGATGAGTAGCACTGAGGTCTGAAAGAAGGTAGAGAGAAAACCTGCATTTTTTGGTAGTGATTCATTTATTAATTTTTTTTTTTGTAATATGAAAAAAGTGTGTGTGTGTGTTTGAGGTTGGAAATTGAAGGGTTTCTAAAAGGAATAAGCTTGTGGAACCTTAACACCAGTTATACAGAATGTGTATGCAAGTTCTCTATTGTATTTTATCAATAAATTGCTGAAGTTCACTTAGTTTTTTTGTATGCAGACAACTGAGTAGGAAGAGTTCCTGTATTTCAGTACTTGGGGGGGGAGGAGAGGGGGAAAGCTGCCTTCTTGAAGCTTTCCATGGATACAGGAGTTTGTTAACCATACTCTGTAAATAGAGAAAGCAAAGCTGAACACTGTATTGACAGTTCTGGATCCTACTTTATACAAAACCCTACTTTTATTCCTGAGCTGTGATTAATACTATTGTTACAGAGATCTCATTGCTAATCATTATTAGTACTTTGTTGGAGCACTCAGAGCATCATTAACAGGTTTGCTGCAGTGAGTACTACAGAATGTCATTAGTAATGCAATAACAAATTTAAATATTTTTATAAAGTGCATGGCAAGAGGGTTGCAGGGTTGTTTTCATCTTGTTGCTGAAACCAGTTAAATGACATCATGTCTTGCTGTATGGTTAGAAGGCAAGAAGCTGCTGGGGGGGAGGAGTGAAGAGTGCTAGATACCAGCCAGGTTTAACCACACAACGACATGATCTTGTCAGGTTTCTTTTAAATGATAGAGATCTGTTGTCCTTAAACAAAAGGAAAAAACCCAACAACAGCAAAAGAAAACTCAATTGGAGAACTCTTCTCCAGGCTAAAGAAGCTGGGTGATCAAGCTCTGGATCTCCAGCCCCAACCACCCTGGTAGTCTCCACTCAACTTGCCTCAGTTTACCAATGTCTTTCCTGTGCCGGGGGCACCAAACTGGGGACAACAGTGTTACAGATGTGGCATAGCAAGCACTGAGGAGAGGGAGCATCATCAGGCCCATCAGCCTTCTGGCCACGGTCCATTTCATACGGCCCCAGGTGATGTTGGCCAACATTGCTGGGATCTGCGGCTGGCTGAGCTTCAGCCCAGCAGGACCCCCAGGCCCAGCTTCCCATGCCACTCTGCCTTCACAGGGGCTAGGTCCATCCTAGAGGCAGGACTCAGACTTTGTCCTCCTTCAATGTTGTGAGGTTCCTGCAGAGCCAGTCCTCCCAGCAGCCCTACCCTCTGTTGTATCGACTGCACCCTCCCTGCACTCCCATCTGCTTGGGGAGGGAGCATGGTATCAGAAACTGACTCAGAAAGAAAGTTTGAAAACTGCTGCCATTGCTGGCTGGGACTAGAGTAAGAAAGTTGACTAATGTGAATGATACTTCCTCTTTCCCTCTAGAAAAACCGTCCTGCAAATGTAAATACGTTCACACCTTTGAACCCGCCGTGCAGAGATAGACATCAACTGACGTGGATTCCAATGTGTTATAGGATAGAATATTTAACTGGGGTGGGGAAAGGGAGGCTAAGTTCAAAATACTTCTGCTTTTGCAAAGGCTATTAAATTGCAGACAGCCACTTGTGTCCTGTGAATAAACGCTGAAATATGCTTGGCAGGTTTATGGTGTGGTAACGTATTCTTTTTAACCCTGTGACCTGGTGGCCAGCCTCTTTTCGGTTGTCTGAGGGGACAGGACAAGGGGCAATGGCTGCAAGTTGGAGCCAAGGAAGTTCCACACCAATATGGGGAAGAACTTTTTCACAGTGAGGGTGACAGAGCCCTGGGACAGGCTGCCCAGGGTGGGTGTGGAGTCTCCTTCTCTGGAGATAAGCAAGACTCATCTGGATGCCTATCTGTGCGACCTGTCCTAGGGAGCTGCTTTGGCAGGGGGGTTGGACCCCATGATCTCTTGAGGTCCCTTCCAACCCCTATGATTCTGTGATTCTGCAATTCTGATGTTTGTGAGAGGCTCTCAGTTGTGATCATTTTCTGGGGTGAGGGACGTGCTTGGTAAAGCACTAGCTAAAACCACCCAAACCAACAGAAGGCACGGTATATTTGTATATAGTTGGTCTTGAAGATGCAACGTACTTTGATCAAAGATCTGTGCAGGTAGGGAATTACTGCACGATGACACAACTAATCCTCCTCTGTCCAGATTTACATGTGTCAACTGCACTAGTAAAAAGCTCTTAATAGTTGCTTGTAGGTTATTTTTTTTTCCTGAAACTGTGTTCTTTTTTACATATGAAGTAGAAGAAAAACTTGTGTTACTTAAGTGAGTACAGGAAAATCAGAACAATTCTAATTTTTTATAAAAAATTACCTGTTTTGGAAGAGCTGATGGTACTCAGGCCTGAGGTAGTGGGGTTAGGACTTTTGAGAGAGGCTTCTGAAGGCATCTATTCAGTGTTCAGTGCCAGCCCAAGGGAAAAGAAAACAAAAACCACCCACAACAAAAAATCCCAAACACAAAAGAAACATAAAAAATATAAATAAAATCCACCCAGGAACAGAGCCCAAGCATTGCAAGCATTAGGAATAGGAAAAACAATGGCACATCACTGTGCTGCTGCAGGGAATCTGGAGTTTGCTGGTGCTGTTAATGCCATCTGAAGCTTTGGACTTACTTTCCCTTTCTTCACTCTTTCCCCTTCACCTCACCAAATTCCCCCAAAATCAGGTCTATGGAACTGGAAGATCCTTGTCTTTGTGGTGTTTCTTGAACCAAAGGTCATGAGAGCATCTATTGCGTATTTAGTTGAGGAGTCTGCAGCCTGAGAGATGATGGGTGAAAAGGAGAGGTGAGCAGAGTAGCAAGCTTAAAACTATCAAATAAATGAAAAAACCTGCAAGCAACCTAGCAGATGGCATGGACAAAGTGGTTCAACTAGTTTCTGTGTCCCATCTTAGACAAATAATCAATGAACCAAACAGAGGAGTAGTAGTCTTCCCTATCAACAGATGCTGTGGATGATAAAAGTTTACTTGAGTTCGAGGAGTAGTAGAGCAGTTACAGAAGGGGAATCTGTTAAGAGTCCCTTAATATGGGGAAACCACATCTAGCTTGGGAAGTCCCCAAGGGAGAAGCATCTTGCCTGCTCTACTTTTACTCCTCCTTAGGCAGCCACTTGGGGCTGCACAGGAGAGTGGGATCCTGGGCTAGGTAGAGTTTTGATCTGGCCTCATATAGACATGTGGTTTTGAAAGGGTCCTATACAGGGAAAGCTGCTTTTAACCTTTGAGGTCTAGAACATCCTCCAAGAAGCAAAGCTAAAGAAAAAAATCAGAAACAAATTTTGTGGAAGCTATAAATTTGACTTGCTGAATTAATCAATCAGTCTAACACTGTTAAGCTTCACCAAGTGTGGAGCACTGCATGCAGAGATATATGAAAAGATAAATAAAATCATGGTAAGTCTTTTAACCTAGACCAGTATCTTATTCCTCCTGCATGGGACCAGGTTGTGCAGTCACAGGGAAAAGTATTATGAATTCTTAAAAATGTAATGTTTGATGGTTTTTCATCATGCCATTTGACATCTTAGTAGAAAGCTTCATAAGAATGAAAAATAAGAATGGCTGAAACTTTCTGGCAATAAGCCAGCCCATGTATTTGCATATACTATATTCAGCACCATTACTTAAAGCCTACTTTTGCTCTAAAAATACCAGTTAATTTAAGAGGTTTTGTTACTGATTTTGGCATGGGTAATGTAACTGTAAGATCACACATCAGATGGTTCTGCAGAAGGCTCACCCACCCAGATTGTGTAAGTGCAGAAGAAGATGCATCAGTAAGGATACTCCTCTGCTGTGCTCATCCTTCAAAACACTCGCTGCTTCTGTGCGGAACACTTTATTCTCTGAAATTTGAGCTCACCTCTTGTGTTGAATGTTGACTGCTGCTGAGAAGTCTCATGGAAGTCACTTAGCACTGATGACTTACTAGTATTTGCCATTTCATTGAGATGTTTTTGTTCCTTCCAGAGGGGAAAAAAAAATGATCACTCAGAAGTAGGCTTTTCTTTTTATAAACAAACTTTTGTCTTTCTGAAGCGTTTTTGTCATTGAGCTGTGACCAGATTGCCCAGCTTAATTCAGTCTTCTCTAATATGGTTTGGATAATTCTTGAATGTGTTCAACAAGCTGGTTTGTTTGGAGATTTCTGTATAGATTATTTAATAACTAGTTATCCAGGTGATGTAGTCAGTCTAAGGGTGGTGATCCTCACCGAAATGATGTGGCTGCATTTGTCAATTCCTTCTGTTTTCTGTAGAGTATTCGCTTTCGTTGATTGCATAGGATTTAAAAACTATGTATCCAGGGACTGATGGGACCAATCATGGTACTCAAGCAAGTGTTCCCAAGCTTTGCTTGATGGGTATGGCATGAGCAATGAGTGCACAGTAGCTGGTCTCAACTACTCATGAGGCTGAGGACACATCCAGCTCATCTCTTAGCTTTCCAGCACTGCTCTGGAAGACTGTGATGGTTCAGACCCTCAAAATAAACTAAGGCAGGAATTCCATGCTTATGTTAAGTATCTGCCAAAGTTGCCTGATAAACTTTATTGGACAGAATCACAGAACACTTTGGGGTTGGAAGAGATTTCTGGAGATCACCTAGTCCAACCCCACTGCCAGATAGGACCACCTAGAGCAGGCTGCACAGGATCATGTCCAGGCCTGAGCTTTATCAGGGGAAAAGCTGGACTGAAGGACTGATGCTTCATGGTTTCCTCAGAAAGCATATCTACATGGTGGGGCACTGCAGAGAAGGTGGAGGAAGCTGGACAAGAATCTGAAGAGGATTCAAAATCCATTCTCAAACTGGAACTTAATCTGAGCAGTTGAAAATATACACTGAACTCAAATATGAACTGAAATAGGTCTAAGGAGAGATAAGAAATGTTAAGAATGAACTTAGTACATGATGTACATCTACTTCTTAGCGGTTTTTTTAGCCTTTACTACTATATATCCTTTCACTAAGGATGAATTTTGTGTGGAAAAAGTGCAATGTCTTGAAAATCTGTCTAAATAGAAATACAAACTGAACATAACAGTATATGAGGAGAATAAAAGACCAAGGCATGGTTCCCTCGAGCAGCTCAAGTATGGGCACATGAGTGAAAAGCTTTGTGTAGCAGTAAGTCAAAAACCCAGTGAATTCATCTTCCCAGGTTGCATAATGTGTGAAGAAGAAAGGAGTCCACTAGTTCAGGTAGTAGTTAGTACACAGCATCCTGTTGTTTTACTTGGTCAGAGGTAGGTCTGCACAACAGAGCGTGCGGGACGGGCTTAAACACCTCAGCCATTGGAACATCAGCCTCCTTGCTAAAAGAGCCAGCACTGACCCAGGGCGGTGTCCCACCACGGTGCATCTGGATCTGTGTTCTAGGCACCCATGACTTTGTCCTGCTGCAGTAACAAACATTGCATCACAGCTTTCTCCTTTACCCATCTTGCCCTCTCCACAAGAGCTTTATTTGGGTGTAGCCCTCTAACCTGAGCGCAGCCTAAATTAACTGTGTTCCTCCACAGAACTTGTTAGAGGACGATGTAGTGAGGGCAAAAGAAATTGTAGCAAAATTTGATTCAAAGCTAATATGAAATAATCAAGCTCTTTGTTTCTTTCCTTAACTGTGACAGGGAAATGGATCTCAGATGGACACTAGTGTGTTAGAAAAGCATTGTAGGTTACTATCAGTGTCACCAAAGTGCATTTTCCCGCTTGCCAGTACAACATTTTGTACTGTAGCATGGTTTGGGTTTGTATACCTACAGATTTTGGTGCGGTCCAGGTCCAAGAGGAGCCTGATTTAAAAGTTTCTGTGCTGGCTTAATTCTAGTTCAGGAGAGGTGGTGGTGGGGGAAGCATGAATGCTGGAAATTTCTTTTTGTTTTCAGTTGCCCAGGAATGTGCTTGCATGCTTTCCATCATGTAAAAATGACGTACTGCTGTCTGATCAGTCTGAGGAGGGAGAGAAGCTCCCTTTTATCTCCTGGAGAAGGAATCTTTTTGATGGACATGTACCAAAGGCATGTGTACCTTACTTATAGAAGGAGCTTTTGTTTGCAGAATTTTTGTCAGGAAAGCAAATATGCTCAAGCTCCTAGAAACTCTTTGGTCAAGCTTAATTGCATGTAGGTTTTGGCATGCAGCGTTTAATGGAACATGCTCCTGTTGTTTGTGCATCTGTAGTCGCAGGAAAGACTGGGCTCCTTATAAGCTGAATTAAGGGGCAGTGAAAACAGTGGAAGAAAACTGCTAAGCAGTGTTTTTCTGCCCTCACTCATGGGAGAGTACTTCAGCGAAGTACTTCAGGTTGCTTCGCCTCCTGGTACTGTGACTTCTTTGTTAACACTGTGTGTTTAATTATGAAGACTCCTTTCACTTTCAAAACAAGCGTATTAAGATTAACCTGTGCCTGTAAAATATTCTAGAATCTGCTTTTGCTGTAAATGAAGAGGGGGGTGGGTGGGTAGCAACTTCTCAATTTCTAGTTCCTTGGCTGTAGGTGGGCCACGTGCCACCACTGCCATGGTTCGGAATAGCCTTCTGATAACTCCCCAGCTAATTTGGGACACGGGGTAAAGATGCGTGCTCGCTGTTCTCGTTCTCCATTGCTCAGACATCTCTGCCAGGCAACTCCCAAAACAAACAGCAGCACCAGCTCGGCCTCAAAGAGTACAGGCTTTGAAGTAGAGGGCAGGTGATGGTTATAAAAGGCTAGCCTTTGGTGGTGTTACCAAAGGTAGCTGTAGAGGCTTCCGTGCGTTTGCTTATTAAAGTGTGTAATGCCCTGATTTGTATGTACAAAAAAAAAGAAAATAAAAAAATTAGTGGGCAATTAATAGAAAAAAATTAATTTGTGCTTTCCTTGGTGGTGGAGAACATAACAGAAGTTAGTTTGTAGCTGGGATTTGAAAGTATGTGACTCGCTTAAAATAAGTGATAGTCAAGACAGCAAGATACAAAGGCAGGAGTGTTAGACGCACCGGATATAGATGGTCAACTTAAAAGCCTTGTAGGAAAGAGAGGGCAGGAAAAGATGTTGACTCACTAAACCAGGACGGTTCAGACTGTTCTAATCTTTGTGCCTACAATGCAATTAATTCTTTAAGAGACTGGGTACTGTGATATTGTGCTCACTGGATAATTGTATGTTGAATTTTTCATAGAGAGTTGCTTTTTGGTTTGAAGGAAGCTCTCTTACTGCTGGTGGTGCTCCCTGGCCAGTCTTCAACTTGTGAAAGGTCTTTGGCAAGGCTCAGTTGTGCCCGTGAAACACAGGATCCCCTATGCAAGCCAAAACTAGCAAAAAGAAAAGACTTTTTGAAGAAAGCAGAATTTCAAAGGAGTTTGTATTTCTGCAAGTTGCTCTGGAATCATAAATGTGTTAGTGAACGTAATTTGGAGGGGAATTGGTGTGACACTCCAAATGAGCATATTTGAGATTCTCCACATTGTAAATCAGCAGAGAATGAATTTAAATGTGCACTTAAGTATTTTAAAAGCCCTGTTTACTTCACATCCAGTCTTCTTATTTCTACGTTATCAGCTTTCATCAGTGCTAAAATTTCAGTGTCACTGCTTAAAAAGAGAAGCGATTTGGGATGCTTTTGACAGGAGTTTGTTTCTTCTCTTTGCAAAAAATGGTACCTCTGTGCTTTTAATTTATTATTCTTTTCCTGGTGGCTTTGCTTTTTGAAGCATTGCCTGGACTTTGTTGGTAACTTTATTATACAAAATAGTTCAAATATGTTCATCTGTGTACTTATCCTGTGCCTGTTAGGGTTTTTCCTTCTGGGGCTTAAGTAAATAACTATGTTACTTTTAATAATAGTTCAAATAATTACATACTTGACATTCTGTGCAGAGTTCGTGCAACAGTTCTGGATTATTATATTTTTTTTCTCCCCTAGCAAAAGCTTCCACAGATTCTTTCCTACCTGAAAAAAATTTGGGGGCACATACTTTTACATGTAGCCAATGTGTTGTTTTCTAAGCAAAGAGCTTTACATGTGGTGTGGCAGAAGGCATCACATTCATCTTTCTCTTTGAGGGGAAAAAAAAAGATATCTGACTGCTGCAGTGATTCTGAATCAGTGTCTTCAATAAATTAGCATCAAGCAGATGGCTAATTTGTTATATCATGAGCTGGTTTTGATAGTACTGATTTATGTTATTAAAGATGAGGCTTGCATAACTTCCACTGCAGTATAAGCTATTTTTGAGTACCTTAGAAAACTTGTATAATGCACTACTCTGCTATAAATGCATTTCCTTGGTGATGAAGACTCTTGCACGTCTTTGTACCTTCACTTGCTTAAAAAAAACTGCAACAGTGAATTTTATTAAATTTATCTTTAAAATGTATGCTCTAGCAGGTTAATTGGTCTACTGACTGCATCTGTGCTGAGCTGTAGTGAGGATAATGTTCTAGGAGCACTCCCAGCTATTTTTAATGGTCTACCTATCTAATGCTATACAGCAAGAAAGTGAAAGTATATTGTAAAAGACTTTGCCTGTTGTGTGGATAGTGTCAACAGTTTGCCATCTGGCAACAAAATGTGATAATGCTCAATGTTATCTCCAATGGGTGGGTCAAAGGGTGAAGGTATTTCCATACCATTCCTTTCTCCTGCCCTTCATGGTGGTTGCCTTCCTACCAAGGACCAGCTGAGTTTTGCTGCAGCATGACAGCCCATTCCTAAACCATCAGCAGAGACTGATTTAACCTCTCCTAATTGCATGGTGCTACTGGTTATTCCTCCGTTGCACTGAGTTCGTTACTACTTGTAGCTTTGCTATCCTGCAGGTGAAAAGAAGGAGGGGGACCTTGGAACTTATTCTAAGTCTCAGTGTTGCAATGTGTACTGAAACCTCTGAGATAGCTTCCTGCATGATTCTTCCCTGATTGTACTTTGTTTCAGGTAGGCTAACAACTCCAGAATTAAGTGTAATCAAGAAGAGAAACATCTGATTTGCTTGTGTCGATTTGCCTTTGTTTTCCTCATCTTGTCTTGATCGGTCTTAACTGGGGAATGATGAGGCCTTGGCTTTTCATTGGTTTGCAAGCCAGTGAATATAGTGACAGCACTGTTACTCTTTGGATTTCTGAACTAAAACCCCAAGATTAGAAGGGCTACTTCCACAGACACTTCAAAGGTAGCAGATCTGGAGCCAGAGCAGCATGCATACTGTCCCTTACAAATTCTGAGCCTTGTAGCAAACTGGTGCCATGGACATATTCTGTAGTTTAACCATGTTTCATTTAATCTTTGTAATGACTAACTGCAATAATGGCTGCAATTCACAGGTTTTTTTCAAGGGACCCTTAATCTTCAGGAGCTTTGGATTTCTAGGTAAGACTCCCAAGGTTTCTGTTAACCTTATCTGGGTCAAAAAGGCTGTGCTCTGTCTCTATGTGGAAATGATCAGGTCTCTTGGGGAAAAGATTTGTAGAATAGTCTCTTCCAGAGCCAAAGGGTTACTTCTGTGTTACCCTGGCTCTGTGCTTTGGTTGGCCTCTGGGAAGGATAGCTTACAACCACCATGTGTGTTTTAAGGAGCTTAATTCTCCAGTCCTTCATCTGGCTAGACAGTTGATGAAATTCTGCAGATGGCCAACTGTAGTTTCCAAGAGTTGGTGCATATAGTATCTCCTTTCTTGTGAGAAGGAAGATTCTTAATTTAGCATTTACTCATGCGCTCATTAAAGATGTTGGGAATATTGCCATGGCCTCACTTGGAGCAGAATCGGATCGTTTTGTTCCACTCCCTCCTTACCACCAGACTTAGTTGTAATAGCTTGTTGGAGCATTTTGGTGGTGTTTTAATTGGTGCACTAAGCTTTTATTTTTTTCCCCTCAGTCATCAGTTCTGTGGTACAAATTACATACTTCATGAATACCAGCAAAGGAGAGGTGTGAGATCATCTATAGTTCCCTAGCTGGGATTGTTTTCCCATATCATTAATTTTGTTCAAGTTTTTATTCTCAGACTCCTCTGACTTTACTACAGAAACACTCAAATGACTAATAGCACATTTGGTTTCAGTAGGTTGGGATGCTCAAAATTGATGTAAATTCTCCAGCTTCAGAAGTATATGGCTGGAGTAGCTTAGCTTTATTTTTTTTCCTTCTTCCCTCTCTCCCTCCCTCCCTCTTTTTGCCTCCCACACAGACTTTCTAACATTCTGGCAAAGTGAGTATTTGGACTTTTACCCATTCTCTCACTTTGCAGTGAAGAAGCATTCATTTTTCCAACATTAAAAACTTGGCCAGAAAAACCTGGACCAAAAACCTTAATGTTTTGAGCAAACGTTTAAAAATATCCTTTGACTTGGCTACTCTAAGTAGCCTTAAAGCACTTTTGTCCACTGGAGTGGATTAATTTATCACCTCCCCCCCAAATAAACCCCAATAAAGAAAGCTAATACTTATCCAGTAATATTGATAGCAACAAATTGAATTTAGCTATTTCAGATGTTAGAGAAATAGATCTGGAGCCGTAAAGAACCTGAATGAGAACGGTTGCATCTTTAAAGTGTCTCCCTTATATGTGAATGCTGCAGGAGCTGAGAATAGGAGGTGAGAATTGTAGCAAAAATGAAAAATACTCTTAGGCCTGGTCCATTCCCCAAAACAAAATAGCATGTTTTTGTTGAACATAGTACCCTTTAGGAATTTAATTCGATTTTTCTGGGTTTTGTTTGTTTAAATTGTGTTGCTGTTTTCCCACCATGTCTTCTGGGAGAGCTGGTTCAGGGGACTACAACCTTTCTTAGCATTCTTCTCTGGTAAGGATGAACACTTCTTCGGGCATATGTGAACCAACCTATGTGAATAGAGAACTGACTTCAGTAGAGAGAAGTTGGGTTCAGTCAGTTTCATACTTTCATGCTGTGTGTGATGGGTGATGATGTGTTCTCTGTTGCTAGGGTAACTCAAAGAAACATAGAGAAAATACAGCAAAATTTCAAAAAGGAAGCACTGTAATTTCTTCAGTGTGTCTTATTTGCCAGTGAAATATTTTTGCCAAAATATTACTGAGAAAACCCAGTAGTCCTTTAAAGTTTTTATGCCAAATGTAGAGACTAAAACTAAATGATGCAGTCATGCAGTAGTGATTTATTTCTAATCAAGGACAAATTCCAACATCACTTCAACTTGTTTCCAGAATCTTTATCATGGAATAAACTGTACTTACCTTGTACCTCCATTTTGTCATCTTTGCTCCATCCATCTCTATAAATAAATCTAAATTCTTTCCAAAGTCCTAACTCTGTGACACTTGCCCAAAAGCTTTGCTTTTGGTAATCCCCCTTTAAATTGCTAAAGCATTCGCTCTTTAATAATATGACAGAAGTTGAGACTTTGCCTCAGTCTTTGTCCTCCTGTACAATGATTTGGCCAGCACTACACTGGAATTGCTCTAGGGGAAAAAATGAGCCATTGGAAATCTGGGCAAGTGACTCCCAAGTGCCACCTACCCCCAGAGTTCAGGGGGGCTGTCTCCTCTCAGGAAGGATATACCCATCCTCATGCTTATACCTGGCATGATGGGTCCTGGCTTCCCTGCAGCGATGGTGACTGGACTGGACCGAAGTCTGGATTACACCCCATTCCTGGGCTGTGCGTGGGGCGACTGTCGCTTCTGCTGTTAACTCTTAGTGAGTCACCCCTGCTCTGAACTGTTTGCAGTGTCTGTGCTAGAGCAGCAGCGACTGAGCAGGTACCTATTTGGACTGGTGAAACTCGGATGTTGACACAGGCATGAGCATAGCGATGCCCAGTATAAGCTACTGTCAGTCATTGTTTTTTCTTGATTGGCGGATGTGTTGGTGGCCAAATATCCGGTATAAATTCTACAGGGCAGGCACAAGGGTGTGTGTTTTGGTTTTTTGGTTTTTGTTTGGTTTTTTCCTGCACACCATGAGAAATTAAACAAACTTCCTGAAGTCACTGTTGAGTGTTATAAGCTACAGTAAACTGTCTTGCTTATGCGCTTGTACATCACCACCTGTTTGCCTGACACAAAAATAACAAAGGATTACACTTACCAGATCTTTCTCTGGCATGGATCAAGGGAGGAGACTGAATGCAGGAGGGCGGTCTTTTTCTCATCTCTGATTCTAGAGGCTATAAAAATCCCTCTGTCTCTGAGGGAGCAAAGTTGTAGAGCTTGCCAAATCCTAGCTCTTCCCAAGGGGCTGTGTCTGAACGCTTTATCCAAAATGAATGATTGTATTAATCCTGGGGGTTGAGGGTATGAGGGTGCCCGCAGGCAGCTGCAGTGGAGTAGCTGGTAGATGGAAAGTTTTTCACTGTAGCTTACCTTGTAATAACTTGTTTATCCATACCTGGAGTTGGTGCAGAGGTGTCTGAATGATACTTTAGAGGGAATAAATGAGTCATTATTGAGGAATATTCTACAAAATTATCTCTGGTATCTGTGTGTAGGAAGAGGGGGTGTTGAAATACTTTGGTTAGATGTGGGAGTGAGAAGGACAACAATTTTGGAAGTACTTAATTTAATAATGACAAAGAGGCATCAGGCAGTAGAGAAAGTGGATTTTGGTATTGTCTTGAAAAAGTGCTAACTGTGAGTTGCCATGGTTCCTGCAGTTTAGCTAAAGTAAATAATATGCTTTATACAGAATAGGGATTTTTGTGTAAAATGCCTTTGTATTATTTCCCTGGTCGTTAACAGCTGTACCCTTCATGTGGGTTTGTATGTGTTTCTGTAAACTTACAGCATCACACTTAACTGCCAGTCTTTCAGAGTGACTACTCAGATACACCAGATATTCCCTTTTATATATCAGATATACACTCAGATTCCCTTTTGGAATAGCACAAGTGTGTGTTCCACAAATGGATTTATCTTCAAATCAATCTACAAAATTTACACAAGATTTTCTAGGTTGGGGGGGGGGGTGAAGGGAAAAGAACTTCTCTTGCATTCAGCTTTGAAGATAATGTAGATGATGATCAGTTGGATGAGTTCAAGTCTGTTGATTTGGGGAGGAGAGGAACTGGCAGAGTAAAATCTCAAAATCTATAGAAGGTACAAGGAGAGAAAAAGGTAAGTGTTTACTATAAATTTAGTATAACTCTGGTGCAAGATCAACTGTATCGACTCAATCATAAAGGCCTTTTCCAACCTAGTGATTCTGTGATTCTGTATTATGTACGGGCTGAAAGAAATGAAATGGGGAGGTAAAAGGAGGAGAAATCCATCAAAGTGATATGCTCCAAGTTCTAAAGACCAAAACTTTAGAAGCTATAAATATCTAAGGGTGTGTAAATAGTGATATGACAACTATCTATCCATCTTCTAAACTACTATGTGTTAAGCGGGTTTTTTTTCCTTGAAAAGCAATTCTTTCCACCACTGAATCCAAACAACTTCTCAAATGTGAACAAACTGCTTGATTTCATCTGAGAACTCCTAATGCTCTGAGCTTGGAGTCAATTCTGCAGCTTCTAGTTCTTTGTGCAGAGAGTCTGTGGCTTTTTGTAAAAGTCAGTGACTGTTCTCATGCTTTTTGGCCTAAGTATATGGCATGTGACTGGTAGCTTTCAGAAATAAAATATCCGGGGTTTTTTGTTTGTTTTTTTGCATAAGTATCAGTCTATACCTGGAATTTAAAGTAACCAATACAGGAAAAAAAAAATCTAGGTTTGCCCTGAAGAAAAACAACCAAACAAAACAATAGAACAAATACCTAGTTTAATTACCTTTAATTAGGGAAGCCTCTGACTTTTAGAGGGTTTTTTTAGGAGTGAAGTAAAAACAAAACCAACAAAACCACAACACAAAAATGGACCAGCAAAGCTGCACTAATTATTACAAACACTTTAATTTTCTTTAGGTTAAAACTTAAGCAGGAACCAGCAGTGTCCTATCAATCTCCTCTTTCTGTGTGAGCTGTTGCTGTGGCAATGCTCCATCCATGCTTCCCTGCCCACCCCTCAGGTGAGTGCTGGGGCTATCAGCCAGGCTCCTCTGCACAGGCTTGTCCTTCTAGGGGTGATTTTGGGATTGGTTTAGGGGGGTGGGGGAGTATTTTTATTATTTTATTTGACAGGTATGTTTCTGCCTTACGCTATCCTGAATATTAGTTTTATCTTTGGAAGAACCTGTAGATTGGACTGAGATATAAGGAAGTTGGCAGAAATGGACCACCCAGGGAGGGGTCAGAAAGGAGCGTGAGGAAATGGATAATATCAGTGTCCGGTGACTGATGTGTGCCTCTAGAAGTGCCTGTTTTTGTTTTGATAAGAGGTTTAAGAATAGCGTGGAAGCATAATGGGTGAGATCAGCAAGGAAGGGCCATGCTCAAGAGGTGGTGTGAAAGGCTAGGCTGTGAGCCGATGGACAGGGACACATTCCCATGGAGGGTGTTGGCCAGCTGCGTGTTCCCTCTCCACCTTTCCCCTCTTGGGCATCTCTTCCCCACCCCTCATCTCCTTCATTAGTAGGCGAGGGCACAGGGTGGGGACAGCCTGCTTGGTCATCAGGGACCACAGAGCTCCTTGCTGCCAACCTGGTGCTTTTGCAGGGGCGTGGAGAAATGCTTTCTGCTGTCCTTTTGTACCTGACTCTGTGGCATTGAGGCTGGTGGATGTGTTGCTATGGAAAATACGTGTGCTTTTTATAGTCGAACAAAAAGGTGCATTCCCAAAAGCTGTTCCTGAATGCTGCAGCCATAACCTGACCGTGATTTCCAGCAATCTTAGTAGTGAACTGCAGCTCTCAGGGTTGAGTATCAGTTCTCTTAAGGACCCACATGCTGGAGAAATGTCCTCATGTTTCTGTACCCGTGCGGCAGCCCCATCTTCCCCTGGAGCCTTTCTATTCTCAGCTGCACGTGGGAATTCAGTGAGATCCGATAACAACAATATTAATAGCAGTTGAGTAGGTGGCCAAAGAGGTTGAAATTTAGCACAAGCCCGCTGCTAGTTGCACAGCCGGCGTTTGTCTCCTGCGCAGCATACCTCAGCGGGGGTGGAGAATCCTTCAAACTCTCTGACATCCTCCTCGGAAGCGTAAGTGAAGCTGGTCTGTGTGGGGCTAGAGTGCCTGGAGCTCTGCAGCAGGCTGCTGATCTGCTTCAGCTCTCAGGTCAGGGCATGGCCCTTCCAAGCCCTTCAGAGGGCACGTGGGAGGTGAAACTGCATCCTCGGTGGATGAAAGCTCAAAGGGCATTGAAACTTCTTTTTTAAACAGAAATCTGTTCAAGTCCTGTGTGTTTGCAAGATCCGTGGTACGGAGGAAGGGTTGGAAAGCAGATAGCTTTGGCAGCTGTTGGGGTTTCTGGAGTATTTGTCACCAAGGGAAGGGTTTGGCACTGGGCAGGGTGCATTCGTCACTGGCACATTCCTTTCTATCAGAGGGAGTGTCTCTGTCTCATCGTTCTCCCCATAAATGGGTTCAGATTTGTCTTATCTCTTTGGGTACAACCACATGGCCTCTTCTCAGCAGATAACCCTCCTTTAGGAGAGGGAGTGCTCTCTGATTTCTTTTTTTTTAATTGTAGATTGGCATCTATATTTAATATGTTTCTGTACGAGAATCAGACCCTCAGAAGGCCGTGCTTTGTGAAGGGGATGCTGTAAAATAATCTTCCAGTCTTCTCCTCCAACTTCTGGTATATTGGACTTGGTCTTGAGCTCTGCATTGTTCTCCCTGAAAACAACAAAATGAAGTGTCAAAGTATATTTGACATCATGTGTTGCTACTTGCTGGAATTTTATAAGTATTATTTTATGAGGGAATCAAACTGTATGATGTATGAGGAAAGTAAAACCTGAACTACTGAGTTTGTTTGTTCTGAAATAACAGCAAACCTAAACACAGCTACTTAAAATGCAGTATTTATTTACTTCTTTGAGGAGGCACCGGAAAGGTGTATGTGTATGTTAGCATTGACCATGGATAAATGTTATATCTAGTTCATGATGTTTTAAAGTCTTGCAGTCTGCAAGCTACTGTAACTTATATGACTGTCTCGTACATCTAACTTTCTTTTTAATTTTATTTTTTAAATGCCTTGAAGTGCACTAAAGTAATACTGGCAAGCTTTCCTCACTCCTTGGAGCTAAGTGATGAAGAGGATGCACAGAGCACCTCTGGCTGGGGTTTTGCCATGTGGAGACTCTCATGGAACTGGCGTATGGAGCAGGGTCCTCTTCCACCAAGCCCCCTGCCCGCTTCTCTGCAGCACCTCCTTGCCTTATGCCTCGGTGCTGACTCAGTTGTCTGTAGGTGTATGCTGTGAAACAGAGGAGCGAGTTAATTTGGGGTTTGAAAAAATCCAAACAAAGAAATGGGCACAGCCCTCCTCTGGTCCTGATGCACAACGTGGAGCTGCAGCGTGATTCCAAATCATGTTGGCATAACCAGAGGGGCAGCAAACAGGAGTGGCTGGAAGGGGAAGGGAGACCAGGAAATCCTTAAGCTGGAGCTGCTGCCAAAGCTTTTGTGTTGTCAGGCTGAGGCCTTGGTGACTAATTTTGCTGTTTAACCTTGAGCAAACAGTGGAGCTGAGAAAAAATTCCTTGAGCCGCATCTCAGCCTGATGACCTCCTGTGTCACTTTGCTTTATTCTTGTAGAGCTGTCCTTTTAGAGAAACACCCATCAGTCTGTGCTGGCTGAGTGTAAGTGATGTTTGTGAACATGTTGCGTTCACACTTAATGGAGGTATTTGGTCTCTAGGCATATCACCTACTAACAACTGAGAGCTATTCCTGTCCCATTTGTCTTTTTTCTGTTTGCTAATGGATTGACGTAGATTAAGTGATTTACATGAAGTGTTATATTCTCCACAGGTGGTTATTTCACTTTTTCTTTGCATCAGTTTTCAACTTGAAATTGTGTAGTTGTGCTTCGCAGTTACTGTAATAATTCTCACACATCATTATCTTGTGGCCTTTAGACTTTATGCTGCATTTGATAGATATTTTCTACGAAGGCTAATCTTCAAGCTGTACATAAACTTTAATTGAAACCACTGCCAACAATTAAGGTTCATGCTTTATGAATTCAAGTTGTAATTTTGAAATATTGACAGTTTTGTGTTGGGGTTTGATGTTGGGTAGCGCAGGGATTGGTGCTGCTTTTCTTCTGTGTGTCAGGATGAATGCTAAAATACTGAGACTGTGGCAGGAGCAGATGAAGTATTTGGAATAAAATTCTTTCTGCAAGATCTTAACCACGCTCCTTTCAGCTTCCTTCATGTAGTCCAGACATCTTCAGCGATGTTGCATTGCTAATGAAAGGAGATAGCAGAGAAAGCAATGTTTGAAATGACATAAAGTGGTCTAGTAATCGGTGTTACACTGTCATTTGGAGAGGACCCCACTTCTTTCAGCAGATCATTTTTAAGATGCAGCCTTGGTTGTACTCTCCTGAGCAAATCAGCAGTCTGCTTCTAACTCCCACCACAATGGCCTGAACTTGCTCAAGCTGGAAATTAGGTTACACAGAATAGTATTTTCATTAAAAATACAGTATGCACCACCTGGGCTCTCTGACAAAAGCATCAAAAAGCAGACTTCTTTCACAGTTGCCCAGTGTAGGTTTAGTATTTGTTTGGATTTATGAAGATACTTCAGGAAGGGGGTTACTCCTTTAATTCCTAGAATAGCTTTCCTAGGACAAATGTCTCTGCACATGGTGGCATGTGTGTGTGCTTCAGAGCTGTAGACCTCTTCAAAATGAGCTTAGAATTGGAGTATATTAAAAAAACTTGAACGTTGCTGAAGTTCTTGGACTCCACCTTTGTAACTGATTTCTTCAAATACAGCATGAGAAAAGGAGGTTTTCAGCCCTGTGTATTGAGGCCTAGGCTTGAGAAGAGGAGTGGAGGTGGGAGCAGGACCTGGCTCTTGGGTAACAACAGGTTGTCAGAGGAGGATGGGTCATGCCTTCTCTCACAGCAGCAAAAAGTTTGCTGCGCTTGAGGTTAGTGCTGCTGTCTTGTGCCCTGCTATCAGCTGCAGTTGTTCTGAGCTGTACACAGGACCCTGGCTGAATGCTTTGATTCTTTGCATAGTGTTTACATTTCAATAACACTTTTATGAAGGGGAATGTTTAAGTAATATAACAATTTCATTCTGTGGTTTTAGTTACTGCAATTAAAATCTTGCTTATTTAAAAGCTCTTCTACTGTCCAGTAGATATTTGCCAGGCTATTTTAAATGCAGTATACTGGAGGGTAACTGGGAAGTAGTTTGTACATACAAGTATAGATTTGCACTGTGAACGTGGCCAGGCTGTACATACAAAAGACTCTTATTTCACTCAGAGAATGAATAGTGAGCGCATCTCCCGTAAGTTGCATGCCTCACAGGAGAAGCAGCTGTGAAGTTTGTAGGTGACAAATGATGCAGTGACTTAAACCTTGCACTGCTGCTTTATTTAGGGTTTTCTTTTGGGGAAAAAAAACAAACAACAAACCCAAATTCTTATTATTTTTACACAGATCTTAGGACAATACACTAATCATCCAGAATCCTCCTCCTTTTCCTTGGTTAAGCACCACTGAAGAACTAATACATGCTTATATAGATGAGGAACTGAATGCTCTGGAGGAGCTGGGGTTTTCTTGTTTTGTTTTTTTCTTCTGCTCAGATTATATCTGTTGTTTAAAAGGTTTAGAGACCAACAGGCATAGTTCAGAGAAGGAGAATAATAACACAGGTGAAGCAACTTTGCTCACAAAGAGTAAACTACTTGTCTGTTTGATTCTGTCATTAGCTGAGCAAACATGTGAATGGAGAACTCACAGAATCGTAGGGGTTAGAAGGGACCTCGAGAGATCATTGGTTCCAACCCCCCTGCCAAAGCAGCTCCCTAGCTCATATTACACAGATAGGCATCCAGGTGAGTCTTGAATATCTCCAGAGAAGGAGACTCCACCACCCCCCTGGGCAGCCTGTCCCAGGGCTCTGTCACCCTCACTGGGAAAAAGTTCTTCCGCATGTTGGTGCAGAACTTCCTGTGCTCCAATTTGCATCCATTGCCTCTAGTCCTGTCCCCACAGACCGCTGAAAAGGGGCTGGCCAATTCCCCCTGCATCCCCTGATGATATTTAAGATATTTATAAACATTAATTAGGTCCCCCCTAAGTCTTCTTTTCTCTAGACTGAACAGTCCCAGCTCTCTCAGCCTGTCCTCATACGGGAGATGCTCCAGGCCCTTAACCATCTTCATAGTCCTTCTCTGGACATTCTCCAGGAGGTCCCTGTCTTTTTTATACCAGGGAGCCCAGATCTCACTCTTGTTCCAGTGTGTCAAGTATCTTCCTGCGCACACCTTGGGTCTCAACTGTGCTCCAGTGCTTTACCTGGATGTCCTAAGCTTTGCCATGTTCATAGCCCATGTACACAGCCCTAGTGTATCTATGGTTACTCCAGTATATAAAATATGTTGCAATATAAAGGCAGCTGAAGATGGCTCCTGTTGCAAAGGATTGACCGAAACGATCGCAGCCAGCTCATGGAAAGCAGAAGTGGAGGCACCATCGCGTTCAATTGTGTAGCTTTACGTGAGGGTTGGCGACCTCATGGATACAGGCTGTAGCTGACTAAGGACAGGATTTGTCACTGCTTGCTAGACTGATAGAATTTGGAAGCAAACTTTAAGGCATCCTCAGCAGGGGTATGCATGGCCTCTGCTTTTGGAATTAATTCTGCCCTAACAAAAGGCCCTTAGACCTTGAAGCTAAAGGATGTCAACCTTTAAACTGCTCTCTGTCAGATGCAGGAAGCATAATGCTACTACACACCACTACAATAATAATTTTTCCACCATCTGCTTGGGAAACCTGTCTGTAGTCAGTATGCTAGGTCATGGCTGCGGCTGGGACAGTGGAAAGGAAATCCACATACTGAAGAAAAGGAAAAATTTTTAAAACAGTCTGCATTTAAAAAAAAGAACAACAATGTGTTTGGGGGAAGCTGTAAAAAAAAAAAAAAATCAACCAAAAAAGAACCAAGCTATAAATATTTAGCATTAAAGGAGAAGGGTTCCTCCTTATCCATGAGGAAGAGGTCACTGCTTACAAAGCCAGTAGCATCTCTGGCACGTGTTACTAAGGAAGCTGTATGTGGGGATTGCACAGGTCGGATCTGTCTCAGGAATTTGTTTCTGGCAGGTTGGTTTCTTTATGATGTAGGGGACAAGCATGGCAATTACAGTAACAGCAAGTGGGAGCAAGCGCACTCAAACTAGGGAGAAAGAGAATGAGGGGCGGTCGGTCTGTGTTCCTGACAGTTGTCACATTGCATCAAATACTGCATTTTGATGAAGAGTGCCATCTATGCTGACCAGCCCCTGTCATCATGTTGCTAACTCATAATTGGACCCTGAATGGTTAGTTGTGCCTTTGATTAGCTTGTTTTGAATGGCCAGGAAAAGGGTAGGTGCCCTGATACCTCATTATTGGTCTGACCTTGTAGCAGGGCCTGTGTAAGTACTTCTGCTGCTGTGTGTTAATTCTCTACTTTTTTGTTGGAACACCTTTGCTGTGCTGCATGTGAAGCTCGCCACCGAACCAGCCCCAAAACAGCGGCATCTGGGGCAGGTGAAAAGTCATTTCAATGTATTTAAACCATTTGCTCTTTCATAGCCATTGGCTGTGCGGGCAGGAGTCTCCTTCAGCCTCTGTCTGCAGTCCAGCCCAAAGGTACCCCACCTTTGGGAAGCTCCCATCCAAAAAATTTACATCCCAGACCATTGCCAGTGTGCATTGGTGCACTTCTGAGGTGTGCCACAAATTGCNACTACTTCTGTTCATGGCACTATAAAAAGAATTATATAATATATATATTATATTTACATATATATATATATATAAAAAAAATTTACAATAAAGTTCTTGATTACATACTTCTTGAGCAATGTGTATCTTGCACAAAGGCAAACCAAACCCCTCCTTCCAGCCCCGAAACATCTCTCTCCAGATGTCCCAGTTTCAGTTGTTGGGTTTTTAGGGTGTGTTTTTGTCTGAGTAGTTCTGTCTAGGCGGAAATGTTCTCTTTGTCTGAGGCAAATGTTTTAGAAAACATAACACGATCAGGGAAAAAGGAACAATTGAACCTGCTTCCATATGGGACTGAAGATCTTCCTGGTTATTAGAGGCTGTATTTCCCAAAGTCATTAGCTTGTTTTCCACTTTTATTTTGTAGGTATTAAAAAAACTTAGCTAATTAAAAAAGCCTAGAGCCATTCTGAGTACCTCTCAAATCGGAAACCACAGTAGATAAGCTAGTTTCTCGCTTCATATGTCACAATTTAAATAGCACAGACTTATGGCTCTGAATTCAAAGTAAAATGTTTTTTATTTACTTTGGAACAGTCATAGTTGCATATTTTATCATGGCCTCTTAATTGAGCTTGAAACCTTTTAAATCTTGAATACTTAGATTTTAAGTCAGATATATTTAAAACATTCTGCTTTTGTTTTGTTTTTTCCCCACTCCCTGCCCTGCTTCAGACCGGAGGAGACCAACAGAAGAGTGAAAAACGTAAGACACATCTACTTCAGTGCTTTCAGAAACAATTTGCTGCTAATTCTGATTTAATATTTTCAAAATACTTCTGTTCGTGGTGCTATTGTGTTTACCTTATTATTTAGCTGTTTGTCTATCTGATGCAAATTAGTGCTGTCTTACAATGATCTCAATGCAGCTTACTTTCTTAAATAAGTGTGATCATTAGAAACAGTACTTCTATCTGCTGATGAGACACATGAGGTGCATCGTAACAGTCTTTAATTGGTTTTGATGGAGATCATAGCTAGTACCACAAACAATATTTTACAATTCATTGTGAAATCCATCTCTAACAGCATGCTGAGATTGTTTTATACTGCTGCATGGTATGAAAGTAATTAAATTTGGGATTGGTTTGTTTTTTAGGTTTTGATTACATTATACTGGCTTGGGAGAAAAGCTCAAAGTAACCCTCATTATAATGGTCCATACCTCAATCTTAAAGCATTTGAGAAGCTACTAGGGCAAGCATTGACTAAGGTAAGAAATCCAAAATGAGTAGCAATACAATAGCTTGAATTTTATGGTTTGCTACACATTACAGCATCAACTTTAAACAAACTCTTGGGTGGTTAATTTTATTTCTAGTTTGAAGAACATAGGCACTTGTTTTGTTTTGCTTGATATTGAAGTGAAAGGAATGACTGTTAGCTTATACAGGTTCTTCTGATACCCATATAATCAGGAAATTCAGAGTCCACCTGCTCTGGCTGATGTGGTAGGTTGTGAAGACCCCTGTCTTGATTCACTTTGGCCAAGATAAGAAAAATTTAAGGTCGTGTGTTGAATCTCCTATCCCAGTGGCTGTATATGTTGCTTTTAGAGATTTGCTGTAGCCTTTGTTAAAGTTTGTGCATTCAAAATGCATTTTAAACGTTTTTCAGTGAAAACTTACAAGTAGCATTTGTGCCTTAAGTTATTGCGAAAGACCTCTTAAACTTACTCTTGTAGGCACTTGAAGAGTCCAGCCACCTCAACAGAAGTGGCAGGGATAGTGGGTACGGTGATATTTGGTACGTTGACCGGGGAGAGCCCTTTTCATCTTCCGTTAGCCATAAAAGAGACGATTCCTTTGATAGTTTGGACTCCCTTGGTTCCAGATCCTCTACAAGCTTTTCATCGGATATAACCTTGAAAGGTGGCAGTGAAGGTACATTTCCCTGTTTTAAATCTTTTATTGACATATGTCTAATGAGTGTGGGAAAAGACAGTGTATGGACCTGGTACATGAGGTGCCCCGTACTTAAATCAGCTTGAAAGGGAACTCTAGTTTTGCAACTGCTGCAGTTGCGTTTTGCTTAAGCAAATATTGACCTTTTAACAGTTGGCGGAAACAAAGCAATGCTCGCCTGAATTTTCCTAGGAAGGGCTGCTGGGACTCCTGCTCTTGCTGCTGCACTAGGGTATGTGTATATCTGGGGTATTTTCCCATGGTTCAGGAAGGGAAATTGCTGGAGTTCAGATCCTGATGGAATCACCTAAAATTCAACAGTTGCAGAAGTCTCTTGCCTTCTTCCTAGTGTGGATATGTCAGACCTCTACGGCTGCACTCCATTTGTAAATATTCAATAGGGTTTTTTCCACCTAGGTTAAAAACTGAACAGTTGTCATTACTTGTGATAGCTTGTATTGGAAAGAAAGGTAACAAGAACAAAGTTTGCGATGCAGGATCTCTACAGCCTGTGTTTTTTCTCTCAGTTTTAAAGTTCAATTTAAATTTGTAGTCTTAGCTATAAAAATAGCGAACTTTTGGATATTGTTCCCTGTGAGTAACTTAAAATCACTGGTCTTGAGACTACATGGAGTATTTCTGATTTGAGCAAAGCAACATGTAGCCATTCAGTATGTGTGGTGTATGGGGGGGTTCTACTGGGTGTTGAATCGGGAGGCATGAGCATGTTGCTTTACTATTTGCTGATAATGTGTCTTTGTTAGTAAATTTGAGTGGCAAGCATGTTTTTAATTACAGACTTCGGTGCTGTTTTACATTTTCAATCTAGAGGTCAGCGCTTTGCTCCTGCGGGGAGCAGAGATAGTGAAAGAATGGAACAAATGCAGCAGGGCATGCAAACCAAAGTCACCTTAATGGACCTTATCACAGCTTTGCCACGAACTTCTAAAAGTACCTCTCCTACTTTTTCTGTCAGTAGCTGGGCAGACTTGCAGCCGAAACATCCCAGATGTGGAGTTAAATTAATTTTTTAGAATATTTTGGTGCAAGTTCTAGCTAGAAGCTTGTGTTGGGAGAATAATGCTTGTGCCTTCCCTTTTCTCCCCTTTCTTCTCAGACTGCGACAGTGACACAGACTCGGAACTGCCTTTCAAAATGCACGACTCCCATAAGGATGACAGGTCCTACCGTAGGATTTCTGTGATTGAGCCAAAACCTACCACTGACTTCAATCGCTTCTTGCCCAACAAAAACAAGCAGACGGCGTATGTCCCAGCACCCTTAAGGAAGAAGAGGACAGAAAAGAATGAGGACAACAGGAGAAGCTGGGCAAGTCCTGTCTTCGCTGAGTCAGACGCAACGTTTTCAAGGTACTGGTGTGTGCAGTCTTAGTAAAGTGGACTTTGATTTAGAACCTTTTAAAATAATTTCATTATTAGCTAAAGAAAAGTTGCTGCTGTATTGTATTTGAGCTTACATATTTTGGGGGGGGGGGTGTGTTTTATTGTGGTTGGTTTTGGCTGTTGGACTTGGTTTTTTGTTTGTTTTTGAAGGTTTCTTTACTTTGTTCGATATAACTAGTTTTCGGGTAATGTTTTGACTAATGCTTTGAGGCTGGTCAGGCTCTGAATAGAGGGGATTTAAATGATCTTAAACGCAAGTTCATGAAAGATAGACCCATGGTTTTAGTGTCTCATTAGACCCTTCCAAAATATGCTGATAAACTTCTTCAGTTGTCCAGCTTCTTGGTGTGTACAGATGAGATTAGCGGGCAGTTCTTGGGTTTCATCATTGCCTTCGTGACTTCACTGTCTTCATTCTATTCCTGTTTTGGTCAACCTCAGTGGACGCGAAAGGAATCTCGTAGCTTCCTGCCAAAATAACAGAGCAGAGCGTGAGCTCACAAATCCAGCTTCCCTCCAGATGATCTATGAGTATGACAGTGGCTCTGATTCAGAAGATGAAAGAAGGCTGCCCGACGTGGTTATGGATGACTTAGCAAAACGTAGATTTCTAGTCAAAAAGAGCCCTGTAAGCTCTGCTGCACCTGGACATCATGTCGTGTTGCGCAATGACTCTCCTAAATCTTGCTCGCAAGAAAGTTATCCAGCTGGTCCACTAGCTACAATGCTTGAACCACTGAGGTCAGAGATACTAATCCGAGATCCAGTAACGAGTGTGTTACCTAAATTGCAGTCCATCAATAACTCCATAAAGTTAGCCTTCTAATCGGCATTTTAACACAGCTTTGTTGTGCCTTTTCTGTCAAACTTCATATTTTTGTCAGAGGCAATAGGATATTGATATAACCATTTAACTTTTTTTTTTTTAATATATTATTTCTGGTGCTGCAGTGATGGAATTGAACTAATTTGCTTCATTCATGAGGCTGAAGTCCTGAACCAAAATAAAAAAAGCATGTCTTTTTTGCATTCTTTTATGTCAAGTTGCTCCTAAAATATCTTAACTGAATTGGGTATTTTAAACAGTAACCAGAGGAGGCAGAGGCAGTTGGATACTAAAGAGGAAAACAAACCGAAAGTTAACATTCCTTCAGAATTATCTGGGTATTTTGATGAGGACGAGGAAGAAGAAATAGGCATCCCAAACATTGAAAAAGATGATCTCTATTTTCGCAAGCTAAGTTCTTCAGCGGCAAATGCGGGTGTTGCTTTTGACAAATTTCTTCCTAAGTTTTGGACTCCAGAAGAAGAATTGCTATGGAAAAAGCTCAGGAAATCCTCTTTCAAACCCTGGTATAAAGAGATTCAAGGGTTCAGGTGCGTGTTTTTTTTATGCATGCCCCTGTTTCTCTCCTGTGTACAAATAAATAAAGTGTAGTTGTATGACTTTATTTTGAATTTTTTTTAAAAAAAAATTATTGCCAGTGTAGCAGCAGGATATGTTTTTTCTTTCTTTTTTCTTTTAAGACAGTAATTGAAATATTTTCATTACACTGTTGCCACTGTGCATTTTACTCCATGAGTACACTTCGTGCTTTTTTTTTTTCTTCTTCTTTCCCTCTGCTCATTCTTTGTGCTGCTGCACAGTAGAAAGAAATCAGATTCCGAGGATGAGGAATTTGCTTACAAACAAAGCCCTGCCATTGTTGCTAATCAACCAAGACCAAGTTTTGACTGGAACAGCAGTTGCAGAAGGGATCAGAACTATAAGCCAACTGCTGAATATACGGGAAGCTCACTGTCACAGATCGCAGAAGGAAAAATCTTGGAGGCTTCTGACCAAACCAGGTTGATATCGCTGCATGAGCTATACTCTTGCTGCATCAAAAAAGAAATGGCTGGATATGCAACAGCTAAATGAAATTAAACCACGTCCTGTGATGTCATGCTTTTATTTTTTTTTTATTTCTTACTATTTTGTTGGGGGTTTTGGGGGTCGTTTTCCTTTTTAAATGTAGCTGTAAGTTGCTGGTCTTCTGGAACCTGTAAAAACAAAAGCGTATCATGTTGCATAGGGTTACTGGCTTTGCGTGTGAGCATGTAAGTGTGCTGTTTCTGAGCAGGTTAGTATGCCATGATCCCTTTATGTTGGTTGATGTGTGCTGTGCTACGGTTACCGATGGTGAATGCCAAGTGGTGTAGTTGTACTGCTTGGGATACTGCAGTCTAAACCAAATGTATATCACAATACGTTGTGATCTGCTTGTCTCTTGCTAGTTAATGATATTTTTACTTCCCTCCTTTTGTTTTATATGCTTCAGTCAGTTTTCATTACTTCAGGCCCTGCAAAAATACTCTGACTACTTGTCTTCTGAAACGAAGACCAAAATTGATCCTACTTCTGGCCCTAGGCTCATAAAATGTAGAAAGAATATTTCCTTTGTACCAGGATGCAAGCAAGGAGACGCAGAAAACGGCTATCTGTATCCAGACTTAGAAAACGATGACTTGTTTGTTCGGAAAACTGGGGCTTTCCATGTGAATCCAGTTGTGCTCCAAGACCCCCGGTATTTAAAAAAATACTCTGAGCAGGAGCCTCTCCTAGAGGGTGAGATAATTCTGCAACCCAGAGAGGGCCAACCTGTGATTCCAGATTTGGAAAAGGATGACATGATTTTCCGTAAAATCCTCTCCCAGAAAAAAGAGGTGCCTTTATCAGGTGCTCCAGACAAGTATCACCCGGCACTCTTTCCTGACCCGTGGAGCCTTCCAGAGGAGATACGGTCCAAATTTCTGTGTTTACTTGAAAAAAATACGACGTCAGAGGAAAGAAAGAGCAACGGCAGAGTGCTGTCACCATCTTCCCGCCACAAGAAGGATGACATGCTGGCCCGCAAGATTGAGTCTTGGAAGGTGGGAGGCAACGTCCAGCCAGTAAATTTCATCCCAGGTCCATGCAGTGAAGAGGACTGGAAGAAGTGGGAAGCGATCAGGGAGGCCAGCAAAGTTAGACACAAGAAACGGCAGATGGTGGAGAGGTCAGGTTGTGTCCTGCACGGATTGCGCTTGAGTGCAGTTGAACCTTTCCCATTCCGAAAAGCATCGTCTTGTGCTGAACCATTCGTAGAGTGCCAATCTGCTATTCGTTTGTGGCACCCCAGAGAAGCTTTTTATTTGCTTTGAATAGATGCTCATGACTGCAATACCATATTTTCAACAAAGTATTGCTGTGTGTTCTAGATTTGGGCTGCTATTTTAGAGAAAATATGTTACGCCTTCAGGCTCAAAGTTCTGCATGAATGTCCTTCCATGAGTGAAAAAGAATAGTGATTATTCAAAAGACTGAAAACTTAGAAACATTCCCCCCCTCCTCCCCAATATAATTGGTGAAAACGTTTCTGAAACACTTGAGAGCTTTAATGACAAATTCTGGAAATGAGCATTCTGATGTTCTTGCTTGTACTGAAGTTTGAAAATGTTTGTAAGCTGTCCTGCCACAGTTTTGAGATGATTAAATGAGGTGGGGAAAAAAACTTAGAAAAATGAGGGGTGTTTTGCCAGCCCAAATTCATGGTACACACAAGGTGTGTGTCCATGGAATAATAAATTCTACTGTGAAATGGAATAATAAATTCTTCCAGTATTTCCCTCCTGCTTTCATGTAGTCCTGATTAATACTTCCCCCTAATTCTTTCCTGGTACACTCAAAATTTCTCTTCTCTGAGTGCTGTTCCTAACTACTTCCTAGCCCCCCTTTGGATTTTGTACTCGCTAGGTGAGAGTGGGGTTTCAAATGTTTCCTTGGCTCTGAAAATACGGCATTGCAAGTTGCAGTTGTCCCAGCTGTGCGCCATTCCTTTGTGACTAAGAGGCTTCCATGTTCCAGCTGATACTTTGGTGTTGCTGCATTTAATTTCTAAGCTTGATAACAGTTAACAAAGTGTGAGCTTCACTGAAGAATATTTCTGAGGTGCTTGAGAACATTTCACCTGTTAAGAATTCATTCAGTAGTCTAAAATACTCATATTCAAGAATACTAAAAATCCTGTTGGATCATACTGCATTAATTTGGTTCTCCACTTAATGTGCTGAACTTTTAAATAGGGCCTTTCACTCCTATCCATTCCAGGTATTACTTTCATTTAGTATCAGAAGTGGTTGAACAAGAAAACAGACTCTGGAAGCCAGGCTTCTTGTTGGAACTCAAGTTGGCATTAATTTCCATTTCTTGAAATGAGCTACCTTTTGAGTGTCATGCTGTTCAGCAGCACTGGAGCAAGTGGTGCAGAATTAATACAAGGCTCTATTTTGCTAAATCAGAGGCGTTAGAAACTTGCAGGCAGCCGTGTTCTGTCAGGTTTCTGCCTGACTTACGCATCATGCAAGTCCTGATGTGTTTTTGAACTAGTGTCAGATCTCTGATGTGCTGTTCCATGCTGGCTGGTCCTCAAGCTTTCAGTTTTGCCTTCACGTAGTGGGAGTGCTGGTGTAATCGTGGTGTTAACGTTGTTACGAATATCAAGACACTGAATCTTTTCTCTTTTTTTTGGTTTCTGATTTCTCAGACTGTTTCAAAAGCTTTCTGATGAGCAGGGGTAAGTTTTCTAAAAGCTTGAAAGATCATAATGCTGGTTTTGCCTCTAAATTTTTGTGCATGCACAGTAGCTAAAAAACCTCCATGCTGAAAACAACTTGTGCATGCTGCTTTGTTGTTCTGTGCTTGGGCAATTTATATAATGAGTGTAAGAGACTGAAAGCTCTATGTCTGGCAAAAGTTCTCTCTGGAGCCTAGGGTATCCAAGTTATGGTTATCAGGCACTTTGAAAATCAGCTCCGATATTTTATTCCTGATGAGGCAAAGTACTTGGTGTTCTGAATTTAAATTAAGCTTTAACACATTCAGAAATTTAAAGGAAGATTAGTAAATATTTTATTTCAAAGGCTGTACAGCTAGGATCTGAAAATAATTAATGACCTGGTATGTATCACGGGATTGATGAAGGTTCTGTGGTTATATTTTCTATACTCCAGGTTATTGAATTCTCAGTGGTAAACTTACTGGTTAGTGCCATGCTAACTTAGGCGTTGCTTACGACGTACTATAACTCTAAGAGAAGTGTTTTCCCACATACTGTGTATTGGCATGTTGAGGTATTTGTTTATGCATGGTGTTTAATTTCTTTTTTAAAAAGTGTACATTTATTTACTTATTTATTTTTACCCTGAGGCAAAACCTGGTAAATGACTAAATGCTTACACAAGAAGCAAGAAATGTTTCAGAATTTAGGTGTTAACGGAGGGAGGCTCAGAGGGCTCAAGTTAGATCTTGAAGTTAGGACTAGGATTTAAACTAACATCCTGTTCCTTGGTATGAATATATCAATATTCCCTTACTTAGGGTATATTGTACTTAAGTTTAGATTCTCCTATTTTGTTGCAGGCAGATGTAGAAACTCAAGGGAAAGAGAAGGAAACTCTAGTCATATAAGTTTTCTTGAACTCATCTGAAACAATTTTGATTGTTTCAGTTTGGTTACCCAAAAATGTTTCTACCTGTGATATTGTGAGCACGTGATTGAGATGTATACCTGATTGAGAGCAGCCCTGAAGAGGACTTGGAGGTGTTGGTTAATGTAAAACTCACCACGGTGCTTGTGGCCCAGAAAGTCAGCTGCGTCCTGGGCTGCATCAAAACCAGCCTGACCAGCAGGCCAGGGGGAGGGGATTCTGCACCTCTAGTCTGCTGTGGTGAGACCCCACCTGGAGTACTGCAACCAGGTCTGGGGTCCCCAACATAAGGACATGGAGCTTTTGAGGCGAGTCCAGAGGGGGGCCTTGGAGATGAGCAGAGGGCTGTAGCACTTTTCCTGTAAAGGCAGGCTGAGAGAGTTGGGCTTGTTCAGCCTGGAGAAGAGAAGGTTCCGGGGAGCCCTTAGTGCAACTTTCCAGTAACTGAAGAGGGGTCTACAAGAAAGCTGGGGAGGGAATGTATCAGGGAGGGCAGTGATAGGACAAGGGATGATGGGTTTGAACTTAAGGATGCTAGATTTAGATTAGATGTTAGGAAGAAATCCTTCCCTGTGAGGGTGGTGAGGCCCTGGCACAGACTGCCCAGAGAAGCTGTGGATGCCCCATCCCTAGCAGTGTTAGGTTAGCAACCTCGTGTAGTGGAGGCATGGGGTTTGAAACTAGATTGAGGTCCCTTTCAACCCAGTCCATTCTATGATTCTATTTAACTTAACCATAAATTTAAAAAAACAAACAACAAAACTCCAAACCAAAAAAAAAAAAAAAGGGAAGTGTACAAGTTTTCCTGCAGTAACATGGAAATATTTGCTAAATTTTGTGTTCTTCCCATTCAGAAAACAGACAAGCAAACAGCTACAATGAGTTAGTGCCCTAGCCTTTATTTCTAGAGTCCAAAGTCTCATGTTAGCAATGAAAGCGAGTTGGGCTTCTTGAGAGGAAGTGGGAGAGAGTCTGGGTTGTTTGTTCTGAACTCTCTGGGTACGTAAGAGATTAGAGCAAGGCCCTTTGCTGAATCAGTTTTGTTCTTAACCTGATTTTCCATTGTTTCAGAGAAGTGACATGTTTTCAAGGCCTGTTAGAACTTGGTTACATCATCCAGATTTTGTTTGGATAAATGCAAAAAGAAGCATTTTGGAAAAAAAAAATAAACAAAAAACAGCAGCCTAGCTTTTCTTTTACATTACAGCATTGAACCTTATAACAGCTGCATTTTGCTTGGTGTCTCAGAGGCTTGTGGTATGCTCTAAGCAAAAATCTTGTCCTATGCCTAAATTAAAAGTCTGGTGACATTTATCACTGCAGTGTGAAAGAATAAAGGAGAAAATAACATTGGAGGGAGAGGGGGCAAAAGCATGAAAGGTGAGATTTGAGGAATTTAGACTAAAGGGAACCAATGAGTAGGAGTTAATGGTGGAAACCCATGGAGCTGTGTTGAAGAAATTGAGAAACTGATTGTTAGCTATCCTGATTTGGATGCAAAGCATCAGGGAAGTCTAGGAAGCAGTAATGTAGGCTAGTGGGGCCCATGACAGGCACAAGCTGAGCATTTAGCAGTGAATGCATTTTATCTTGTAGAAAGACACTTCAGTAACTGACTTGATTTTATGATTAGCCTAAAAAGGAAAAGAACTGGAGGTCATTCTGAGACTGTTACTGGGGAGGAGTGGAAGGATGGGAATTTAGACTGTGGGAGAGGCTTTTAGGTCGAAGAAAGGAGCAAGGTCAATAAAGAGAGTAACAAGTTAAAACAGAAGTAGCAGCCCGGGTAGGAGGAGCTCGGTGTGAATGGTCAGCGTGGAGCTGCTACAGAGCTGCTTGTTCCCTTAACCTAATTTTATTTGCTCAAATATGCAACTACTGACCTGAGTGCTGGCCCTAGAGCATGTCCCAGCCTCACTCGTTCAGCTGCCCCTGTGTGTTCCCTGCTCTATTCGAAATAACACTCCAGACTTCTCAGTTGTACTAATATAAATCTCTCCCTGTCCCTCTCAGAGGTTTCACTTGCATAAGCAAACAGTGGCTAAGATGTGGTAATGTCAGGTACTCTCTTTCTTTCTAGGAGCAAATCTTTGAATGATGTCAGCGCAGAGGAGCTGCAGTCGTTGCGCAAAATCCGCTATGAAGAGCTACAAAGGATAAAAGAACAGTTGCAAGAGCAAGATCTAAAGTGGCAAGAAGTGAGTAGACCTTTTTCACCCTCCTCACCTGTCCTGCTGAAGGCCTGGGTGCCACCTACCTTCCGTGTCCATAGAAAGCAGGCCTTGGCATGTGAGCAGTAGTTTATGGGGCTGTCTCCTAAAATGATCTGTCTCATGCAGTTGCCAGTGTTCGTGGTGATGTCTGTTGAATGCAGAACTGAAGTTATTTAAAGCATCATAAGTATCTTGACAAATGCTTCAGGATAAGACTTGTATGTATTGCAGTCAAGCCTTCAGGCTTGATTTCTGTGGGCATCAAGAAAAGTTAGAGCACCATTTCATGTGTTATCTGCAATTTGTGGATACTTTCTTTTTTTTATGAGAAGATTGGAATGTCTGAGTATTTGATCCTTTGGGAGAAGGGAAGGAAATATTATTTCCTCATGCAGATTCTTGAGGCTCCTATCCCCCAATAATTCTGCTTTAAATCCAGCTTGTAAACTGATGTGGTAGCTTTGCATAGCACCATAAGGTTATCTGAAAACCATTTTGGTTTTTATTAAAATCTCTGCTTGACAATTGCCAACAAGAAGCTGAAAAGACCAGAGCACTGAGCAAGAAGTATGAAGTTGTTTAGTGTATCTCAGCCATCTCAGTTCTAATACTGAGCCCTCCTCTTAGCTCAGCTCTGGTATTTCTTAGAGAATTATTGCCAGTTCATACTGCGGTTTTACAGAAATGAAGAAAATATAGAAGTGTATGGTTTCAATTTAGAATGTAAGGCATGTTTATTCTCAAGCTAGCATCAGTCTAAGTTAGTAGTGATTTGGGGGGAGAAAAGAAAAAAAAAAAATAGAATCCCCAACTCCAAAGCCTACCACAGAGAAGTACAGATGGCATTTGCATTAGCTTTCAACTATGTGTTGTTAGGTGAAGTATTCTAGAACAAAACATAAAATGTTAAGGGCTGAGGGGGCAGGGAGAAAGGGCAGAACACGTACTTCTCTACTTGTAGTCCAGTAATGACAGTTGTTAACTTTAACAGGCAGCGAGCCTGTAACCCTGACTGACATATGGGATCCCCTTGATCATTTAGAGGGAAGGTACATGAAAATGGGGCCGCAGCGCAGATGTGCACATGAAGTCAGGGCAGTAGGTAGTGTGTGGTGGGATGCTTCTGTAGGTTTATGAGGTCTTGAGGAAATCTGATTGCGTGCATTCATGTTGTTTTTCCAGGATCTGGCAAAATGGAAGAATCGTAGAAAGAGCTTCACTTCTGAACTGCAAAAGAAAAAGGAGGAGAGAGAGGAAATAGAAAGGAGAGCCTCCGAGGTGTCTGAGAGGAGTACCAAGACACTGAAAGAAATGGAGCAGGAGAGGTAATGACCCTAATGGGAGTATTATGTTGAGGAACTTAAATTTGAGCATTTTTATTCCCCTGAAGTCTCAAACGGCTTTTACTGGCAAGTTGCAATTGATTCTGCAGAGATCGCAACAATTTTAGTTGCAAATTACAGTGTAGAAATCTAGGCAATTGAAGGGGAGAATATGGTCTGTTAATGCATTGTTTTTGCAGAATGTTAGACGGTTTTGTTCTGTAAATGGTGTTTTGCTCTGCTATCCATAAATAAATGCATGGACAAGTAAGTATTTGCATCCACTTTAAGTAGGTTAAGACAATAGTGTTGAACTGGATAATTGCCTTTTGGATCAGCTTAACTGTTTCTCTTTCCTCTACCACTGTATTTGCTATTTTTTTTAGCCACTGTGAATAAATACAGACAGAATTTTAATGTATATCACAGAGCTGTAAACTTTTCCATCATTTTTCCCTCTATCCCCAGTTGCTCCTTTGGGTATCTACAGAACAAGATAATCTCCAAAGAGTAAAAAGTGGTAAACTGAGTAGCACAGTACCATTTCTGCAGGGGACAGTAATTTAAATTATTTTGGAAATACACGTATGACTGAGATGAAGGCGATATGTACACAGCATGTTTTCATAAAGGAAATTTAAATAAGTTTTGAGACAATGTTTTGAATTTCTTTATTTGATCTTTTTTACTCATTTGTGAGGACAAAAAGTAGTTTTTAAAATAAAAATATGAATGTCCAGTACCGGCAGAATCCTAAAAATGATGTCATGAAGATTATATCTGTGGCTGCTGTTCCCTCATGACAATGGAATGAATAGCAGAAAGAAAAAAAAATAAAAATCTGCATACCAACTTATTTTGTTATTTAAAATTCAGCATAGCATTTTAATAGAGATGTCAGCAGAGCCATGCAGTTCGGGCAGTGTTGTTGAACTACCTTCTTCCCATTCTTCCCATCTGAATTTCTGAGGAAACATAACAGCTATAACCTTTTCTTGGCAGAAGGATTTCTGTCATGGGGACAACCTGATATAATGTGAAGGTAGTGTGCCTGAATGTCACTGGAGTGTTGAAATGGGGAGGGGGAGGAAGCAGGTAGATGGAAAAGTACGTTAAAATAATGATGTTTATAAATGATGCCATCCCTTTTCACTCACATTTCTCAGTTTACACACTGCCTTGAGCATTGGGTCGTTGAAAGGCTCAGGGCTGGCCTGCCTGTCAGGCCGCTTCGCCTGGTATTGTAACATGCCCTGTCCCCACAGGGAGGACACTGATCAAGGCTCGTACAGGCAACAAAGATATGAGCGCAAGTGGACGTATTCACTGAACGACGACGTGTTCAGTGAAGAGAAAGCACCTTCCTCGCTGTCAGCAGCAAAAGGTTACCTTTTGGAAGAAGAAACCTCCTACAGTAGTAAGGATGGCAGAAGTGTCCATGCTGCTCAGCTGTGCAAGGAGAAGCCGCCAGAGAGCTCGGCCGCTTCTGAAGCTCCGGTTCCGCCAAAGAGCCTGGCGGAGGAGCAGAGCTCGTCTCTTTTGTCTACCCGCTACTCAGTGAATGCTCAAACTGGGTCAGCTCAGGTTTCAGCTTCTCTCCCCAGAAGTTACCAGAAAACTGATACCTCTAGGTTAACATCTGTGGTTACACCAAGACCTTTTGGTGTCCACTCAAGAGGAATCTCGTCACTTCCACGGTCGTTCACGGTAAAATTCCGCTCTCTTCCCAAAGTTTGTAAATGTTGGGGTCTTGGGTAGCTGGGAGGGAACAGCAGAGTTTTAACATTCATTGGTTTTTATACAAAAGCATCTGCTGTTTGATGAAGGCTGTCGTTAATGAGCAAGCAATTCTGTCGTGCCTTTGGATGTTTACTTGTGTTTCTGTGTTTAAGGGCACTCCTAGAAATAAGGCTAAAAATACATATTTAGTAGAGTATTTTTTCATTACTTGTACTAAGTCTCCTTAGTGACTCTTATCAAAATACCCCCCCTCCCTTTGCTGGATGTAATTGTCTGAAGCTAAGTTAACATAATTGTTAAAGACAAATTTCTTAGGTGATGTAAGTTTCCTCTGCTCTGCTGATTTTGTTGAAATTGAAATTTTATGCTAGCCTAAAATTTGCCTGCTCTGAAACACAGAAATTTCTTCTCTCCCCTGTCTGATTACTTTGTTGATTTTTCATAGCTTTCTCCTAAATCCCTTCTTGACTCAATTTAAAAAATGGTAAGAATGCGAACGATGATAAAGAGATCATTTTAACAAGTTTATCCTTCTATCCTACTATTAATCTGTTCTAGACTTATTCTGCAAGCACCTCAAGAGAGAAAAATACGTTGCTGTTCTTTTAATGTGGAGAATTAGTAATGTGTACAGTAACCAGAATTTGCTTGAAAGGCAGAGTTTTTAAAGTATTTAGATTGCTGGAAGCTTAGGACTTTTTTTTAGCTTTTTTTGGAAAGCACATATTTACCCAAGTCCTTTTTATCCTAGATGGATGATACCCAGAAATACAACGGGGAAGTAGAAAAAGCTAAAAGAACTCAAACTCTGTTCACTAGCAGTTCGTTTTCACAACCAGACTCTGCGCACCCTCTCTCCGCTAGTACATTCAGAAGCAGAGGTGAGGAGGAGGAGGAGGAGGAGGAAAAAGAAAGTGTTCAGTCAACACCACCTCCTAGTTTGCCATTACCTGTAAAATCCCACGACCAAGATGCTGGAAGCAGTATTCTTAAACCAGAATATTGCTCTCCTCCTGATTCTCTTTCACTTGCATCTTCTGCAGAAAATGTGAGTCTGGCAGAGCCTGAGGATTCAAAATCCCTGGTAAGCATGGAAAAAAATGTGATTACTTAGTGTAACTGAATGCTACAGCAGAGGACAAGAAAAATAAATAAAATCACATCCAATGCAAGTATTTTTGGTAGTAAGAAAACAGCTCAGAAAACTACTATTTCCTTTGATTTAATTTTGGGGTAAGAAAATATTTGGAAAGTAAATTGCTTCTTTTGCTGAATTTTTCCCTACCCTTCATATATCCTGTGCTTAATTTTATTTTTCAGTGTAATTCCAAGTAGTTACTCTAAATATTCTTTGATGCTTGGAAAGTTTTTGTTACTCTCCGAATTAGCACACTGTGAGCACCATCAGGTATGTCAGTCAGATGGATGAACTGAGCTGCTGTAGCATTCATTTGCACTTTTAAACTGGTGGTGGAAAATAAAGATCAGCTTTTCAGAGGCCAGCCTTAAACATCAGTATCATCCTATTCTTTTTTCCATCTGTTGTGGCTTGAGCATCCCCTTTTAAAAAATATTTACTTCAAATTAATCTAATTAATGTTCACATTAATGAAATACAAAGGAAATCCTCATCTGTTTGTGTATGTGCTAATCCAGGAGTTGGGTCTTTTTTGGAAAATGTATCTTCAAGTGCTCTTTCCTCCAACTGATCATATGTTTCACATGTGAACAAATAACCAGCAATACCTTTAATTTTTGATACCTTTTTGTGATATCTAAGGATGTGGTTTATACCCCTGGACAGATTACATCTTAATTCTTTGCATTCCTGATGCTGCTGTAAAAGTTAATTGTCCCAGTTGATTGGGTGAGGATCGTAAGACCTTGGATGTTGATTTATGAAATCACTTCCCACACGAGCTTTTTACAAAATCAGACACTTGGAAGCTTTCATCTCCCTAATCACTTGTGGAGAAGGACACATATTTCAGTTTAATGCTCCTCCATACCCCTTAGCCATTGCAATGAAAGACCATAATTTTTTTGCAACTGTGATTGTTGTATGAGGGGAGAGATCATGAATCATTTTATTCTGTGTGGTAGCAAAACCAGAATTGCATTTCTCATCACTGATAACATGGATTAGATACTGATTCTTTGTGTCACTTTGAGTGAGCCAAATGAGAATAAAATGTACTAGATGCATATTTTTTTTTCTTTTCTGTTATTAGTCACAAGATTATAAATTGTCCTTCCTGCAAATGAGTAATGTGAGGGGTTTTAAAATAAATAAACGCTAGTGTTGTGCTTGAAACAAGCTGTAACTTAAGGAATGTGAGTTCCATTTGGCCTGTTTGTCAATCATTGCCAGAGTTGAGATTGATACAGTTCACTAGTCATCAGGGCAATAACACCAGGTTTGTGGAGTACTAAGCGTTTTGGAGTCAGCCTGTCCAAATGATGAAGTTCAGCGTTCAAAGTCACATTCCTCCTATGACAAGAGGCATGTTTGAAGAAGAGCCATGTTGGGATGGTGGCTATAAAAGTGACCACAGCAGTAATTTCCAGGCACAGAGTCAAATTCAGAGGCTTTATATGTGCCCTAGCCCAGTGTGCTAACCTGTCTATTAGCAGATTCGCTTTTAATGTCCTGTTACCCACCCCAGGACTTGGATTGTATGGAAGCATTTGTAAGCTGGAAGCAGCATTTGGATGAAAGGATTTAATTTCTACCCTGGGTTATAATGAGGAGTGGTTTTCTTCAGGAACATTCCTGTAACACAAGGCAAAACCTCAGGATGTTCCCTTGCAATGATGATGTCTTCTGCTTGGGTGCAGCCTCCTCTGGCTGCATCCTGCTTGGGGTGTGGCTAAAGACATCTGCTCATGCAGTGCTCCCAGCACCTGCATGTGGCATCCTACTGGCATAGGGCCTTTTGGCTTAGATACCTGGACTTCTAAATTATTTTAAATTAGGGAAAATGAATCCCACCTTTTTAGGAAAGGTGGTTGGCTAGGCAACTAAAAAGTAGGTGTCCATTTAGTACACCAAATTTAGCACTCATGTGAGGTTCTCCTGTGTGCACATTGCTGGAATATATAAATTTTAACAGCATTTGATAGAAAAAGGTGGGTTTTTTTCCTTTTATAACAGTATCAGATCCACGGTAATGAATTAAATAGCATTCATTTGGGTATTTTAATTGCTTTTTAATGAGTTCATATTAAAATGTTAATGTATGCAGTACATGTTCATAATATATTGTGGGATTGAAAGCAGGTGTTCCAAAATGTTTTCCCAATCAATGATTTCTGTAGTTTAAAATGCTAATGTTGGGTTTTCGTTCTGATTTTGAAAGCATCTTGAAAGTCCACAGGAATGGAAGAGCTGGATTCTAGCTAATTCTGGGATTATTTTTATTATCTAAAGCCTCTATTACAAAATCTGTAGCAAGCTAGTAGCCTTTCACAGAAAAATAAAAAGATGAATGTTCACCCACGTGAACCTAATTGCAGCATTGAGCCTAAAGGAACCTGCTGATGCCTGCTGTAGGACATGCAAGAAAAACGCAAGTTGAATTACTCTTACCTCTCTGTTTCACTTCCCTGTTTGACTGATGCTTTGTCAGGATGCAGTGTATTCCATAAATTTGTAATACTGTCCCTGAAGACCCATTTTCAGGTTTTAGTTTCCTCAAATTTCTACGTTTTGCTGCAACGTGTTAGGAAACATTTAAAATGAGAGAAATGCACAGCTGAATACATGCACAGAGAAAACATAAACACAAACTGAAAATACACCTGTTTGAACAAAAACCATGTTAGTTACTTAACTGACTTCAATGCTGTTTCCTTTGTCTGTGATGCTAATAATAGATGATTAAAGTGCGTATTGTGAGCAGCCTTGCTTATTTAGAGGATAAACTTTCCCTCATTTAGATTCCTGTGATACCAGATACTGTAGTGTCATGTTTTATTTTTCAGGAACAGTACAGTGAATTGAGAATCAGTATAAACCAGAGACCTGGCCACAGTTGCAGCTTTGGGTTTACTACGAATTGGAGTTCTTCAGGGGCCTTTGTACAGACAGTTGAAGAAGGTAAATGTGTATTAACTGTACAAATTTTTGTTCTTCCTATTTGGTTTGCAGAGGCTTTTAAATTAAGGCATTTGCTGTTAAGACTATTTTTAAAAGCAGGTAGAGCATTGGAAAATCAATATGTACTTGCTAATGTATTTCTGTGAATCCTCATCACGTTGGAAACGTGTTGAATTCAGAAATGCTAAAAGGCATTTTCCAAATCAAGGACATTCATATAACCACTGAAAAGGTATAAACATGGTTGCTCAAAGCATTCACCAAGCCCTCACAGGACAGTAATAAGGGGGATGTACAGATTTTTTTAATATCCAGACTTTTCCTTTCAGCTGACTTTAAGATTCCACTTTGTATGGTTTCTGAAAACATACAGAGTTAGTGTTTTCATTTCAGTTTTACCTTTCTTAAGTCATGTTAGACTTTGGAGACAGTTAATATTTTTAAGCAGTTGCATCTTATAAATTGATTTTGAGTGCAGTTTTTTCAGATATTTTAATGCTAAGAACTAGCAAACATTTTTGCCTTGAAAAGTAACATACATAAAGTTTATTTCTAAGTCTTAGTTTTCTTCTGCAATGAACAAGCTCAGTTTTCTTAATTAAAAAACCCACACCAAAACACAATAAAAACCCAAGGAAATCACATATAATGCTATGTTTCTGAACAATGATCTTTCCCATTGCCAGTAATGCTTGAAGAATATTTAATTGTGCCCTTGCTTCCAGCTAAGACAAGATCATCATGAGAAAGGGGAAACAACTGGAAACTTCTCACTTAGTTAGCCCTTCATTGTGTTTTCCAGAGAGGAAAAAATACCATTTAACAGCATTTACTGAGGAGCTTTGATTTTTTTTTTCTAATTTTATTTCTCTTCATTTCAAAGACAATTTTTAGGCCTCTTTTTACTGTAGCTGGGTACTTGTTATAATTAGATGGTAAATGCTAATGCTCACTTTGCATGAAAAATAACTTTACATTTGCCTTCCTTGCTGCTTGGCTTCTCATTTAAGTTTGTTACTTGGAGGCAGAGGCTGTGCACACTGCTAGCTGTAAATGAGAAACCTGAGGGTGGTGAATGGTCCTGCTGGTCACTCACAAAGGTCCATGTGGGCTCTGTCCACAGCTGTGTAGGCAAGGAGAAGATGAAGGCCTTGTGGTTCTTACCTCGGTTATGCTTTGTTGCCATTGTCACTAAAAGGGGGCATAGCCTAAAGATTGAATGGAGAACGGACTACATCTTGGTATTCTTGTTATACCCCATGTTTAACTTCCTATTTTCCCAACAACTGGCTCATGTTGTGTCCTTATTCAATAGTTGTAGCTTCCGTTAAAGGAATGAAGGATGAGAAATGGACAGTCCTTCTTCAAATAAAGAAGGATGTGCTTTCAGTGAGGCACTTTTGAATGGTGTGTTTCCTGTTTTTAAGGATAATTCATAGGATAATTCAGGTTGAAGGGGACCTTGGAAGATTCCCTAGAGCAAACCCCTGCTCAAAAAGTCTCAAGACTAAATAAAGACCAGTTGCCCAGGGCCTTACCCGGGTGTCTTTGAAACCTTCCAAGGATGGAAACTGCACTTCTCTGAGCAATGCATAATATCCTCTTAGAGAAAATTTTCCCCATATATCCAGTGAGACCACCTCAGTTTATAACCACTGTGCTCTTCTTTCCTCACATGAATTCCATTATAGAGCAGGCCTTCCCTTCTCAGTGACCACTCTGTAGGTATAACATTTGCAGGGACTGCTATTAGATCCCACTGTAGCCTCTTCTCCAGGCTGAATAGGCCCACGTCCTTCAGTCTCTCCTCATGAGGAAGTTCTCCAGCCCTGACCATCTCAGTGACTTCCATGAAATTTGCCTCATTTTAACATCTTGTCTTGCAGTGGGACACCAAAACTGGACACAGGATTGTCCATGTGGCATAACAAGCTCTGAGTGAATGAGGTGGTCACTTCTGTCACTCTCCTGGTCATGCTGGTGTTCCTGTAGCCCCAGCACTGCTCTCCAGCCCATCACCCCAACCTGTACCACAGGGGTTAGTCCATCCCAGGAGCAGAGCTCTACATTCGTCCTTATTGAATGCCATGTTTGTGCCCTGAAGGGCAGCCCTGCCCTCCAGCATATCAGCCACCCTCTCCTTTTTGGCGTGGTTTGCAAACTTGATGAGGGTGTGTTTCACCACCTCCTCCTGGTTACAATGAACATACTAAAGAGGATAGGTCCTGGCATATATCCCTGGGAAGCTCCACTTGTAACCAGCTTCCAGGCAGGGTATGAACCAATAACAACTACCTATTGAGCCTGACAGCCCAGACAGCTTTTCACCCATCTGGTCGTTCTGCTCTGTAAACAATAGAGTCCCAATTTTGATAACAGGGTACTGTGGAAGATCACAGCAAAAGCCTTATTAAAGATAAAGCAGATGTAATCTACTACTATCTTCTCCACAGATTTAGTCATTTCATCACCGAAGACAACCAGGTTGATCAAACATGATTGATGCTTGACAAATCCATACCAACTGTTCCTGGTCACCTTTTTTTCCTCTTCATGAGCCTGGAATTAGCTTCCAGGAAGGTTTTTTTTGTGATTGTCTTGACATACTTATGCTAAATAGCTATATTTATACCTGCATTTACCTTCTTATTGCTTACAAATAGTTCTGTATTCTACATATGCTTTTCCTTCAAAAATGAAGTAAAGTATTGGCAAGAAAAATTAACTTCTTATCAGTGCTCTCAAAAAGCTTAATAAGAGTTAAGCTTGTAGCACATATTTCAAGGAGGCCTATTTGCTACATAAAAAAAGAACATACTGTTTTGCTGTTTTTACAGGAATTTTTAACCTTTATGTGAAAAATAAGGCTTTCTGTTTACCTAAAAGTCATTGAATCTAGGCATTGTTCTACCAGTTTCCCTACTGCCATAAAATCTTCATTTTAGTCCTCTCCCTTTCACCCACCCTATTTGCAGTCATTTTTGAGATGTTGTTGATGTAGGAGTGCACATGTGTGTGATCAAACACTTGAAGGCATGTAGGAAAAAGTAAATTACCCATTTCCACCAAGTTTTCCTTTTTTATTTCATGACTGAGCCAGTATTTATCTGTTATAATATCAACAGATGGGGATAGGTTAGAGATAACTGAATACACATGGAAAATGAAAGAATTTGATTTTGTTTTCATTGAGGGGCAGTAAGAAAGAAAAGTCCTTTCCCTTTATGGAATTCAGAAAAAAAAGTAATGCTTGTTTAAATCCTCTATGTGTAGAGGGTATATAGGTTTTCTGGTTCTGGCCAGGCCAGAATTAACCTCCACAATAGACATAAAGAAATTATTCAGCAAATACTATAGTTTGGGGGGGATTGGACAAAGGTAACCGGCACCATACAACTTTTGGCACGTGAATTGCCAGCTAGTCTCTGTAACATTCTCTGGAGGTGAATCAAAGCAAAAGCCAAACCCAGGTTTGCACTCTTGAGAAGGCCTTTTATTAACAAACTGTAGAGGCAGCAGAGGAAGAGCAGCTGGCAAAGTTACATGCGGTGTAAGCTCTCCTGGCTGTGTAAGGTCTACATCTGCAATCTAGGGGCTGCTGCTGTTCATTCAGATCTGTACAGTCTGGATGTATCTTCATATGGACACCACGGTTTTTTTGGTTCCTAGAGCTCATTCTGACAGAACACAAAGGAGGGAAATTACCAGTTCTGATGACTCTTCTTGAGCTTGAGGCATTCTCTGTATAAAGTTCAGTCTACGTGTACTATATGGAACTAATGATCTTGAATTTTAAAGTGTTAATATGATATTGTTGAAAATAACAACTTCATTGGTAGTACCTTCAATAGTATCCTGAGCAGTACTTCCCATTGATAGGTTTGAAAACCCATTAATTCTTAAACAACTTCCTGGCCCTAAGGTGGTGCTTGCTTTTTCCCATTTAATGATAGCCCATGTTTTCTTACTCCAAATGAAAACCCTAACCTTTCTTCTGGAATATTGCTTAAAAGTAATCGGTGTGCTTTGAAAATGTTACTGATAACTGCAAATGGAGTTTTTATTCCATAATTTAAGAAGAATGTGGAAAAATAGACTATGGAGCTGAGCTCTTCTAACATAGTGTTTTGGGTTGGATTGGGTTTTTTCTGGGTTTTTTAGTGAACTATGATGGATCACTGTTTGGTGCAGTATTAGAAAGCATGGTATATTTTATTAACTTCTCCAGGTGCCAGGAATATTAAAAGCTATCCGATTCCTTAGTGGATGATCCAGGCTTGTAGCAGCATTTTACTAGTGAGTCAGAAAGCAATCAGGATGAAACATATGGTGCCTAAATTTTTCAGTCATGCTTGTTGCCATTTGTTTCTGATAATGTAATATAGCATCGGGTTTTGGTATATTTTAAATTAGAAGTATGGATTTCACTACTTATTTCAGAGAATGCTTCCATTGTGTAATTCAAATTTGGTTTACTTTGCACAATAAATCCTCATGCTAATAATCTTTAACTACGTTTTCATTTAGCTTTTCCATTTTCTGTTCTGCCAAGGGAATAGCTGTTAATGGAAGAACCATTCAGGTGTAATTCAGAAAATCTTACATAGGGAAGCCTGAGTCTCTCAGCTCATCCGTTTTCTGAACTAAATAGGAAAAAGCTTATTAACTGGTCCTGTATATCTCTGTCCTTAGGCTAGTGTGACATCACCTGCCAGCGTGTGGTAGATGAGAAAGAGTATAAAGTGCAGCCTGTCTTGCAAAATATCAGTAGAATCCAAAGTCCAAACAGCAATAAAATTTGCTCTTAATAGAGAAAAGAAGGAGAATCCAACAAAGTCTAATGGGGCAACACCCAGCAACATACTGAGTCCATTTACCAGTCAATTCAGAGCTAGCAAAGTATTTTAGCAAAGCAATAAAGCAGCAGTCAGTAGAGCCCAGAAAATGTAAATAAGAATACAAGAAAGCCAGCTTCTATTGGAATTAACAAAGTGGAGGCTGCGTTGACTTTTTTTGGCAAATAAGAGGTTTAGCCAAACATTGGCTGAATTTCATCTGCTACAGACAGAGTGGGCCTGGCTGCCTCTTTCACTATCCCAGATTATAAAAGTGAGTTAGTAAAAGGCAAGAGTGGGCCCAGAGGTTGATTATTAATTGGGCTAGCCAGAATGTGAACACTTACAAGTCCAAAAGATTGATGTTGTTTATTGTTTTCCTAAGTTTCAGATTGAAACAGTGCTTTGATACAGAGCTTACTGACCTTATATTGCAGTGTAGTGACTTTCTGAATATCCACTCATAAGCATGTCTTTGAAAGACCGATTTATTCCTCCCTCTCCACTCCCCCAACTCCTCCCCCAACTGTGCTAAAAAATAATTGTGAATGGAGATATAATGTTAATTTTTCTCTCTGCTTTCTGCAGGCAGCCCTGCAGCGCTCTGTCAGCTGCATGTAGACGATGAGATCATTGCTGTCAACGGCACAAAGGTTTCACGTATGGACTACAGTCAGTGGGAGGAAGCCATCAGCAGAGCACTGGAAACTGGAAACCTTCTCATGGATGTCAGACGATATGGAAAGAACGGTGAGTTGTTTCGTCAGGCAGATATAGTATGCTCTGTAAGGCAAATAAGCTTTGTCTCTGCTGTACCTGACAGCTGAGAGTCCTTATTACCCTTACAGTAGTAATATGTATCTAAGCTAAGTAGCTTGGTAGCGTGTCTGTTGCATTTTAACACAACTTGGCTTTTTTTTTAACTACTTGTGCATTAGAAACGTCTGCAAAGCATCGAACTACTGACCTCTCTTGCTCTCTCACCTGTTTCTGACAGGTAATAGTGTGCAGCCACCACACAAGGGAATATAATGCTTATTAATTGGAGAGGGGGCTGGTTTCTAGAGGACAGTCATTTTTAGAGCCTCTCTCCTTCAATCAGCAGCTCTCTTTCTTCATGGAAGGAGGATCTTGTGTTGCTTCCTTTAGGGAGTGTTTCAGGTGGCGTGTGAACTTGTGGATGATGTAGCACCTCAGTGCTGTGATTTTTGGCCATCAACCCAAGTATTGTGATGCTGTAGTATCTCCAGAATGGTACTATCTGTTGAGGGTAGTGAGGGTTTCTGTCCTGGAGGAAGGCCTTGTAGCACCTGTAGGCTTGCCATGAGTTTAATCAGGATACCCTTTCAAAGTCCTAAAAGAATTTTTCCAGAGTTGGAAGTGTGACCAATGACTTCTTTCACAGTATAAATACAAAACATTCCTTTAGTGGGAAGGTGGATAGAGTAAGTTATCAGCAAGGTGTGGGCAAGGAGGAAACAAATCACAACTTCTACAGGGCCTAGCATAAATGAAGAGTGATATCAATGGAGGAGAACTCACTGAAAAGCTTTAGGTAGTGGGAGGGAGGAAATAAAGTCTGAGAGTTTATAATTTTTCTTCACCTTATCAGTTTTACTAGTTTAGTTTCGACGGCCTTTTTTATTTTCCCCCCTCTGTGCTTCCTGATGAGCACAGATGTGAAAACAACACTTCCTTGGATAGAATGAGTCAAATTGTACCTTGTGTGAGTAAAGCTGGAAGAATTTTCTCAATCCTTACTAATGCTAATGAAATAATTTCCAATGAATACTAATTGCTCTGTAATGCTGAGCTGCTGTAGTCTGTATTAGCAAAGCATCTGGTAAACTTTTAACTGGCTTATGACTAACACTTGAATTTTTGGGGAAGGCGGTCTGCTCATAAAAGCCCTCTTTCCTGTCTTCACAAATTCCACCTGATTTGTGTGTCTCCCTCTTCTGTGATGTTTGTGTGTGTGTGTTATTTTAATGTGTTTTCACTAATTCTTGTTCTGTTCTTTGACATTACTGTCTACCTTAATTTCTTGATCCTCCACATACCAAAAAAGATTGGGGCAAAGACCAGCCTTCCCTGCCACATGTAAGGCATAAAATCCTCAATCTCACCAGTATGGCTACCAACATTATAGGTACATCTGAAAGCAAATGGATTGATGCAACTTCTGGAGAACACGTTTCAAATGTTTCCACCATATCAACAAAAAGAGATTTCTCCAGCAGCCTCCAAAGTTCTGTGAGTATGTTTTTGAAGGGTCATGGGATTTGAAGGGTAGATAGAAAGCAAAAATATAATGTCTTGGTAGAGAGAGGATGAAGAGAAGACCTCGGAAAATTTTTAAATGCATTGCTTAAGGAAGATGTAGCATGCTTTAAATATGGGGATGTAGCTATGTATGTATTAAGGTAGATAGGCTCCTGTTCACATGAGTGAACACTGCAAAGTGATTAGTACTAAAATATGTGCAGACTGTGTTTTAACAGAAATATATAGGATGTTTGTTCTTCAGAAAAGACTTTCATTTATGCTAACAACAGAGGTTAAAGTTGCAGCACCAAAGAACAAGTGTATACTGCTTTCAAATTACTTGCAAATAACATCCTGCCTGTCAAGGAGCTGAAATAGGAAGATCTTGGCTTCTGGCATTTCCTTGTAAACTAATGGGTTTTATTTCAGCTAGCAATTCACAGCAGGTTATCAGTCCCTTCAAATGCCTGCAGTCATCTTATCATACAATACAGTCCAGAAGTTTAAGATCACTTTGTATCTTTCTGTGGAAAGTGTTCTGAAGTGTTCCATGATACACAGTCCCTGTCAGGGGAGATGTGTAACTGGATAAACTTCCACACATCCAGTGAACCTTTATTCTTTATTTTTTCAGGATGCAGATACAAAATTGATAAATGGAATGCAAGGAGATCTTGGCTCTAATGAACAAAGAGGTAAACTGCTGTTCCTTTTCATCTGCTAATTGTGTGGGTTTGCAACAAGCGCAGGCACTAATACCCGTAATCATCGCAAGCTTTATACAGCGGGCGAAGCAAGACCCTAATGAACCGAGAGCTAGACAGGTATCAGAGAGCCCTCCTTGCATCCAAACTGGGCATAGTTTGCTTCCAGGGTGTGCTAGGCAGCTGGAGAACTGACAACAATGCAGTGACAACCTACCCCTGCCTCTGCATTTGTGGTTGTAAATTCACTGTGTGGTAGGGGCGAAAGAGAAAGCGGAGGCACACAGTTTGTTGTTAATTGCTACTGCCAGTCAATAGAGTATGGATTAATTTCACTGCCTGGGAAGAGTGTAAAGAGCATTTAGCTTCCCCCTCACATACCCCTATGTCAGTTGTGAGCTTTTGGGTGTAGGGCCTGTTATATTATTTTTACTGTGCTTTTTGTTCCTGGAGACTGATGCTAATGATGCTGGTATGAATAATAATTACTTACCATGCTGCGAACAGTTATAGCCTTACTTGATGACAGGTGAGACAAACCAGGTATGTGTACTGCCTAATCGAGCAATGATCTTTAGATGGGATTCTGTATTTCATTTTATCTTGAATGCACGTGGCAAATTATAAAAGAGATCCTCCAGTTGCCCCCTGGAGATGGCTTTACGATGACCTTAAATTGTGATTAGGCTCCTCAGTCCAATCTGGCACGTCAGTGGAGGAGGCTTAAATTAGGGAGAATCTGAGCCCAAGTTTGACACTTGTACTGTTGTTACAGTTGGATGCTGTTAGGGATAAAATGAAATACTAACCAGTATACGATGTAGCCTACTAAAAACTGTATTTGTTATTATGAAAGATTAGATTTCCTTTTACATTTCAGGGGCTTTTTATTTTTGTGAAGTGATGTTGCTGTAGGTCAGAGGTTTAACAGAAGTTTCTTATCCAGTGGTGGTAGTCATTTAGAAAAACAAAAAGACAGCACCTCATTGACTTGTTTGTATTCTTTGTATTTTTCAAATAGCATCTGAACCTATTTCTTTGAAAAACTTAAAAAGGCGGTCACAATTTTTTGAACAAGGTAAACCAAAGAGCTAACATTTCATGTACTTCCATGAAAATGTTCCTGCTGCACACTCTTCCTTAACAAGTCCGGTGCTGGGTACTGTACCTCTTCAGCATTGTTTGTTGCAGTTATCACGCAGCAACTTAATTGATTTCCCTTCTTTTCCCCAGGGTCATCAGGTTATTCTTACAATTCATGGGTCTACCTTTGTGGTAATGGGTCTTTGTGTGTTCTCTTCTATCTCTAGCTGTTTAAATCTCTTCTACGTTGTTCATCCTTTTTTTTTTTTTTTTCCCCACTGGGTAGGAGTAAGGAAGATAGCACTCTGTTGAGGTTTGCTACTACCTACAAACCAAGAGTAACATTGAATATTCCAGCAGAGCCCGAGTGCAGATCTCAGAGCTGTTGATCAAATACTTAACTCCGGATTTGAGTTTATCTTGCATTGCAGCTCTGTGATTTCATCTAAATTAGTGGAAGACAGCAGCTGCTGCTTTTCCACTTACATGGTGATGTTGCAAGATCCCAAGAAGACCAATATAAATTTGGAATTGAATATGCTAGCTTTCAAAGGCCAATATGAAGGCACTCAATTTTGGTTTTGTAGGTTGCTTTTTGGTGTTTTGCATGTCACAACTCGCATACTTCCACTAATGTTGTATGTCTGCTGCTGTCTTCGGACTACGTATGCCTTGCTGTTTTGCTGTAGCCTGAAAGAGTGACGTTCTGGCCCACTGGAAATCGGGTGTGAATATAGCCAGTGATTTTAGTGGAGCCAGGGATCTGCCTTCAGTGGTGATGGCTTCTGTATTTTCCAGAAGTGATATGTGCCGCAGCATAAATCTGTGTTTGTGGTTCTGTTTGCTTTTAAATACTTCTGCTGCATTGTATCTGCAATAAGGTGGTATTTTGCTGTTGGTTATTTTTAGTTGTTTTGTGGGTTACTTTTGTGGCTTTTCTTTTAAGGCTGGTTATGAATTTTGGTTTTTTATTTTAATAAATTTTATAGCAATATTTGAAGGGCATATTTCTAGAGTGTACCCCCAGTAGAGTTTTGTTCACTTTAAATTGTTTACACTTTAGTGTTAGAGCGATGCAAGAGATGCTTCTTCCTAAACCTGTGCAGGCCAGAATAGGCTTACAAGGGTGAGAGGTTACAAAGACTAAATTGTGCATTGGACGGTAATCTGTGACTCATTAGAAATCTTTCGTACCCTAAATTTGACCTTTTTTCCACTTTATGTGGTCATACTTCAGAAAACTGTTAGGATATCTGGTTCTTTTTGCACTTTTTAAAGCTGAAATTTGGACAGCTAAGTATCAAGTACACTGGCAAAAAAAAACCCAAAATAACAATGGTGCTTGGGAAAAGATTGTACTTAAACTTGTGTTTCTCTGCATTTACTAAATGACTTATTTATTAGCATAATATATAGTCTCTTTAATAATCATATTGGCACGAGCTAAAACCAAGCATGATAGCCTCAAATATAGCATAAGTTTTGTGATGAAAGGTGACAAGGTCACCACATTCAGGTGTGCTTTTGGGAGTAGGTAGAGAGAACAGTTGTAAAGGGAAAAATAGGTGATTTTGTGGCAAAGGAGTTGCCTGTGGATGTCTGTTGCTCTTGATTCATTTCAAGGGCAGTAGGTGAGTAGCTGCTCAACCCTGGATCAGCATTCTGGATATTGGTCATGCCTGAAGAGTTGTTTCACAATAGTAATAGGAGAGGTGTAGCGAAGAGCCACTGTATTGCCACAGTGGGAGATGCACTGCTAATTCAAACAATTGCTGATGGCACTTGTAAGCATGTAAAAGCTTTTAAACAACCGCTCACATTAGTTGAAGGCACCTAGTGAGTTCTGACCTCAAGTAAGTTCAGTAGGGCAAAATGAGAGCATGACTTACTAGAGAAGCAAAAGTTAGTCTGAGGCTTGGTCTTCCCACATTTAAACAAGTCTTGAAATAGTGATTATGGATGGTTCTAATGATTTCTGGTTTGGTTTTTTTTTTTCCCAATCTTACAGGAGGCCCAGAGCCTGCAATGCCTGATGTAAGTACTATTTACAAACTATTAATTAGTTGTATAATCCTGTTGTTTGGTTGGGGTTTTTTCCAAGAAACCCACTGGTTTTTTTTCTATTAGTTTTTATCCTGCTTTAAAATGGTGATCAAATCTGAGAGTGCTGACTTAAGATTTTCTAATGTGCAATGGAATGGTCACTTTCCATCCCTTTGAAGAAAGGCTGATGTAGGTCCTTGTCACTGTAAAGCTGTAGTGCTTATAATACTTTTCATTTCTCACTTGAAAAAAATATTCTTTAAAATGTAGAGTACTGATTATGTGGAAGAAAATAAGATTATTTTATATCTGTGCTCTATTAGCTCCCAGTCCCATCCATTAGTGCTCCAAGTCGTCGGGTTTGGGACCAAGAGGAAGAACGAAAACGACAGGAAAAATGGCAAAAGGAGCAGGAGCGTTTATTGCAGGTAAAATTAGTCTTCTTCATCATGGGCTGGTGATCCCTTGGGTGCAGCAACTGTGTTAGGCAAGAAAAGTAATACATGACTTCTACAATTCTTCTTACCGATGGTGTAAGAGGACTTTCAGATATGTTTCTTGGACTGTGCAGTTACACATACTAGTAATTATTTAGCAAAAAGAAGACAATGCGTTTGTGTGCTTCATGAAATCAAACCCAGAGCGTGTGTTCCCAGAAGTGGTCAATCATGACAAGGCTGGCATGCTCTTACTGGCAACAGAATTCAAAGAATAAGCAAAGACCTAAGCAACTGTGGTCTTTGCTTTTGAATGAGAGTTTTATTTTTTCCCTTTAAGAAAATTGTTTCTAGAAAGAGTTTTAACTTCAGTGAGTGATACTGTCTTATATTCAGAGGTGAAGAGAAGGCAGCCAGTGCCAGGGTGAGATGCCTGCTAGCATTCTGTCATTTAGCAATCAGCTAATCAGTTGGAATCAGTCCGGTTCCCAGGACCTCTGTGAGTCAGGAAGCTGAACCTACTAACGCAAAACCACCTTGATTGCTGGTTGCTAAAGATGGAGGGTAGTGTTGCAGAGGGACAGGGCAGTGTTTTTCATCTTAGAATAGCACAAGAAAACCCAAGCATACACCTCTGCAAAGACCTCAGCTCAATGAAGCGAAGTCCAGTTATGATTAAGTCCATTTGACCATATTCACCAAGACACATCTCTGCAAATTAAAGTTTGTTACCTAAAGTCTGTTGGCTAGGAGAGGCATGAAATTTACTCTGCACAAGCCCTCTAAAAAACTCTGATGTCCAAGTACAGCATGGCAACTCTTGTTGTTTTTTGGATGTGTTATGTTTTGTCATTCCTTTTAGCTTACAAATTCTGCAAGGCAAGAGCTGTGCCTTCCAAAACATATTTGTGGTCTCTGTTATGCTTTGGATGCTCCATTTGATGCCTGAAGAGATGGCTTCAAGGAATGTAAACCTTGGCTCCCCTTTCTTGAGAGCAGTCTCCAGCCCCTTCTATCACTTTCCTTTTCTTTGCATCTCCTTTTTTAGTCCAGAAATAGTAAAATAGCCCAGAGTAATAATGATCTTTCCTTTCCCCATGATCCTAATAATGACTTTTAAAATAACAGTGAAAAGAAGCAACGTCTTTCTTTGACTGTTCCTGACATCTTGGAAGGAATACTTTTGACATCCTTAAATACGTTGCTTTCCCAAGATGTAAGCAGTGACTGTCAAAGCCACCAAAACATTTATTGTGTACCTTGAGTAATGCTTTAGGATGTAATCTTGATTTCATACTAGATCCAGTCATAGGGAAGATTTGGAGGTCTAGAAGGGGGTTTTGTTTCAATAACATTTCAAAAAACTAAGAGTTCTTGCTCAAACCAAATTACTGCCTTCTGTTTGGCTTGGTGGTCACTTCATATCTACCGTATTAATGTCCCCAATTCCCAGTTAGATATAATCACTTCATCTTTCAAGAAATACCTCAGCTGCTTTTTGTTCAAATGGCAACTAAACCATAAGAGGGGGAGTATAACAAATGTGAGGTCAGTTGTTACGAGGCTTAGTGTGTACTAAGTCTGGATTCTCTGAGATCAATTGCAGAACTCCTTTGGATTGTGTTCCAGCCAGGATTTCATTCATTCATAGCAGACCTAATGTCCTAGTGAAGCTCCAGCAAGTTTTTATCATGTTGGTCTGTTAAAAAGCACACTGAATACCAGTAGTATGTTTCTTATCTCTATGTTTAACTTCAATCTAACCTTACAGGAGAAATACAAACGGGAACAAGAAAAACTGAGGGAAGAGTGGCTACGAGCTAAGCAAGAAGCAGAAAAAGAGAGCTCCAAGTATTTTGATGAGGTAGGCTATGAAGATGGCTTTACCTTTGTTGAGACTCACGATGCCTTTTTTTCCCTTATAGTAGATGCAGGCAAATAATTTATTTTGCTAAGTCACTTATCTTCTCATTTTGGAAAACAAAATTGTTTTCTATGACTTGATAGAAAGGGGTTGGAGAAACGGGGAAAAAAAAGACTAAATGGGATGTTTTGAGACCTGTTGAATTTGACTTTTTTCCTTGTGGATTGCTTAGCTAGCTAACACCTGGAATATGTTGGCAAAAAGGTACAGCAGGTATTGGTTATTGTGACCAGAGTGAAACGATCACCTTTGTATATTTACCTCCTGATGCTACTGGTTGGAATACTGCTTCAGAACTTTATCATGAGGCATGTAAGTGCCTGGCTTATTACTGGCAACCAGTTCATCCTACCTCTGATAAGTTTATTTATCAAATCAACTTCAGATTTGCTATCATATGTTAATAAAACTTAGGATGCATGTAGTTTCTTTCAATGCTGACTTTTGTGGCTGTTGCTTATAGGAAAATGAACTGTGCTTATAGGAAGATGATCACTGTAGGAGGTGTCTGAGATCTCTTCCTTATCGCTGTGCAAGTGCTGCTTCAGGCATCCTGGCTAGATCAGTTGTGTTTATAGAGCTATGAATAAGTAGACTGTAATTTAAGGCTTAGGAGCTCAATATGAAAGCTCTTTTGAGCTGCTAGAGGACTTTGCTGTACAAGAATGTGAACCATTTTGTATTTTTTCTATCATTAGAGGTTTGGATGGACCCATAAGCGCTATTTGTTCTCTGCAACTAAAACATCTTTTGACCACTGAAAGACCTTTTCTCATGTTTGAGAGAAGAGTCATAGAGTGGTTAGGTCTAAGACTTCACTTTCAAATGGTAGGAGAATGGAGGAGGGTGGGAGCTTCTGCCTTATGAGGATTTGTGTGAAATCCGTTGGTCTGAGATACACTTGGAGTGTGCACCTTTGTGTATGCGCTCTTAGGTGGGTCTCAGGTTTCTAAATCAAAACAGCAGGGAGAAATGCCGGGCATCATCGAAGGGCTTGTTTTCCATGGATGTTTCAGTGGGGGTGGGATGGCTTGAAATGTAAGCGAAACTTTAGAAAGCAGAATGTTTCACATAGTTGTGGCCACGCTGCCTGTGGCGCTTGCTAAGGCTGCTGTGTGGAATGAAGCTCTTGCATTAGGAGAATGTGCCTAGCAGGCATTCAAAGCATGAAGCTAAATTATGACCTGGGTTTTGCATTGAAAGTGTTTGGGGTGCCCTTTTCACAGTCTTCCCTCATAGAATAAATGAACTTTTCTGAATGATCAACCTGTTTAAAAAAAAACAAACAAAAACCAACAAAAAAACCAACTCCATTTCTGAAAATAACCATGATTTTTATTTTTTTCTTTACCGCAGGAACAGACTGTTCTAACCTTAAACACAACGTCTGTCCCTGCACGGCCTCCTTCTGTGTCCAGCTGGAGAGCAAGCTCTGAAGCAAATACTCCGGAGGACCCAGAAGGAGATGGAGGAAGTGAGCTGTCGGCGCGCTTGCTGGGCGAGGAAGAAGAGAGGAGGAGGCTTCAGGAGGAACGGAGGATCCAGGAAGAAGCAGCCCTGCGTTCTGAGCAAGAAAGGCAACTCCGAGAACAGGAGCTGGAGAGGCAGCGTAGAGAGAGGGAACAGCAACATGCTGAGGAGCAGAGGCGGCAGGCAGAGATGGAGGAGCAGAGGCGGCAGGCTGAAAGGCAGAGGGAGGTGTCAGTGGAAACTCCTCAGTACCAAAGGTGTGAGCTTGTGATGAGGTGTACCCTCTCTTCCTTCTGCTTTAAAAATTCAAACACGTTTCCAAGGGGAGTGCATCAGTGCAAGGCACCCCAGGGTAGCCTTTCTTTCTAGAGGCAGGAGGAACAGGCATAAGACAAAATCTTTCTCCATGAGTCAAGTGCTCTGTGAACCCACTTCAGCTCCTTTTTTAAAATAGGAAGTGTACATACAGCAATTTCAGCCAAATCAAAGATGACCTTGAGCGCTGAGTGTGAAGATTTTGTAAGAACCCTGCCTAAGCCTGTAAATTGACACCCAGTGGCTCAACATACAGGTCTTTCAGAAGAAATACCAAGTTAACTCTTTTCCAACAAATGTGTGACTGATTTTTCCAATCTCCTCTCCCATTTTAGCTCAACAGTGCAACAATAAAGGTTAAATGTACTGCTGGGCTAATTTGTTGATGGAGGGGTACCACAGTATATGAGTGAACGGTTATCCTAGCCGGTTAGAAATACCTGCTGTAGGTGCATTTATTCTAAAACATGGAAAAGTTTCTTTCATTGCCTTCTTTAGCATCCTGGTTTAAAAAAAAACCCAAACCAAACCCCAACCCTAGAACAAAAAACCCCCAAATCAAACAAGGAAACATTAAACTAAAATATTAGCTTACAAATTCATGTTCTTGCCCAGTAGTTTCCAGACTACTGTTACGGGCATCGTGGGAGAGTGATCTGTCTGAAACAGATCTTCTGCTTTCTTGTGTGTTTACCGAACTGCCTTGTGTATGACTAGCTTTGGTGTTTCTCTTGAGGGTTTTCCCTTGTATAAATAAGGTTATAGTATTAATAAGAGATGACTGAAGATAACGCATACGGTATCGAGTTAAGTCTTAGGAGAATAAAATGTGATTATAAAATTGCAGGGGAGATAGTGAGATCTGGAGTTACTTCAGCTCATAGTAAATGACTGCTGCTTGAGGTGCCTGCTGAACAAAGCAAGGGCACGGTTGTTACAATGGCTAAACAGGTTCTTCTTGGCAGCTGAGCCATGGTATCTCTACAGTTTTAGCTTGCCACAATTGCAAGATAGTAGGACTTTGTGTGGTAATTTAAGCTGCCCTAATACCTTTGTATCTAAATCCTGGATATATGCTTTAATCTCAGGGCATTTCATTGATTTTTGGAGGCTGCAGACAAAGGATGCATTTCACTAAGCAAGGATGGCTTTGTTTAATAGTAAAGCAGCAAGTTGAGTGAGATTGGGATTTAAAATACCTGGTGCCAAATGTTTGCTTTATGAGGATATCCAAAGATACTGAAATCTGAAACGCATAAACATCTGTGAAGGCACAATACTTGCTGCAAAGAGCACTGAGCTTGGGAACAGGCAGCTCAAGATCTGTGTCTGTGGAGGATAGCGAGTGTTTTACTACGGGTTACACCTGTAGGGTTTGCTAGAACATACATATAACATTTAGAGAAGTGCTGTGTTTGGACAAAGCTTACCTCCTGGCTTTGAAACAGATGAGATAATTGCTCTCATATAGTAGTACTTGTAAATGCAGGTCTTCAGGGGGGGTTTTTTCTCATATATTTTCGTGTCTCAAACTAACACATCTGAACTTTCTCTATGTGTACTTACTGTTTGATCAATTTCTAGATTTTTTTTTAATTAATATGTATTTTTTAATCTGTATTTTCCTTCTAGACATTATGAGCGCTATGAAGTATCTAAAACAATAGAGGATCGAGCTGGCCATCCTATCATTGACAGGTAATAAGAAATTGAATCCATAGGTAGGCTGAAATGTCTTCAGCAATAAGTATTGACCGTTTTGCCATGCTCACATTTTGGATTCCTTATCACTTAGAAAAATGTAATTTCAGGCAGATTTTCTGACTTGCTTTCTTTTCATGCTGTGTTTCTGACTGATAAAGTTAAGCCTCATAGAATCATAGAATGGTCTGGGTTGGAAGGGACCCCATGGATCATAAAGCTCCAACCCCCCTGCCACAGGCAGGGCCACCAACCTCCAGGTCTGGATCTACACAAGGGTGCCCAGGGCCCCATCCAACCTGGCCTTGAACACTTCCAGGGATGGGGCATCCACTACTTCTCTGGGCAGCCTGTTCCAGCACCTCACCACTCTCTCTGTAAAGAACTTCCCCCTAATATCTAATCTAAACCTTCCCTCCTTTAGCTTTAGTCCATTCCTCCTTGTCCTGCCATTATCTACCCTTTTAAAAAGTTGAATCCCCTCCTGCTTATAAGTTCCCTTCAAGTACTGGAAGGCTGCAATGAGGTCCCCCCGCAGCCTTCTCTTCTCCAGGCTGAACAAGCCCAGCTCCCTCAGCCTCTCTTTGTAGGGCAGGTGCTCCAGCCCTCTAATCATCCTTAGATGATTAGAACTTGAAGAAACTCCTCAAGTTTCTTTCCTCCTCAGAACTTGAATTTTCTTTTGGGTTTCTTTTCTTCCCCCCCCCCATTGAGGATCAGTTTTGAATATTTTTGGTAGGAAATACTTGTCTATGTATATCTCTTTCTGTAACATGAATATAATGTAACTACTTTTTTTAACAGGCATTATGAGCGTTATGAAGTTTCTAAAACCATTGAGGAGCAACCTGGTCAATCATTTGCTGACAGGTACATGTGATACTGAACCTCAGCATAGATTGTAGCATCACCACTTGGGTGTTAGCCTTGAATTGAAGCTTCCAATGAACTTTAGCTATGGCAGCTAAGTGTATATATACCCTTTGTGTTGCTGCTGCGTTTTGCAGGGGGTTTTGGCATGTTTTAATATTGGGAAAACCAGCAGCCAAACTTTAGGAAAATTATATGCTGTGCTCTAAAGAGCAGCTAGTCAGTAGCATTTTCCTGGGAGAAGCAGGACTGTAAGGAAGTAAATATGTGGGTGGTACTAGATTTATCTGGCTGGAAAACAGGTAATATTGTGGTTGTGTCATAAGGCGCTACAAACTAAGGTGCAGCCATCCCAGTCAGGATTGTGAAACTTTTGAGTAAACAGGGAGGGAAGTGAGAGGCAGCAGCAGAGTCTTTATCAGTAAGATAGGAGATGTGCCACCCGTAAAGTTACACACTCTCACCTTGGTTATTTTGTTTTGCTTGGTGGTTTGTTTGTTTATTTTTGTTTTTATTGCAATGGAATATATTAGCCACTGCAGATTTGGGCTCTTGAAATAGGTAGCTTTTCTTCTCCCTTTTAATTACTGTGGTTGAAAAAGTAAAGAAATAACCTAAATCCAGAATGCTTGTATCAAGCCTTTGTCTCAGATGTCATCTCACAGCAGTTCTGAAATATCACCTCTGCTGCATATTTAGTTGGTTCTTGTAGCTGGAGTGAGAGTGTCTTTTTTTTTTTTTCTTTCTGTTTTTTAAATTTTATATATATATATAAAAGGAACCTCAAAACTTACAGGGTACAACTAATGGATCTGTTACCTGAAAGATCTAAGTCTACTTTCAGGAGGTGCCTTTACTAAGCAGTTACATCTCGGTTATATGTGAAGAGGACGTTCGGGTGCTAAAAGCATCCCAGGAGAGGCTGACAGGCTCTTCAGAGCTGCTCTTCAGTACAAGCAACTGTGAAATTGTTGCATCTTCTCAAAGAGAGAATAAAATATGCCCCCACTGTAGGACAGAGAATCAGAACTTGGGGGAGCAAGAAACACGATGAAGCTCATATGTCATTTACCTATAGACAAAGGACAGGACTCCCTCAAAACGCTGTTGTGCAGCCAGTGCTGTATGTGTGAACACACTGCTGTAACAGTTTTTGAGTTCTGTTCTTTTCTGAAGTATTTTAAACTAAGAAACCACCTCTATTACTTGAAACTAATAATACAGCACAGGGGTGTTGCTGAAGCTCCTACTCTGTCCTGTCTCAAAACCAGCTTTTAGCCACTTGTTTTCCTGTACATTGAATGACACTTCTTGAGGAAAGCTCATTAAAAAATTATGCTGCTGGGTATAATCAGTGAATAATTAATTGCCCAAGAACAATTTGCATGTGGCATTTGAGGTGTTTGGCTTATGGTCTAATAATGGTGCTGAAGTATGATTTAAGTCTCTCATGAAGTTAAATTATTGATTAACCTCCTTCGAAAGTTATTGCTAATTTGACTGACTGTAGTTTTCACAAAGCTTCACAGGGAAGGATTTTGGGGTTTTTAATGCTTTGGTTGAAGCAAATACAATGACCAGTTCTTTATACCTGAAGCACTGGGAACTTTGAATACACAATTTTAATTTTTAATTAGTGATTACCTGTTAACACCTAATTATCAACTTTTTTTTTTAACCTTAATATACTGTTCTATCTTTGGGTATTTTGGCCTCTTGTTTTAAGTACAGCATAAACTGTTGATGGGAGGGATGGTGAAAAAAGGGGGCTGTGTACCTGTGGTCTGCAATGATCTTTGCCTGTGATGAGGTCTCCTAGCTGAGATGGAGAAATGAATGTCTTCTGTATTCTTAGGAACAAGTCCAAGTCAACTTCAGAACTGAATGATTTCAACACAATCAGAAATGGTAAATACTCCTTAATTTCCTTTTTTTAAGGTTGTTTTTATTTTTAAAGGGTTCATTGGATGTAGGCATGCTAAGAAAATTGTCAGAGTGCTTTTTGGTAGCTGAATTGCAGTTCAAACTCATACCATGCAACAACTTAATGAGGTTTTAACAGCAGGAGGAAATTCATACAGCAACACGTAAACCTAGGATGAATAAGATCAGCTGCTGTCTTGGAATGTCATAGCAGTGCTTACAAAGTGACCTTAGAGGCTTCAAGTTTCGATGGCTGGTATTTATCTCAGATTAAACCAGTCATGTAGGTACATTACGGAAGGTGTATGTGCTCTTGATATGGCTGTCAGTAAAATAAGCTGCACATACCAAGATGCTAATGTATTTAATATAACTGGTTGCTCTTTTTAGCTTCTACTGGTGTAGGAATAACATGGCTAGAAGTCAGCTCTCCATACTGTCACAGTGGTTTGTCTCCTGAACTCCCATCACCACCTTTCTTGACTTGTCCTTCTGGGATGTTACTCCATTTTTAGAGGAAAGCCTGTAAAACAAACAAACCAGACTTACAGGGATGTTACAGCTATTCCTGTGCCTAAAATACAGTTAAAAACTGTAATGAGAAGTAACCATAGAAAAGTAAATGGTATATTAGAGGAAATAGTGCAGATTGACAATGCTGACTTCTCACATTAACACTGCTTTCACATATTAAAGCTCGGTCATTGCAACTAATGAGGAAACTTCCACAATGTTTTATAATGGCAATCATGAGCAATGAAACCAAGAGCAAATCTGTAATCAGAGTGGTGTTTAAAGGTATTGAAATTTCAATCCCTTTACTTATTGCTGAGTAATTTTCTTAATTAGTCTTACTGTAAAAAAAAAAAAAAAAATAGATACTGGATCTAGGAATTAAAGAAAAATATTGTTTTCTTTCTAACAAGACAACACATATTGGAGAAAAATGGCTTTTTTCCCCTTCTAAAATTTCAAAGGCTGTAAGATTTCCTCTCTCCTCTCTCTCCCTCCAAACACCATCCCCACCCTACACCCCCTTGCACCAAATAGATATTCATGTAAAGCAAGGTCAATCGATGTGTTTAGTGCCTTGAATAAGGAAAGAGCTCTTGAAAGCAGAGACAACTTGTGGGAAAAGAGAATATAAAGAAGGTATCCCACTGTTTAATTATATTCCATACATGTTTCAGTTTGTACTGGAGGAAGGGTCCAAATTGTGGCACTGAAAGAAATGATGCACTTTGGAAAAATATATGTATTTGTACACCTGAAGTATGTGCATATACACAGGGGAAGAGAAGGAAAATACCTATTTGTGTTCAAGTTAAACATCACAGCAGTAAAAAGACCACTAACAAAAAAGGCCACACCAATGACACAAATGTAATAATGGCATATTACCAAGTTTGATATTAGTCACCCTGTTGTGGAGTCTCCATCTCTGGAGATATTCAAGACCCATCTGGACGCCTACCTGTGCAATCTGTCCTAGGGAACCTGCTTTGGCAGGGGGGTTGGACCCGATGATCCCCGGAGGCCCCTTCCAACCCCTCCAGTTCTGTGATTCTGTAAAAAGGAACTGGAGAAACTTGTGAATGTGGTGATGAACTTTTGGAGTTACAGCCACAGTACCAGATGTGTGATAACTGCTTTTTGTGCCTTAAACTCCCTAGCTGAAGTTTGCATGTCTTACCCAAACAGGTACGCAGAGCAAGAATCAGGAGAGGTCCTGGAACGTGGGTGACTCGCAGAAGAAATCTCAGAAGGAGCCCAACATGTCTGCAGCAGAGTTGGAGAGACAGCAAATCCTTCAGGAAATGAGGAAGAAAACATCTCTGCACACAGACAGCAGCTGGATCAGGCAGCGCAGCTCCAGTATACACAAGGAGCCCATCAGTCTGTACAGCAATAGCATGCGGAGGTAGGAGCTGCCTTAAAAAGTACCCTTAAACTCTCGTCGCATATTTTTGTTGGCTTACTCTAAACTTCAGCTTGTATTACAGAGCACAGAAACCAAACAAGTCTGTGAAATGCTGTAAGGTAAACTGAATATCAGCAGCACGGGTAGGAGAAAGTAGCAGTGTTACATCTGGAACGAAATGGTTGTTTTGAAATAAAGAACGTGGATATAACCTGTAAATAATTCAGCTGTTTATTTCTTGGTTGGTATGCCAGCAGTGGAAATCAGTGCATGCCTCGTCACTGATGGATGTGCTGAAGAATTTCAGCATGACAGCTTATTGTGGAGATTAATTATTGTGGCTAAGCAGCATGCCCATTTTATTATTATTTTTTTTTAACATAGAAATACATCACCAAGCCTGGAATTCATTTCTTGCTTTAAGTAATGTATCAGTGTGGGATTTGTCACTTAGGAAACAGCCAACTTATCAGTCAGGAGAGTGTTTGGCTATTGGGCCAACACCTTGTACTTAGGCGATGCTATCCAGTCTGGGCGGATTGCTATTCTGATCTGGTATCCCTTGGAGAAAACAAAAACAAACCTGCTATCTGAGGTCTGTAGCTGTACAGCAGGCTTTGATACGGTTCACCCTGATAAGGCTGTAGTGGTGAAGTGCCGCCTCTCTCTCTCGGCTTTTTTCCCATGAAACCAAGACTGGACACAAAGGACAACTTGTAGCTCAGACATCTTAAATCTATATGTGAAGAGTATTGCTCAAGGTGATCAGACAAGCATATTAATGCTAGAAAATCTTAAAAATGCAAAGATAATGGTTTCCTTTAAAAAATTAAATAAATAAAAATATATATTTGTGTATATATAGCAGCTCTTCTGCTCCATCTGTACTGCCATTTACATTTGTATGTGTACCTATATTTCAGAGGGGAGTCTTTGGACAACCTTGATTCTTCAAAATCAAGCTCATGGAGGCACCATTCATGGCTGAACCAGTCTGCCTCCTCTTCATCTCCGTCCTCTAGCCAAGATTTCAATCGCCCGGTGTCCACTTCAAACCGAGCCTACATGTGCACTCCTTCCTCCAACAAAGCACCTCCTGCAGCCACCTCTATGAGAGCCCCCTCCGTGTCCCAGGCAGCCCCCCGGGCTCAGTCTCCCCTCTCTGCTTCCCAGCCAGGGTCCCAGACACGCAGCAGGTGAGCAGGTACCCTTCTGCTGGGAAGGTAGTCCGCACTAAAGGACGGACCTTGTATACGTGGTGGTCTACAGCAATGTTCTTGCCCATAATATTGATTAGCAAGTCCAAAAAGTGACCTGGAGTTTTCTGACTGTGGAAAATGAGCCAATACCATCTCCCTGCTCCAGCCTGAGACAATTCCTGAGGTTTGTCATCACTGCTTGACATTGGTTAAAAAAACAAAGGAACTGGAATAATAAATCTTCAGTCTCCCAAGCTGTGCATTGGTTACCAAAATGATTAGCAAAAGCCTACCCAGATGGCATTTCTGACATTTATTTTCTTAGGTTTGTTTTAACAAAAGATTCCTGAAACCCACGCTTTATGGCCCTCATCTTGGTCTTTCCTTTCCCCCCCCCG
>VZTU01001880.1:61215-106673 GCA_013400835.1 Zapornia atra | reverse complement strand
CCCCCCCCCCCCTTCCTGGCATGTGGTCAATATCATCTGAAGGAGCACTCAGGAATGCTCGTAACCCATGACCCTGGAGAATTACAGAGTAGGATGTTGGTTTTAATCTAGGAGGAGAAAGCTAAAATTGCAACATATTTTGAAACAAAAAAAAAGGAATTCAGTTGTGGTAGGGTAGATAACTCTGCTGTTTTATGTACTTGAAACATTTTAAAAATACCTTGGGATAGAGAATCATCCCTGCACAATCACATGTATTATAACATCAGTGTGAACATTGCTTTGCCAGTTCTTACGCTTTCAGGCATCTCAGGCACTTTATGATAAGTTGACTTTTTTTTTCCTTTTTTTCATTTTTTTTCTCTTTTTTTTTTTTTTATTTAAAGCTAGGCTCTACATTCTTTATAATGTAAGAAAATTACCTTCTTAAACATCTTGTTCTCACTTCCATTAGCTGATGTCTTGGTAGACCTACGGAACTGACCTCCAGATGGCTTATGTTCAAAGACTTAACATAATATATGTCCAGGACTAGCCTTCTGTTATCTAACCAGGTGCAGATGGTGGGACTTGGCAGGGGTGCTTGCTGAACCTTAGCCTTCGGGATAATTCCCCACAAATAAGAAATAAGGCAGGAGCACAAAGCCTGTGTTGGTACTTTCCAAACTTAATGATACATTTTTTAAAATGTTTATTTGTTAGGAGATAGTTTATAGAATTCAGTATCTCCCAATAATGTGACAATGTCTTCATTTGTTCCTATGTAACTTTGATCTAAATTATAACACTTCGGCTTGCCCTAGCTTTCAGATCTACTGTAAATAATATTAACTTTCATTTATTTTCCCTAAGCAGCCTATTAGTCCCCTTTTACAAGGGTGTTTTTTAAAATTTTTAATCTCAGAAAGTCTTTGATAACTTTTCTTTTGTCTTTTAAACCTTTTCAAGCTGATTTTAAGGATTTTCATTCTGTATTTAGGTCAGTCAGTGGGAAGAAAATCTGTTCATACTGTAATAACGTTCTGGGCAAAGGAGCAGCCATGATCATTGAGTCTCTTGGTCTTTGTTATCATTTACATTGCTTTAAGGTGAGAGCTGGGAGTCACATCCTGAAGGAACAAGAACTAATCAGGAGCACGCATGGCTACTCAATGTTACGCTCACAGGGGCTCGACTAATCACCTGCTTTGCCTTCTACTCTTGACAGCGTGGTGTATGCAGATTTCCATGAGGCAGGCCTATCTGCAGGCATTTAGCACTCAACTTTAAAAGTATTTCTTAAATGCTAGAGCTAGCAAGTAGGACTTTGACAAGTAAGATGGGCATGTTTGCTGTAAGATCAAAGGGTTTTTTTCTCCTTTGAATAGGAAGAAACAAGAGAAGGTGCTGAGCCACTTGTCCCAGAAAAACCAGCTCCTTAAAAAATAAAATTACAAAAAAAAAATCTAAGAAATCTCAGGCTGGACCTTGGCAATTGAACCATTTAAGATGACCTGTCACTGCTAAACTAATCCTAGCAGACTGTGTTCACATGGTATTTTCCAGGCATAGGCATATGGACAGCGTTCAGCCCAGTGCCAAACCAGAAGCTGTGTTTAGTGCTCCTCAACCCTGGTCAGAAGTTGGGGATGTTAGTTCATGCTCAGCCCTTAAGACACAGTTCTCTGATTTCTAGTGAGCTTGGGCCTTACTCAGAGCTGAAGGGACAAATACCTCCCTTCAAAAGGCATAAAAGCACTCCTGGTTCCCCTGCCCTAGGACCAGATAAGGAATTAGACTGATTTAGCGGTGCTGTTCAACCCTATTTCTTTGATGAACGCTTCTCTTCTGTGCCCTGAGCAGCTGGGACCGGAGTAATCTATGGGAACTGGTTGTCATTCCCTTTCTGCAGAACATGCTTTCTGTGTGAGGAAGTCCACCTGTAGCTCCTAACCTACTTTAAAAAAATACTAAATTTCTGAAGATTAACGAGCTGTTGAGCAGATGGCCCTCCAAAAGAGCCATTGCTCGTTTAAGCAGGCAAACCATTCCTCCTCCTGTAGTCGGCCTAGTGCTTTGCTTCATAAATTCAGTACAGGGAGGTTTTGCATTACATTCCTTCCAGAAGTGGTTTGTGTTCATAACATAGATGTGTTCAGCCACCATAGCTAAATAGTTTAATGTTAGTATGAAAGCTGTCAAGCCCCTTATTCATGGGGTGTATTCAAGACAAATTCCATCAGCTCCTCCTCTCCAAATAAGAACTCGTTTCTGTGATGCCAACCCAGGAGGCCAGGGTGCCTGAGTATTTGCTGCTTTGAGTGCCAAAGGGCAGAGGGACACCAGCAGCGCACAGTGCCGCATGGAAATCTGCAGGTAGCACACCCAGGTCTTCTGTGCCAAAATTGCTGTTGCCATCTAGAGAAGAAATGTTTCCCATGTCAAACCAGTTTTAGTTTTCAATGAAACTAAAGTTTGAATTCGATTTAACGAACTAATCTCTAAAAACTGTCTGCTTTATGTTTGCTTAGTGGATGTATCTCTGCTATTCGTTGTCCAGTCGTCGCCTTCAAATACTTTCTCAGGGTCGGTTGCGTTTTGATCTACTAATTGTTACACATTTGCTTCTAGTGATTGTGGGTTTATGGTCCAAGCTTTGTTTGAGCTTAATCCAAGCTGCTTTTGAACAGCATTTTCGTTCCTTAGCATTTGTAAGGACTTGCTAATTATTCATCTGCCACACAGTGCGTCGCCTGCGGATGCGACCTCGGGGGATCCCGCTCTGGAGCTGAAGTTAGGATCCGAAACAACAAACTCTTCTGCAACGACTGCTATATCCGATTTAAAAGTAAGGCAACCTGACTGCAGTGTGCATGGCTGTCGTTCCTCTCTGTGCTCTACAGCCTCAAGTGTTTGCACAGCTGAGCCACTCGCTAAGCTTTCGTGCTTACTTTTAAGTGGGTATTTTAACAAATAGGTTTGGCAAGGCTTGACTGCCAGTTTTCTGTCTTTTGTAGGGTAGTCATTCCTAACTTTTCACTTGCTGGTAGCTGATTTTACCACCTTGTTATTAAGCTGCTTCGAACAGACAATGTGGTGTAGTCATCATCTTCATAGTGGTGTCAAGGAGTTGTCAGTTGTTGAACAGGCTTGTCTTGATAATAGAGAAGCCTTTCTGAAAAAAATGTCTCCTTTTTTTTTTCTTAAAATAATCTGAATACATATTTAATTTGATCCTTACTCGTACCTGGAAAGCTATTAGTTTATCCTGTGCAGGTGGCAGAAATGCTGGTTTCTTTTTGCGATGCTATTATTATTTGAATTATAGGTCTGTGATTGGTTATTCATTTAGGTACAAGTTCAGGAGGAATTGATTTACTTACAGATCTTAATTAAAAGGTGCAGTATAATTTTTTTCCTTTATTATACTTTGCAGAATTCTGATTTATTGGAGCATGATGTTAAGGCTTTGACTAATGGTGTTGTTTTTCTGCTATCATAGGTGATGGTAGACAGCCTCCTAATTTTGACAAGTCTTGAGAGTTTTATATAGCTCTACATATTTTTCATGTAGCAAATAACAGAATTCTCCAGAATGATAAAATTGAGCTAAGGGAAAGGGTTTCTAAATGACTTCATGGGAAACGTGCCCGTTGTTCTTCCATGAGCCTGGCATGTTTTTCTCATGGTGGACCAGAAGGCAGCGAAGGGAACAGGATACTCATGCTACAACACTTGAACAGGGCTTGAGCATCTGACGGCTGCAAAGCCTCACCCAGAAAAAGAGAAGCTCTGCATCTGAATCCGTTGCTGTTTCCAGGCTCTTTTTGGCTCCTAAGAAGAGGAAAAGCTACCTGCACCTCACAGAAATAATTGTGTGGTGCCCAAGCTAAACACAGAAAACCTGATGGTAACAGTGTGTTCACAGAGGCTGACATTAGGTGCAAGGATGGAGCTGTGATTAGTGGAAGGAGGAAGAGAATTGTCCCCCAGTCCCTCTAGAGGTGATCCACAGCATTGGGTTGTAATCTCTCCAAGCTAACGTTTGGAGAATTTATCTCCTGCTTGATGACAAGACCACACCAAAGTGACCTCATTCCTATTTGAAGCACCCAAAATGTGGGGGAGATTCAATCTGGACCTCACTTGTGTTGTTATGCAGTATCTCTCTAATACTACAGCCCATAAAGTTATGGCAGTGCCTTTCAGAAGCAGAGCTGATCTTTGAGGAGCAGTTCCCTTACCTTCAGACTGCATCTTCTTAGGCCACTGTGTGCCTCAAAAGATAATTGTATGAGAGGAGTAAACCAGGACTTGTTAGAACTTGTAGGTACAGAACAAAGCATTGAAATTAGTGATTAGTCATTGAAATTAGCTATTTGAATATTACAAAGAGACCCAGCTATTACTGCGATGAAAATACACTGACAGCACAGCACTGGTCTGTAATGTGGATTCCTTAGTTTGCAGTTGGCATTTGACTGGCTATTTATTTCTTAGACTGGAATGTGAATGTATTGGCTAAAAGGTTGGGTAAACTCTAGGATTATTTAATATTCAGTGTGTAATTTTATGGTGTGATTTTTTTGCACATTTTTATGGTAATTTTGTGTTGTTTTAAATTTGTAACGCTGTTTTTTCCATATTGCTACAGTTTCTTAGCAAATTCTCATTATTCAAGAGTAAATCTAGAAAAGCTGACATTCTGTCTCTGTATTAATGTTAAAAGTAATTCTTAAAACTTGATAAGGTGCATGTTCTGTGGAATATTACTTGGCCTGAGATACTTGCAGTGCTATAATTGGATTCAGCTCAAATTTGTATTGTTTAACTTGGATTTCTAGATTCAGGAGTGTATACCTCCTGAATAGTTTGTGTTACCATTTTCAATAGGTATTGGAGATACCATTATCTGGAAATACATAGTTCAATATTTTGAACTTGAAAAACACAAGTTTTTGTCTCTAAGATTCTTGAGTAGCTCGCCTTTAATTACAATTCTGTCTCTCTCTAACAGCTGGACAACCAACCTCCATGTGAAGCAAATGAAGATATGAAACCACTGTTGCAGATAAAAGAAGAGGTGATTGCTGCTGATGTAGATCTATAAATATATATATTGTGTGTATGTGTGTGTTTTTTCTAAGAGTAACTCTTGCTTGTCTAGTCTTAATAGCAATGCATTGTATTCTTCATATAACTGTTTTTATTTATGAGAAAGTAATTGCAGTGAGGAAATACCTGGGGGAAAATGCTTTCACTTTTTCAGCTTCCAAGTACTGAGAGCACAAGGGAGAATAAGTATATTTTCAGTAATAACTTCAAAATATTTTTGAGGCTTATAATCAACTAGTTGACTTTCCAATGGTATACAAAGAGGGTATTTTGTTTCTAAGCTCTTAAAATGAGCGTTAGAGAAATAGTTAATATAAATATATATTTGCAATTGCTGTCTTTATTTTTGACATATACTTAAAGTGAATTCTCTAGATTAATATGAAGCTGCATTCAAATGCACACAAATGTGTTTGCTTTCCATATGCTGGTTTCTAAAATTATGTGCTTTTTTGGAAACTTAAATATAAAGAATAATCTGTTTGCTCAGTGGTGTTGGCATAATATTCCATGGGATCCATTTAAGGGGGAAAGTTCTCTTTTTCCCATTTGGAAAAATGTAATTACCACTTTCCCCTCCACAAACTGAGTGGAGGGTGGTTGTTGAATTACAGTATATTTGTAAATAAAATTTCTGATGTTGCATTTATTAGAAGTTTCTTTTCTTTCTGTCCAGCTAAAAGTGTCTGAGGTGGTCTGCTGAAATATCAGATTGTTTGAATTTCGTCTTGGGAAAATACTTTTTATGAAAGGGTTAAGATTTCCCCCTAATTATGTGTAAGAACAATAGTTCTTGCTTTTCTCCTTCACAATAGACTCCAGCTTTTCTATATAGTTCCTCATCAAGCTTCTCGTGCTTTTCAGCACTTAATACAAGTGGCAGGACTGGTTCTTTGTCCTGTATGCCCATCCCTGAAGCGTGACAGCTGGAAGAGGTAGAAGTTCCTCAAAGCTTTTCTGCTGTGGCTAGAAATGAGGTGCTGAAAGTATTTTGCTTTAGGTTCTGTGGACGCCCCTCTACACTGTCTGGTTTTCATCCTCCTTTTATGGTAGGCAACATCAGACTATGAACACCACATACACAGACATGCACACCCCCTACCCCACTGTAAATTCAGGATCCCCACAATCCCCATCACCAGCCCTGAAATACACCAAGACAAAACTTTGTATCGAGGTTTCTCAACTCCCAAAGCATCCATGAATTTGTCCTAGCTTATCCACCATTTGCACTCTCCCAGCATTGTGCTATGCAGCAAAGCTCTTCTGAAAATTCAGGGATGGCCACACCACCTCTTGCACCTTAGGACTGGTTGAGTTGCCCTGTCTCAGGGAATCATTTTGGGCACAGAAATTGCCTGGGAGGTGAGGGATGCAGGGAGAGAAGAAAGGTCAGCAACCCACAGTCTGCTATGCCACTAGAGCTGCCTGGCTGGTGTCCTGCAGCCTGGAGTGATGTGCTCTGGGCCAGGCTGGCTGTTCCTAAGTAGTGTCAAGGGCTCCAATTTCATTTTCCTATGAAATACTGGGAGGGGGGAGGTGGGGAGGAAGGGTTATTTCGTTAGCTGGTTCCAAAAGCCTTGCCTGTGAGCAAAGCAGCAAGAGGAATTTTGGCTTGGTGGGACTCAAAAAGCTGCAGCTGAATCTTGCAGAGTTAGAGCTGCGTTTCTCACCCTTCTTGTTAAAGGCCTGGTGGAACAGGGCTCCTTGAAACCTGCGTTTGCTAAATCAAGTTGGCAGATGTGAGCAACGAAAACTCCTTCCTCCTCCCCTTTCCCTGGAGAGGGGAACAGGCAGGGAAACCCACATAATGGGTCTTGCTGTGCCCATGTGTTTTGAGCCTCCCTAAAGCATGTGTTGGGCTCCGGAGTTCAGCGAAACCGATTATCCTCTTGCAACACAAGATGGCAGTGTGTCAGTGCGACTCGCACAGTAAAAAGCCCTTTTCGAGGTTGTAATCTTGTATAAAATGGGCTGCATTTGCTAAATGATACTCAAGTTGCAAAGTAATAAGAGTTGTAAAGAGAACTTTCTCTTAATCTTGGGCCTTTCTCCCCACTTGGCATCATGGAAGTGCAATGTGCAGCTGAATCTGAGCAGCTTAAATTCGTTTTGTCTGCCAGTTGGTTAATTAACTGCTACTTAAACTGATACTGAGTAGGGAGAGAAGTAAAGAAGACACTTCTCTGGTGTTTTTGCCCTGTCCAACAGCTAAGCACCACACAGCTGCTTGCTCAGTCCCCCTCACAGAGGGGTGGGGGAGAGAGACAGAAGAGTGAAAGTGAGAAAACTTCAGGGTTGACATAAAACCAATTTAATAAGCAAAGCAACAGCTCTGTGCACAAGCAAAGCTAGGAATTCATTCACCACTTCACATGGGCAGGCAGGTGTTCAGCGATCCCCAGGACAGCAGGGCTCTATCAGGTGTAAGAGTTACTTGGGATGACAAATGCCATCACTCCAAAAATCCCTCCCTTTCCTACTCCTTCCCCCAGCCCCTTTAAATACCAAGTATGACATCATATAATATGGAATATCCCTTTGGTCAGTTGGGGTCAGCTGTCCTGGCTGTCCCCCCTCCCAACCACTTGCATACCCCCAGCCCGCTGGCTGGTGGGGTGGGGTGAGAAGTTGAGAAGACCTTGGCTCTGGGTAAGCACTTGCTCAGCAGTAACTAAAACATCTCTGTATAACAAAGACGCCTCTATATTATCAACACGGCTTCCAGCAGGAATCCAAAGCATTGCCCCATGCTAGCTACTCTGAAGAAAACTAACTCTATCCTAGCTAAAACCATCATGACTTTCTAGGATGAAAAATAAACTAGATGATTTCTAGTGGAGGGTTTTGGTGTATTTTACTGGATTTTTAAATTTTAGGGTGCTGTTCAAAGAAGAACCACCAGTTGCTTTCTCTTCTGTCATTAGCTTCAGACAGTAGGTAAGGTTAAATCTCTTGAATGCAGATGTCTACACGTGAGAGAGGCCTCTGCACTGCTGTTAAAATCTATTTTAAAATGCATTTAGGACTCTGCTCCATTCTTTACTCTCAGGTGTCTGTTGCAGCTTGGGCTGTTGTCAATTGTCTAGGACCTCTGCCCAGAGCTGGGGGAGATGCGGTGCAAGTCTGGGAGGTACTCATGCAGCTGCTGGTGTGCAGGTCTCGTGGGATGTTTTAAAGCATCTGAAGGCAACTGAGGTCTGTGAGCAAACAACTGATTCAAGCTCAACTCCCCACAAGCAGTGAAGTGAAGGTGTGATTTCCTGGGCCAGTGAGTAGGCATCTGCTGTTGGGTGAAATGCTTGGCTGCCTAAGCTTCACAGACTTCAACAGGCGTGTGGGCCGTGGCTCGCATGTGGACACCTGTGTTTTTACACACCTATGTCTTAACACTGTCTGAATCTTTCCAAAAATATCTGAGAAACATTGATTCAGCTAAATCCTTCACCTGGCCTATCTTTAGGCTCACAGGCTGTTAGGTAATTAATTGGAGTGTCCATTTGAATATGACTTTGGAACAGAGTCATTTACGGGTGGCAGCTCTGGCAAGTGGTGCTTCAAAACCAGGAACTGTTTTCTGTGGCTTTCAGGGTGAACTTACTGTGGGGTTTCTGGTCAGAACAACCGAATTGAGCATCGCTGAATGAAACTCAGGGTATTGTGTGCATGCTCAGTTTTCTTGAGATTTCTTAAGGAGTTTTTGTTTGGTTTTTGTAATAGAAGATTTGTCAGAAATCCCAAGCTCAGTTACATCTGTGTTCACCTCTTCAGGTGAGCTGCAGCACCCCAGGCAGTGCTGGTTAGGGGTGAGATTTACGCAGCAGTTTGAATTCAACGCTTTATATCGGAAATGGGCAGGGCTGGTCTCGTCATTTTCAGGGAGGCACCTTCGTAAGTGAACCCCAAGGATGGGGTCCAAATAATAGTTGCTGTAACCTGGCCCACCTTGTCACTTTACAGGAGGTTAAAGGGGTTCAAAATCTCCCAAAACTAGCACACTTGCTGCAGCGTTTTAAATTCCAACCAATCACTTGTAATGGATCAGCGAATCTGTGGCTGTAAGGGAAGGCTGTTAGCAGCAGCCTAATTACATCAAAGAACACCTTCAGACCTGAAGCTCTTCAGCATTTTCATTTTAGCTACATGCTTCTGGGGAGCTAAGGGCACCAACGTAAAGCTTATATAGGAGGATGATGATAGCAGTAACCTCACCTGACCCTGAAAATCCCTGAATTTCCATCCCAGAAGGGCCAGCGTGCAACCAGGACAATGGCGCATCTGGTTGACTGCCTAGGGGTAAAAGGAAATTCCAGTTCAGCACTTGCTCACAAAAGGAATGTTCGAAGGTGAGCAGTAGGGTATCAGTTTATTAAAGCTGAAGAGGTTTTTTTAATTGGTTCAACCTACTGGAAATGAACTCACTAATTAAGTAGCCGCTGTAGGCAACAAACAGTCAAGAGATGCATCGTGCAAGGGGAATTACTGCTTTCTATGGGTTTGCCTTAACAGTCAGCATCATACAAAGCATGGGAGCACTTTAAAGAAAAATGAAAAAGGTTTCACAGAATCACAGAATGGTCTGCGTTGGAAGGGACCCCAAGGATCATAGAGCTCCAATCCCCCTGCCACAGGCAGGGCCACCAACCTCCAGGCCTGGATCTACACAAGGTTGCCCAGGGCCCCATCCAACCTGGCCTTGAACACTTCCAGGGATGGGGCATCCACTACTTCTCTGGGCAGCCTGTTCCAGCACCTCACCACTCTTTCTGTAAAAAACTTCCCCCTAATATCTAATCTAAACCTTCCCTCCTTTAGTTTTAATCCATTCCCCCTTGTCCTGCCATTGTCTGCTCTTTTAAAAAGTTGAATCCCCTCCTGCTTATAAGCTCCCTTCAGGTACTGGAAGACTGCAATGAGGTCCCCCCGCAGCCAGGCTGAACAAGCCCAGCTCCCTCAGCCTCTCTTTGTAGGGCAGGTGCTCCAGCCCTCTAATCATCTTCGTGGCCCTCCTCTGAACCCTCTCCAACAGTTCCCCATCTTTCTTGTATTGGGGGCCCCAGATCTGGACACAGGACTCCAGATGGGGCCTCACGAGGGCAGAGTAGAGAGGGACAATCCCCTCCCTGTCCCTGCTGGGCACTCCTCTTCTAATGGAGCCCAGGGTACCATTGGCCTTGCGAGCTGCAAGAGCACACTGCTGGCTCATGTTAAGTTTCTCATCCACCACAATCCCCAAGTCCTGTAGAAGGGTGTTTCTACATACAGATTGTTTTTTATTAATTGTAATAGAAAAAAGAAAGGAAAATCTCGGGCTGTGGAGTGGGTAGCAGATAAGCACGGCCTAGTGAGAGCAGGCTTGCGGTCAGTGCAGCGTGCCACCTTAAATGGCAAGTAGCTGTGCCAGGGCAAGTGTTTCTGATTCCCTGAACTGGAATTTCCTTTTGCCCCTAGGCAGTCAACCAGATGTGCCATTGTCCTGGTTTAGCCATTTACTGGGGCAACAAGTGCACACTGGCCCTTCTGGGATGGAAATTCAGGGATTTCAGGGTCAGGTGAGGCTACTGCAATCATTTTATCTGCCCGTATCTCTACAAAGATCAGAACCTCTCACCCAATAATTCTGGTATTGAACACACAACTTGTGTGAACCCCGGTGTTCCCTATTGGAAAGAACACTGTGTAGAGCTGAAGAATGCAAATGATAGACAGTCTCCCACATGTCGACAGACATTGTTCCGGTGGTTAATTAGCACTGTTAAAAATGTTAATTTTATTTTTAGCTATGTTATTTTAATGAGCTTTCTAGATTCTTATGATCTTATTTTCATGTATTTAACTTGATTTAGGCTCTTAGCATTGGATTAACTCTTTTTTTTTCTCTCTGACATTGCAGATATGACTTTGATACAGTCCTGCCCCCCCTTCCTTTTTTTTTTTTCATTTTTATTTCTTATACCTGTGCACAAAGCCTTATTGCTCACATCAGCCAGAAAATTCTAGATTACCTCCAGGGGATGATATTGTGGATAGACTGGCCCTCACTTGGTGAGCTGCAACACAACCCCCCCCCCAGGAAAACTTCTAACACAAAGGAAAAATAATCTTTAAGAGCATTATAAAAAAAAGGTTCTGAAGCTCTAGAAGAATTTATTTGCGTAATGCATAGATTCAACTAAGAGCTTGTGTCCACAAGGGAATTTTTCTGCATAAATCTTTCAGTATAATTAGCGAGGCATTGAACAGCCTTTGTGGGAATGTCCATGCCCGAATTCCTGTGTGGTTCTGCTAATTTTCCCATCTTAGGGAAGCACCTGCAAGAGATTCCCATGATAACATGTCTCAGTTGACAAGGGGACAAGAGCACATTCCATTTTTATTTCTCAGCATGAAGTATCAGCTGCAAAAATACAATCAAGTCCTGCTATGTTTGGTGGGTATCAATAGGAGGGGTTCAACTTGCAGCCTTCAGTCAAACTCTAGCTCTGTGAAGATAAGTTGCTGGCTTTGGATACCCATGTAAACAAGACTGCTGCAGAGAAACATTAGTTTTACTTCAAGTGATACTTTAAGTGAAATTTATTCCTACTACTATTGCATTTATGAGATATATATATATATATGTACTGCACCTCATTATTAATGCCAGTGGTTGTGCCAGTGTACTCTCTTGTCTGCACAAATCACAGGAGAATCCCTAAACAGTTTAGGAAAAGGCCCATTGTCTGCGGTGGAGCAAGTCAGTAAATGAGCAGCCTTCAGCTAAGCACAGCTACTGCTGTTTAATGAACCATGGCCCCCTAGCACAGCGAGCTGCAGAATGGCAAGCACGAGCTGTGCTAGTCAAAATATTTTATGTGAAATTCATGTTACAAATGAGCATGCATTTCTGTCAGCAATTTGGATGCTTACAAGTACTTTTGGACCTCAGCATGTTAAAAAAAAGTGGCAAAACACTTCTTTGCCATTTGCTGATATGATGGCTTTGACTTTTGACTGGTAGACTCAGTATTCTTTGGAGTTCTGTGCTGCCCATGATAGTTCGTAGCATGCCTAACACTTGCAAACCTCAGGGTTCTTTTGTTCTCTTTCCCTCAGTACTGTTTCAACTCAACAATAAAAGAAAAGCAGTTCTGGGTGGAAGGTCATCCATGTCAATGTACAAAGCTCTGTAGGTTGTCTAGAACATTCTGGTGTGTCACCAGCCACCTTGCTTTCACCATCACCTCATCTTTTTCATCTTCTGCTTCTAGTGCTAAAAGGAAAACAAAAAGTCATCACATAAACACCAACCAGTGTGGTACTGGAAAGATGGGTAGATGCTAAAGAAGAGGGGATACGCAATCTACACAATTAGTTTATCCTTAATAGGCTTTGATTGTTTCCTATAGGTCTTTGAAGACATACAGTGTTATTACAGCATATTCTTGGTATTCTAAGCACTTATGTTCTCTTTAATTTTATTCCTCTGAAAACATCTTGAACTTGAAGCCAAGAAAACTGCCTATTCAGAAACACAGTTTACATAATCTTCTCATCTTAATCTCCTTGCCAGATCATGAATTGCTCATAAAACTGGATTGTATATAAAATATTAACCAAAGGTGCTAACTTCATTAAGCTTGTAAACCCGATGCATACCTTCACCTAGCACTAGAGACCATTTGAATTCTTCCCTTCAGTGTCTCAAGGCTATGACCTTGGAAATATGTCCATAATAGTATCAACAGACGAAGGCAAAAATGTTCCTGGGTCGGTCCCCCAAGCAGCAGATATTTACATTCACTGATTTTCATAGTCAGAGCATTTATTGTTTTTTTTTCCCCTCTCATCAGTCCTGCTTCACTGTATTTTTCCATTACAACAACAGTGGTTATACTGTTCAGCAAATATATTTATCTTCTGATCAGGCTTCGTGCTGAGGCAGCGAAACAGACGCATTCATAATGCTGTTCTCATGCACGTAGATCGACTGCAACACTCTGATTCCCACAGAGCCTGATTGGTTTTGAGCAGAGCTCTCAACAAAAGCGAGCCTGGGAAGTCCTCTACCCGCCTCTCACCTCCCATGATGGAACAGGGAGCTGCTGCTACGCAGCCTGAGAAAAAAGATTCCCCCGTGCAACCCGTTGGGTTCTCCTGTTCCACAGACACCGGCGGCTTGCGTGAAAGGAGAGCCTGCACTGCTGGAGGTCTTCCTCATTGCTGGCCAGCTGCCACAGGAACATGACTCAGATCAGCAAGGCCCATGAGAGAGGCTGCCAAGTGATAGAAGTTGACTGAGCCTAAATACTGGACAGTGTTAGAAAAACCAGCTGCCCTGCTGAGAGCAGAGCAGCACTGGCTGGCCTCAGCTGGGGATGTATTCACAGCACAGAAAAAATCACCACCCCCCTTGTCGTTCTCGTCTGCACTTTAAATTCGTGTACAGGTGCTGTAGAGGTCTTGTACTGGCACACAGGCGTGGCTAGGTGGGGCGTTTGGAGTTTTGCTGGGGTTTTTTGAAGATTGAGAGAGTAGCTGGAGACTTAAGAGAGTGAAGAAAGTGATAGGCTGTGATTCTGTGAAGTTGTGGAGTGCTCACCTATTTTGTTAGATATAAATCTCCTTTCTGACATTCCTGAAGCCTCTGGTTTCAAGCTGAGTAAATGGTAATGTCTATAAATCGGGTGACCTTTTTTGTCCTTAAAGCAAGAAAACAATGAGACCAAAACAGATAGTTCAATAACAAATTAACTATTTGCGGTGGGCTGACACTGGCTGGAGGCCAGATGCCCACCAAAGCCACTCCATCACTCCCCTCTTCAGCTGGGCAGGGGAGAGAAAATAGAACAAAAGGCTCATGGGTTGAGATAAGGACAGGGAGAGATCTCTCACCAATTACCATCACTAGCAAAACAGACTCAATGTAAGGTCATTAGTTTCATTTATTACCAATCAAATCAGAGTAGGATAATGAGAAATAAACCCAAATCTTAAAAAAAAACCCCTACCCTCCACCCCTCCCTTCTTCCCCAGCTCAACTTTATTCCTGCTTTCTCTACCTCCTCCCCTCCAGCGGCACAGGGGGATGAGGAATGGGGGTTGGGGTCAGTTCATCCTGTGTCCTCTCCCCAATCCTTTCTCCTCAGGGAAAGGACTCCTTACACTCTTCCCCTGCTCCTGTGTGGGGTGCCTCTTACAGGAGACAGTCATCCATTAACTTCTCCATTGTGAGTCCTTCCTATAGGCTGAAGTTCTTTGCAAACTGCTTCACTGGGAGTCTCTTCCATGGGGCGGAGACCTTTAGGACCAGACTGCTCATTGTGGATCCCCCACAGGGTCACAAGTCCTGTTAGCAAACCTGCTTCTCCGGTGTGGGCTCCTCTCTCCATGGGCTGCAGGTCCTGCCAGGAGCAGGGTCACAGCATCCTTTAGGTGTCTCCACCTGCTTCAGCATGGGGTCCTCCTTGGGTTGCAGGTGGAATCTCTACTCCCCATCAAGAGGAATCTCTCTTCCAGTGCCTGGAGCTCCCCCTCCCTCTTCACTGGCCTTGGTATCTGCAAAGTTTCTCACATCTTTTCACTCCTCTCTCCTGCAAAAGCTGCTTCTGCTTTTTCTTTTAACCTTCTTAACTATACTATCCCAGAGGCACTACCGCCATCACTGATAGTCTCGTCCTTGGTCAGTGGTGGTCCATCTTGGAGCCAGCTGGTGTTGACTCTGTTGGACCTAGAGGAAGCTGCTACCAGCTTCTTGCAGAAACCACCCCTGTTGCACTCCCCACCACCAAAACATTTCCATGCAAAACAAAACAAGAACACTTCTATTGGCATTTTTTCAGCTAACTGAGTGTGAAAAGCCCTTGATAGATGATTGCTTCACCAAAAGAATTGCCAAAGTTCAATTCTTGCTTAAGCTGTAAAATGAATCTCGAACATTCTGCTAGTCCTGGGCTCTTGAGTAATGTGCTTGTGATTCCCCACTGGTCTTAAAAGGCATCCATGGGCAATATACTCTGGCTTTTCTAGTTTGGGCATTTGTAACATGGATCTGCATAGCTGTACTGGTTATTATTTTCCACATGAGGACTTAAGGTTTAAGTTTTCCAGACAGATTTGTGTCACCCATCAGCTGTTAGTAAACTTCAGTGTTCAACTAACCAGCCTGTGAGGAGAATGCTTACAAGGGTGATAAATGTTTTTGTTTAATCTTAGATCTAAGTTTGACTGAGATCTAAACTATCTCATCGTGCGGAGGATTCTCACCATGGGGGTGAGGAGATTGTGTCATAGCATATAATCTTCAGCAGTGGTCCAGGGTTTTGGGACTCAAAATTTTCTTCCCAGACAAGTCCCTCAGATTAGGAGTAGTGTTTGTTTCTTTTCTCTGCCTAGATATTAAACTCTGAACCTCTAACAACTGATTCAACACTTGGAAGCCAAAATAGGTAGAAATCGCTTTCATCTGCTGCTTTTTCAATACAAGACCGGGCAGATAACAGCCAGGACAGATAAATGCCAGGCAAGTTCTGCTGTCCCCCTTCCTCCAGCATTGGAATATGGAGTCTCTTCTTTCCCTGGGGGTTGCATTGAGCAGAATTTGACATGTTTACCTAGTCACTTTCCTGAGCAGAACGGAGCTTTCTGGTGTGTTTTTTTCACTGGTCGTTCTTGGCAAGACAGCTGGACGTGCTCCCATACCATGGCTGCTGCTTTTATCTTCTCTGTGCTCATGTGCCATGTCTAAAGACTAATTTTTGCACTCTTGACAGCTGAAACAGGAGGAAACCTGATGTCCAGCCTTCATCATCCTCTCCCTGTAACATCAGTAATTAACTGTAGTGTTTCTTTCACCAAGCAGCAAGCCTTGGGGTTCTTGCAGCCATGCTGGACAGCAAGATGTTGCAGTCTCCTCACTTCCCTACTGCACTGTCAGGTTGGCTCAGGGATTATCTACTGACAGTCATGTTGCTGGCAGAAGGAGTGATGTCTTTTTGGCAGCTAACCCATGTGTGACCTGATGCTTGCGTTATTATTTCTTCCCTTCAGCACCTCTTTAGAGATTCAGCCAGGGGTTAGGTTCCTTTTCTACATTCAGTATGCTGAGGGGAACTCTTCCTGCTAACTGTTAACCTTGTAAATATGTCAAGTTGTAGGCTTCATAAACCACCTGCTTTAAAGGTGAAGCAGTTTTGGAGTTTCCTGTTTTCTGTCAGAAGTATACATGTCTGCTACCATGCAATGGAAGTTGCTTATTTCACAGAATCACAAGGTTGGAAAAGACCTTTAAGATCATCGAGTCCAACCATACCTGTCCTCTACTAAACCATTATCTCTAAGTACCTCATCTTCCCATGTTTTAACACATCCAGGGATGGTGACTCAACCCCCTCCCTGGGAGCCTGTTCCAGGCCCCGACAACTCTTTCAGTGAAACTTTTTTTCTAACATGTAATCTGAACCTGCCCTGGAACAGCTTTGTGCCATTTCCCCTGAGTAAAAGAAGTACAACCATGAGCTGTTTAGCAGAGGAGCTATCCCATCCCCTTGCATCCCTTTGCATCCCATTGTATCCCATCCCCAAGAAAAGCAGAAATAGGGATAACTGTATGAATGACTGCCTCCTGCTTAGGTGAGACTGTGATGAGTGTGATGGTATATGCTGACTGCAATAAGTTGAGTGAAAGGGCTCGACCCAGAATAAGGAAAGGCAGCTTTCAACTTCACTGGCTGCAGTCACGAACATTTATTTCCCTCATCATACCTTGAGCCACACCTTTGAATGTTAAAGGAAAAAAAAAAAAAAAAAGAACCTAAAGGAAACTGTACAATGCAAAATGGGCTTCTGGCATTTTCTGACAGAGGTATTTAATTCCTCTTTCTAAGTGGTTGTAACCAACTTGATGAAAACCTCACTCTACTAGAGGACTATGTGATGGAATTATGACTTGCATGACATGGTGGACAAATGGATTCAAAACTATTTACATCAACAGAGAGTATCATTGGCTTAATCTTATGTTCTAGGCTGTGATAAACCCCTTTCTTTGTGTTTCAATCAATCAAAGACACCGTTTCTACAGACCTTTTCTCTGAAGAATTTATTTGGGAATGACTCAGAGACGAGAGTAGCTTATCCACTGGCAGTAGAGCAATGAAAGCTGAATTTTAGAGATATTTATCTGAAAAATACTGAGCAGCTTTTCTACATTTCATTAAAACAAAGCTGGTTTTAGGCTATCTGTAATTGACGCTTTCTTGCCTAGAAGATAGATTTTCTCTAGGTTTCATATCAAGCTCTTTGTAGGTTTGACCTCACTTCCCTTGTGGCATTGGAGGCAACGCCTCTGGCTTTGCAGACCCATACTATGATTAAAGTTAGATATGCCTTTTAATTAATTTTTAATTAAAATGGAGGAAGTGGAGAAGAAAAAAGAAGAGGGTCCTAAAAAGCTGAAATCTTTGTTCTGCGCTGAGTTGGCATCAGCTGATGTTATGTTTGAGAACTACAACTGATTCTAGTTTGGTTGAGAACTGGCCAGGGTACACGGACATTTTAATGCAAAGTGCATCCAGACCTTGAGTTCTTTGTTGTCCCCGTGTGCTCTAGTCTGTTCCTAAATTCAGAAGGTATGGATCAGAAACCCAGGCCCAAGGAGGCTCACAGAGTGTACTGGCCATTTATGGAAATATTTACTATTAAAATAATTCTGCAAGACTGATTCCATTAACCTAAACTGCTACACATTTTTTGACACAAAGTAAATATGTTCTTTTCACCTCTTCTTTACCCTCAAAAATCTTGTCAGCCAGCATGAATCTCGTCTGTGTAGGTTAAATCCATGAAGACCATTTAACAAAAGGTCATGTTCTTTTCCATAAATGCCATTTAGATTTATTTATTGAGTGAGCTTAATTTTTTTTTTCTTTAAAATGACACTATACTTAATTGCCTTTTTATGCTAAGAAACTTGATTGGAGTTAATGAACTGCTTTCAGAGCAACATATAGTTTCAGTTAGGTGGGCACACCAGTTTCTGTTTTATTTGCTACCAGTCGAATTTGTTAAGACTGAATTCTGTTTCACTTTTACTTTGAATCCAGACAATCATTAATTGTATTTCCTCTGCGTACACTTAGAATCCTAATAAATGGAAGAAGAGCAGATTAAGTCTTCTAAATTATATTCAAAATACAGCTTATGATAGATCTCATGTGGGTGTTCCAATACATGCAGATGCCATGTGAGGGTGTCTGACTCTCATTATTTATTTTTTTTAATCATTCAGAATGCTCTGTGCCTGCCTTTGACCCGTTGCTTCTGGATTTGTTTGAGTTGAAAGAGAATACGATGATTCATGTATAAATGCGCCGAGGAGAAGGAAGGAGGTGAAAAGGACAAGATCTTTTCAAGTTAAGAGGAAGTACTGGCATGAGATCAAAGCCTTGTACACTGGTCATAAACTTAGACTGGAAATTAGAACAAGATTTCTGACCATTTGAAGAATGAGGTCTGAGCTAGTCTTCCAAACATGGCGGTAGAGACAAGATGGGTTTTTCAGAGGTATATGGAGGAGCATGTATGACAGAAAATAGAGTGGTTCCTCGGCATAGAAAAAAACCAATCTTGTGGCCCAAGCTCCTTTTTCTCCCTTTTTCTCTACTCTGCCTTGGTCAGGCCCCACCTGGAGTATTGTGTCCAGTTCTGGGCTCCCTGGTATAAAAAAGACAGGGACCTCCTGGAGAGAGTCCAGAGAAGGGCTACGAAGATGATTAGGGGCCTGGAGCATCTCCCGTATGAGGACGGGCTGAGAGAGCTGGGACTGTTTAGTCTGGAGAAAAGAAGACTTAGGGGGGACCTAATTAGTGTTTATAAATATCTTAGGCATGGGATGCAGGGGGAATTGGCCAGCCCCTTTTCAGTGGTCTGTGGGGACAGGACTAGGGGCAATGGCTGTAAACTGGAGCACAGGAAGTTTCACACCAATATGTGGAAGAACTTTTTCCCAGTGAGGGTAACAGAGCCCTGGGACAGGCTGCCCAGGGGGGTGGTGGAGTCTCCTTCTCTGGAGATATTCAAGACCCGTCTGGACGCCTACCTGTGCAATATGAGCTAGGGAGCTGCTTTGGCAGGGGGGGTTGGACCCCATGATCTCTCGAGGTCCCTTCCAACCCCTACGATGCTGTGATTCTGTGATTCTCTGATATGTTGGCACCTTGTGAGGGGGGTGAAAGGAACATGGATTTGAACATTTATTTGGTCTTAATATGTTTGGGGTTTTTTGAGGGGTAAAGGGGTGGGGATTAAATGTTTGGCAGGTCCAGAATTAATTTCGTCCCTCTCTTGATGGTTTCTGAAGCATGGTAGTTTGGTTACGACTACTGGCATGAGTAGGGTGCGTTAGTTCTTCTGATGGCATTTGTATATTTTGCAGGTCCCAGGCCTGTGCATTTTGATGACTCAGGATTGACTGGATTGTCACTCTTGGGACCAGGCCAGAGCCTTTCCCTGGAGGATTGACTGGGGTTTTGTCAATATGTGGGACACACTAGGGGAAAAAGTGAGCTTTACAAAGAGAATTCCCTGTAGCTGGCAGGATTAAAGACACCTCATCTTTCCTGATGTATTTCCATGACATGTTATTAAAAACCTGGCTTCTTGGATGAATTTGGATGTTAGATACCTATGCATTAGGTCTTTTTCTCTCCATACAAGTATGAGTGGGTGCTTATCATATTCCTATCTAGCTGAGACCAATATCATGGCTTTAGTTTTTTCACAGCTCCCTCCTCCTCTCTCAGCATTAGGGAATTAATCTAATAATTCATATGTATTTATTTGCTGTATTAGGGATAAATGCAATGAATAGCTAACAAACATCAAGTACTACTTCTTTGATTTTATCCCTTGCTTTTCAAATTGGTCAGTGAAAATAATGAAGACATTTTAAAGTCAGTTTGTGGGATTAATTTTTAAAGTATGATGTCATGGAAACAAGCTCAGGAAATGCTTAAACGCTTTTTCCTAAAAGAAAAAAGAATTCACCCTTGTAGAATTGTGTCATGCACATTAAAAAGATAGAGATGTTGGAAGCTCTATCTTAAAAACAAAGGAAAGGTTTTCTATTCCCTATCGTCCCACATTGGAGGGCAGTGGCTGCTTCTAACAAAAAGATCCCATTCTTTTCTTTGTATGCAATAAGAGCATAGAATCATGGAATATCCAGAGTTGGAAGGGACCCATAAGGATCATCCTGTCCAACTGGGCCAGCCAAGTCAGAGCATGGGGCTGAGGGCATTGTCCAGATGCTTCTTGACCTCAGTCAAGCTGGGTGCTGTGATCACTTCCCTGGGGACCCTATGCCAGTGCCTGATGCCCCTCTCAGTATGGGGGGGGGGTTTTTCCTAAAATCCAACCTAAACCTCCCCTGTCTCAGCTTTGTACCATTCCCTCAGGTTCTGTCAGTGGTCACCAAAGAGAGGACATCAGTGCCTCCTCCTTCGCTCAGGAAGCCATAGACTGTGTTGAGATCTCCCCTCAGCCTCCTCTTCTCCAGGCTGAACAAACCAAGGGACCTCAGCCTCTCCTCATAAGACTTCCCCTCCAGAGCCTTCACCATCCTCCTTGTCCTCCTCTGGACACCCTCCAGTAGTTTTGTGTCCCTTCTCTACTGTGGTGCCCAAACCTGCAAGCAGTACTCAAGGTGAAACCTCAGCAGCGCAGTGTTTGATGTGCCCCAGGATAGGGTTGCATCAAGCACGGTGTCGCCAGCCAAGCCAGTCAAGGGAGGGGACTGTCCCCCTCTCTACTGTAGAAACTGATGGCTGTGTGTTTGTCAGAAAGACCTGGTCTTTCATTCAGCTTTCATTCAGCAACTTTGGAAGGACATGCATGATGATTTTTCAAAAGCTCTGACCTTTAGCAGCTTTAGACAAAAACCCTGGAAAATCTGAAAATTTTATTCTCCAGTAGTTATGTTTCTTTTATTCTCACTCTTGCTACTTATTTCCAAACATGAAATGAGCTATGAATTGAAACAATTAACAATTTTCCCCTGCGTTTTAATTTTCCAGCTGTTAATCACAGAGTATGTTTGCTACCTAAAATAGGTTTTCCTTTTATCTTTAATAAGTTGGTAAGTACTAAGTTTAACAATAGACAGTGATTTTTATTAGTTACCGTGGCAACCTCTTCTGCAAAATTTCCTTCAAGAAATAGATTTTAATTTGCTATGTCCCAAATTATATCTTAAGTAGTTTATAGTGCCTTAATGCACTAAATGCTGCTGTATTTTATGCTATTTTATGAGTAGCATGTTAAGTCATCTTTGAGCTTTGTGTCTAATTTTGCAAAAGGATTTAGTAGAGAGAGGCTCTTAATTCATTAAGAATCTATATAAATGCTATTACTATTATTATTATTTTCATTCTTCTAGTCTTCTTCTATAGGTTATTTTAAGTATTAAACCCCATGTTTAATTTTTTATCATTCCTATTATTTACTGATGCACGTGATGCTCACTGGGATCCCTTGCATCTCTTTTGAAGCAGTTGACCCACTCTTCCCTCTTTGTCCTCTCTACACCACATAGTACTTCTGCTGAGACGTTTGCAGTGAGATTCTTACAGCTTGTTGTGATTTTAGCCATTCATTTGTATGCATATTTTCAAGGTGGAAGGAATTATCCACATGTGGCATGATTCAAATACTTCATTTGTGAGGAGTGCACAGGCAGCAAAAAAAAAAAACAAAACAAACCCCAAATATATTCAAAATTATTTGACAAGATTATGGCATGTTGAAAGTTACATTCTGAGGCAATGGGGGTAGTTTCCTCTGACACATGTTTATTAAATCATTTTGTGGGTTAGGGCTGGACCATCTCATTGTAGAAAAGTAGGAGAGTCCCACAACTGGATTGTGATGGCCCCGTGTGCTGTACTGTAACACGAGGTGCAGATTTCAAATCCTAAACTCATAACCATGGAATAATGTGCAGGACTGTATTGGCTCTGTTTATAATATCATAAATCTAGAATATGATTGTTACTCACCAACGTATAAAATGTCTTAGAAATTAGGGTAAAACTGTGGTACTTGCAATATTTAACAAGTGCACTTCGTTGTTTCTGTTAAAACCTTCCAGTTTTGCACCCTGCGAATCAGGCTCAGTGATAACACTGGGCCAGAGTCTGCCTGTTTCTCTTGGAGAGTCCCTAAGGTAGTATTGTTTCTCATTAACTCTCACATCATCATTATGCTAGCTTCTATTCAAAGGCATTTTTGTGTTGCCTATCTCAGTGGACCGCGGTACTCCAGCAGAGAGAATCTTTGCACATTTCCCATCCCAGCAGTGTAGTGATGTGCACTGTGGCCCAGGGACTCCTCTTGGTTCTTTGGATGTCCCTTGAGGTACTGTTGCAGACTTGTTGCTTTCCCTTAGATGTTGTTATTCTGTTGATTAAGATAGGTATTCCCCCACTCCCCTCTTTTTTTAATTTTAAAGAAAGTGATGACAATTCTTTGCTATTCAAAGCCATTGTGCTGTAAAAGCCCTTCATTGCTAGTCTTTTTCTTACCACATGGTGCTGGGGATCTAGCTGGAGGTAGAGAAGACAGCCATGATAAAAACAACTCCATGGGGCAGCGGGATGCTGTTGTTTATAAGGCTGGCTGACTTTCAAGCAAAGTAAACATCGGTGCTGCCCAGATTTATCACACAGCATCTCACTAAATCTTGTGGGGAGGGGTTGCACCTGTGGAAAGAACAACTGATTTCTTTACAGTGTGTAACTGCTGTGCAGATAAGGTATGGATTAGTACCCTCAAACATTTCTTTTACCCTGCAGCTGAATGTAGGAAAAGATGACAATCATGCTTAGGTATGGAGTCCTGCTGTTTAAGGGAGTAGCTCACCGATGGCCACGAGCGATGCAAAGTGCCTTTCTCAAAAAATACCCATTGCTGAAAGGGCTTAGTGCTAACTCTTCACAGGGTAGTAGAGGTTAAACCCACTTGACAACCTTTCTGAAGGAGAAATGCCTGACGTCAGTAAATGAAGTGGTGAGGAGTGAATGAATACTGTAACAGAGTAGCCAGCCTAAGTCTCCAGCTCGGCCTCTCCGCTGGCGGAAATCGTCTGCCAGCTGTTTGGAAAGCCTGTTGCTGAAGACACTCCAGTGATAAAACATCAGTGGGTTGCAGCTGTCGTGCACAGATTCATGCACATCGTGCTGAACAGGGACTCAGAAAAGAGGAGCTGCAGGCTCTTTCTTCGTGGGTGTAGCAGGAAACCTCTCAGAGGGACTGGAACAGAGAAATCTATAATTTCTTCATTACTGAAAAACAAAAAAACTGCTGTTAGTCCATTCTTTGCCATCTGTCTTTACTTGACTAATCTGTTCACTAAACACAACTTCTTTTTCCCAGTGTTTATCTGCCTGCAGTACAGGCCCAGATGCTTCTCTGCTGTGCAAACCCAGACATTCCTAGATACAGTCAGCACTGCCAACATCCCCTCGAACAACATGGCTAGCAGTGAAAAAAAGGAAAGCTCTGCAAGCACACAGACATTTAATTCAGATAACCCCTGTCACAGGCCACTTAATGCTGCCTGGTTCTCTCCATATAAAGATGAGATACCACAATAACTTGGAGGAAGCATGTCCTCTCATGGCTGATATGCTCCCAAACAATTGTCTGCTTACTCTTGAAAGGAAGTTTTCTCCTTGCAAAACTGATATCTCATTAGGAAGTAAAGCTCACCACGTGCTGGCTGATTGCTTCCTTGGAATGGTTTTGTGAGTTGCTGTGTAATTCCAGGATTTGATAATATTTCAGTTTTCTCTCTCTTTAAAGGTCTTATTTAAAGCTTGTTGTCAGAAAGACCTTTGTGGATCTCACAAATAACAAAATAATGATGATTCCAACAAATTATATTTTTTTAGGTGTGAAAATACATCACAGGATAGCCACAATGGAGAATGTGTTGTCTGAGGGAAAGAAAGGAAGGAAAATGTGTTTGCAATTGCATGAATTCTTTGTTGCTTATTTTGTTTTGGAAAAGCTTTACCTTAAACCTGGCACAAGCAAATCACAGCATAACATGTTCATGTTAGGAGTGCAGATAAAGAGATGGTGAAACTTTAATTTAAGATATAAAAATCCTATGACAAGTGTTTCCCTCTTTTCCTGCCCCAGGAATAGAAAAAAGGAAAAGAAAACAAACAAACAAAAAACCTAGAAGAGCTTTTATGTGGGTTTAAAATCCTGCTTGTGTTGAAAATGTGTGTGTTTCTATGTGAAAAATTGGGCTGCTTGTGGTGTTTGCTTTGGGATCTCTAACTCACATGCTGGAGGTGTTTGTCCCTTTCTACTCTGCCCTTGTGAGGCCCCATCTGGAGTACTGTGTCCAGATCTGGGCCCCCAAATACAAGAAAGATGTGGAACTGTTGGAGAGGGTTCAGAGGAGGGCCACGAAGATGATTAGAGGGCTGGAGCACCTGCCCTACAAAGAGAGGCTGAGGGAGCTGGGCTTGTTCACCCTGGAGAAGAGAAGGCTGCAGGGGGACCTCATTGCAGCCTGCCAGTACCTGAAGGGAGCTTATAAGCAGGAGGGGAATCAAGTTTTTAAAAGGGGTAGATAATGGCAGGACAAGGGGGACTGGATTGAAGCTAAAGGAGGGAAGGGTTAGATTAGATATTAGGGGGAAGTTCTTTACAGAGAGAGTGGTGAGGTGCTGGACCAGGCTGCCCAGAGAGGTGGTGGATGCCCTGTCCGTGGAAGTGTTCAAGGCCAGGTTGGATGGGGCCCTGGGCAACCTTGTGTAGATCCAGGCCTGGAGGTTGGTGGCCCTGCCTGTGGCAAGGGGGTTGGAACTGTATGATCCTTGGTGTCCCTTCCAACCCAGACCATTCTATGATTCTATGATTCCTCACATTGCTTCTTCCTGCATTTTCATCCCATTTTGTCAGCCTCTCCCTGCCGCCACCTCATCTGTCTAGGTGTTAAGTCATGTGGCATGCAAAGGTCCTGTTTGGCTTTATCGAGCAAAGGTGTGCATGTATCTGAAAACAGGAGAGACAGCCAAAGCCAGACCCCAGAAATGCCCCGTCAGAGCTCCTCTGGGTGAAGAAAGAGATCAGGCACTGTAAGTGGAGAAACACCACATTTTTAAAAAACTGAAGCAGAGGGAAAAAAGAAAAGTTATAATGATTTAAAGCATATTTCATAGAAATTTTCAACAGAAACATTTTAGGTCCACATTGATGGGTAAAAATGCAGAGAGACAGATGAGGAATTGCTTTCTGACAAGCCAGGCTGTTGTTCACTGCTGTGTGACTCCTGTGTGTTCAGGGAAACTGCCTTTTCTCTTTGCTAAAAAATAGAAAAGCAGTAAAGGAATACCAGATGTCAGCACCAACTTCTCCTAACTGAAGTTTAATTGCCTGCCTTCAATGGGAAAGCAATGTTTTCCCTTTGGTGTCATTTACGGTTTGCTTTCTGACTTTGTAACCCTTTATCTTTTTGAATCCACAGGTGGGTAAGGTACGTCTATGCTCCTGGCCTTTCCCCATAGAAAAATCCAGAAATTCCTGGATGAACTGTGAGGGTTTCTCTTTCCTGTGCAATGCCTAGGAGACAAAACCCAAACTCAGCATCTGTGTTACAGCGATCTATTTTAACATGGCTCTTACTGTTCTTTTGTGACATCAGTGCACCATCAAACATAATCCTTGGCTTCAGATTTTGTATAAACTAAATGTTTTCACTGGAAGAAGCGTGCTACTTTCAATTCACACATCCACCAGGATGAAAGAGACAGGAGATGTTCCCCGTCGACTCGGAAAATACCTTTGAAACTCGGTTTTTTCCCTGCTTTCCTATGAGCAAACCACTTCTGTGATTGCATTGTCTTTGTCTGCCAGGCTTTTGTTGGCTAACACCCACTTAACCTGGCAGAGATGTGGAAATCTCAAAATAGTTACATTCCTGGGGGTTCCGTGAAAGTGCTGAGTGGACAGAAAAGGCCCAAATCTGTGCTCACAGTGAAAGCTTTTGATAAACAGAAGCAGATCCAGGCTTGGCTGTTACATCCCTCAGCTGACATGCAGGAACTGAGTGGCTCTCAACCATGCCGGGCTCTTCAGGGAGGGATCCCAGGGGGGTGTGGGGAGGTGTAGTTGCGGTGGTGAAGAAGTTTTGGTGACAGAGGTCAAAAACCTGTAGGCAGCCAGAAGCAGGATGTTCTGCTGCTCCTGGGAGCAGTTGGTTTTGAGCAGACAAGGAAACACCTTTGCAGTGTACCGAAAAGTCTTGTCATGTTGTTTATGCTTTGCTGCCCACCTGGGTTTTATTCCACCCCCCAGCACCAAGTTTTTTCCCTGACTTTCACCCGAGTTCATGTTCAAAGCTGGGAATATTGTTTCTACATTCTTGACCTTAAGCAGTCTTGAAGACAGACAAGATAATGTGAAAAGCAATGCAGATCTTTGTCAAATAGCCTGCAAAGGGGTAGCTGGAATGTACCAGTGACTAGCTGGCTCATGTCACAGCACAGCTGATGTCAGGCAGAGGACAGAAATGATGTTTATTCATGGATGTGAATACTTATTTAAATAAATAGGTGTTCAAGTCAATGTTCCAAATTTCGAGGTGCTTTTAAGCTTTGTTAAAAGTACGTGTGTATGTCACAGATACATAACACGTGGGTTAACAAAGTAGGCACATGGCCTGATGTAACTCAACAGGGTCCAAAAGCAGGAAAAAACCCCAATACCCCCCCCCCCCCAAAAAAAAAAAACCCAAGCAAAAAACCAAACCCTGGCTGGTTTTTAATGCCCTGTCTGTAAAGACCATTTTTTCATCTTCCTCACTAATGTAGCAAATAGTTGTCTGTCATAAACACTCACAATCAATGCAGAAACATCTAGGAAAGGATCTTGTACACACAGAGGCTTAGTTCGCTTTGAACTGAAAGGAATCAAATTCTTATGAATTTGGAATCCTCTGTTCTTTAGAGATTTGATGCATCCAAGCACTCTGCCAAGGTGGGTTTCAGCTACAGATTGACACATTCATATATATGCCTACACATCCACCTGCGCGTGAAGTGACTATGCCCCCACTACAGTCCAAGGAGAGCTAATCAATACAGTCAGTGGGCTTGTTCAGCCTGGAGAAGAGAAGGCTGCGGGCGGACCTCGTTGCAGCCTTCCAGTACCTGAAGGGAGCATACAAACAGGAGGGGAATCAACTTTATAAAAGAGCAGATAATGGCAGGACAAGGGGGAATGGATTAAAACTAAAGGAAGGAAGGTTTAGATTAGACATTAAGGGGAAGTTTTTTACAGAGAGAGCGTTGAGGTGCTGGAACAGGCTGCCCAGAGAAGTAGTGGATGTCCCGTCCCTGGAAGTGTTCAAGGCCAGGTTGGATGGGGCCCTGGGCAACCTTGTGTAGATCCAGGCCTGGAGGTTGGTGGCCCTGCCTGTGGCAGGGGGGTTGGAGCTCTATGATCCTTGGGGTCCCTTCCAATGCAGACCATTCTATGATTCTATGATTCTATGACTGATTGAGAGGGTTGGTTATGCATTTTATCCTATACCAGATAGTTGGGGCTCAATTCAGTTAAAACACAGACATCTAATGCCATTTGAAACAACCCTAGATAGCTGAGGCATCTGCATGAACCTTGCAGATATGAGAGAAGATTGACTGAGACAAATGAATTGAGTCTCTGCATATGCTCAGTGAACTGCTCTTCTGATCCCCTTGGCTGTATTGATTAGATAATCGCTAATTATCTAATCCACCGCCACTAAGTGTGGATACTTTCAGGTTCAGATTAGATGTTAGAAAACATCTAATTGGGGCCTGGAACAGGCTGCCCAGGGAGGGGGTTGAGTCACCATCCCTGGATATGTTTAAAAAAAGGGTAGATGAGGTACTTAGGTATATGGTTTAGCATAGGACAGGAATGGTTGGATTCAATGATCTTAAAACTCTTTTCCAACCTTGTAATTCTGTAATTCTGTGATGTAGATACCTACATTGAGATGCCTGGATCTGGAGCTGACTCATTGATTCAAATCACAGAGTCCCAAATTGGGGCTTGATGAATTCACTCTATACTGATGGTAGCTGTTGTATGACTACAGAAGATCTTCTCAAATGAGCAGGTCTCAAACTTCATATTGCAAACCCAAGTCTTTAAACAATACCTTTGTCACAGTCAGATGTTTGTAGAAATGAAATAGTATGAAGGTTGTAATAAAGAGCACCACTGAGCAGTTAATGAGCTTCCCATGCAGGCACTCAGGCTGTGCCAATGCAGGTAGGAGCCAAATTTAAGTGATTTGAGATGGATCGGTTCTGCACATAAACTAGGTTGCACTTGAGAACTATTTTCATGGTCTCAGTTAATTCTGCTCTAATTTATTACCATTTCTCTATGTCTTCTGTCTCTGGTGTTGCTGGATCTACCCCTTTTCTGGCATTAGCTCATTGGTTTCACTCTCATTTTTCTTACAACTGCAGAATTCGCTTCCTGCTTTGTTATCCTGGAGACGCTCTGCATATCATAGCCACCTCAAGCCATTTCAGCTAAGATTAAAAAGATATGCTACAGCAAACTATGTCAGAGTGAGGATATGGAGAACGAGCTTTTAATGACAACCATTAACAAAACAAGACTATATGAGGCTTTCTTGCAGGGACATGAAATAGCACTGGAATATCCAAGCTGGTTTCAGGGTTTTGAAAATTCCCACTATCTTTCTTGCTCACAAGGAAAGAAGTTGAGACCTCAGCAGCACTCAGACCTGGAGTTTGTGTACATGCTATGAAATCCTGCCACCAGCAAAGTCAATGGGCATCTTGCCATTGATTTTTTAAAGTAAACATGACAGTACCCTGCTGCCATGGCCTTTGTGTATCTTGTACTTCCTAGGAGGCTTTGTGCTTTCTAATTCCTCATAGAGCAATTCTATCATGAATTGCTTGTAACAGGGCCACCAGTGAAGCAGAGAGCTGACTTACTGTTGTGGTTTAACCCTGCAGGCAGCTAAAACGGCCACACAATTGTTCACGCTCCCCTCCCCACCCCCCATGGTCGCTGTGTGGGATGGGGGAGAGATTTGGGGGGAAAAAAGGTAACACTTTTAGGCTGAGATAAAGATAGATTAATATGACTGAAAAGGAAGATGGTGATGATGGTGATAATAATAATAATAAACAACAAAACAAGTGATGCACAGCACAATTGCTCAGTACCCACAGACCACCAGTACCCAGCTAGTTCCCAGGTCACAGCCTCAGCCCCTGGTCAGTTTCCCCCCAAGTTATAGATGGACCATGACATTACATGGTATGGAATATCCCTCTGGCCAGTTTGGGTCAACTGTCCTGGCCGTGTCCCCTCCCAGCTTCTTGTGCACCCCCAGCCTCCTTGCTGGCAGAGAGGTATGAGAAGCTGAAAAGTCCTTGATTTGGTTAGTGTAAGGACTGTTTAGGAGCAAACATAACATCAGTGTGTTAACAACACCATTCTGATCCCAAATCCAAACCACAGCACTTTACCAGTTACTAGGAAGAAAATTATATCAGCCAAAACCAAGAGACTTAGAAATAAATCAAAGTACATGGAGTCTGGGATCACATACAATCAGCAAATGTCAGTGGTCAATCCTCAGAAGGTTTAGCAGGTGAGACATTGAAGTGATACATCTAATATTTGTTGTTGTCACCCTTTTCCTCTTAGTTCTGACACTTTTCTCTCTTACATGGGGCAGAAGGAAGGAACAACTGGCACATGTCTGTATGGGTAAAGACAGGGAAGTGGTGTTCATTATTAAAACTGTTAATCTGACTTTTAGAAAAGGACAAGAGTCTGGATGCCTCCACACTTTTCTTTGGTACTCAGGGGGTGAGATACTTTAAGTAATTGGCTTTACAGTCCAAGGATAGGAGTAGATTACTTTTAGAGCAAAACTTCTAAGTAAGCTAGGCAGAGTGCAAGGATCCTAATATCACTAGTTCCTTTTGGAAACACAGACCTCTTCCCTTCTGGAAAAATTGGCTAGAAGCACCTTGTCAGAGTGAAGATCAGTGATCCTTATACCTCAGGAACTATTACACCAGATGTGTTCAATAAGAGAGCAAAGACAAGAAGGGACCTTGCTGCTGGGTTTTTTCCTTTAGCAACTGTTGCACGAAGTTTCTGCTCTCTCTGCCGCTGCGGGAGAGATGGAGATGCTGGGGAGCACAGGCTAATCCCAGGGCAACCGCTCCCTCTGCAGGAAACAGGCTGAGGGACCCACTGCTCCGAGCTGGGGGAGAATGCAACCCAGCATGTGCACTCAACATGAATGAAGCAGGAAATACCGAGGAGGGACGTGATGCGATGTTGATGACATGAGCACCTGATTTTTTTAACATGCAGGTGGTTGGTGTGGCTTCAGAATTCTCCCGACACGAGGACTGAAAAGTAAGTGTTGTGGTTTAACTCCAGCCAGTAGCTAACACCAACCAGCCCCTTGCTCACTGCCCCCCAGGGTGATGGGGGAGAGAATCGGAAGGGTAAAAGTGATGTAAAAGAAAACTGATGTGTTGAGATAAAAATAGTTTAATATTGGAAAATAATAATAGTTTAATACTGGAAAATAATAATAATAACAATAATAACAATAATAATAATAATGTGATGAAAAGGAAAATAACAAAAAAGAGAAATTAACTCCAAGAAAACCAGGTGATGCAAATGAAAAACAATTGTTCATCACCCTCCAAATGATACCTGGCCAGTCTCCGAGCAGTGAACATCACCCTCCCAGCCAACTTCCCCCTGGTTTATATACTGAGCATGGCATCATACTGTATGGAGCATCCCTTTCACCAGTTTAGGCCAGTTGTCCTGGCTGTGTCCTCTCCCAGCTTCTCATGCACCTCCAGCCTTCTCGCTGGCAGGGCACAAGAAGCTGAAAAGTCCTTGACTTACAGTAAGCACGACTTAGCAACAACTAAACCATCAGTGTGTTATCAACATTATTCTCATCCTAAATCTCAAGCACAGCATGGAAGAAAATGAACTCTATCTGAGCCAAAATCAGTCAGCAAGTCTGTCTAAAGGGGCAGAAGGGGATGGCTGCTGTATCCAAACATCCCAGTGATAAGGGAACCTGACTTAAGTGCTGCTCTGCTCTCTTCTGCTTCGACCAGCCACACAGATCTCTGAAGCGTGATGCATGGAAACTTACCTGTGCTAGGAAAGGGTTGTTTTTTTTTTTTAAACCATTTGAAGAGTTGATGACTTTGGCTATTATGACAGGGAGATCTGTATTTTTACTGAACTCAGGCATTGTCTAGCTGTTAATCCCTGAAGATGGTTGCATAGTTTCCTCCCCTGATGTGCTAAAAATAATTCATAGCTGGCTCAGCCCTACAATTTTAAGTCAGCTGTCAGACATAAGCATGTTTCTGTTTTTAATAGAGATTTTCTGGGCATAAGTATGTGCTTTTTATATTGTCTATGTAAAAATAATTCATGGGTGTTTTATGCTCCATCTGATGTTAAAATGACATTTAATATGAAATTTTTACTTTATAGCAAGGAGTAAGAACTATGCTTCTCCTCAGTTTGCTTAATAAACATTTTATGAACTTCATGAATGTGTGTCTGGAGTAGATGTTAACAGTTCAAATGTATCAATGAACTAGGTTTTTAAAAGCAGTCCCTAAATACATACTGCCTAATTTGGTATTTAAATACTGTGCATACAAATTTCCACAAGAGACCAAGATAGAAATGGACTCAAACTACAGATTTGTTTCCAACCTTCTAGTCTTGTCAGAAATTGCAGATTGTCTGTATGAATCACTGAATTGTAGCTGTGTTTTCTTATACAAGGTAAAGTAGATTAAATAAATGTAATGATGTTGCCTGCCCTCAAGGACAGGAATAATTTTTCAAGAAAAGACCCCAGCACAATACAGAACCATTGCCCCCCAAGTGTTTAAGTCTATCAGGTTACCTTTATTTGGTTTATTCATCTCTGATTATGACTCACACTGAATGATTATACACATTAACTCACAGGTGGATATCCATGAGGGTAAATGATTTTTTTCTTCTTTTTCCTGATAAAAAAGATGAGTCATTTAACTGGCTTATCCAGTCTTCTCTGTAGGTAGGAAAGAGAGTCTGAAGTATGGAAAGGTACTCCCAACATTTACAGTGAGAACATTTCAGTTATTTATTTTAGGTTAAGAGCTGAAGTTCCTTACGTAGCCATGGGAAGGGTTAACTCCAGAAAGTAATTTGGACTACTAAGACTGCATATACTTTTTGACTCCCTATTTAGATGCCTTTCAGATGCTTTTTCACCTTCACTGACTGCATGAGGAGTCAAGACTCTCCAGTTAGGCCTTAAAGTTAGAGGAGGAATAAAGTCAGGAGCCATTTCTGACTTTAATAGTCTACTAATAGTAGACTATTAGATTCAGTATCACTGTACCCATGTGTCACAGGTGCAAGCTGCTGCTACTCACTCCTCCCTCTGAAAAACGAAGACAACAAAAAAAAGCACGACTATAATAAGTTGTGCTTTAAAAGTTTTGTAACTACAAGTATGAAGGTTGCAATAAGATCTCCCTGAAGCCTTTTTAGCCTGGAGAAGTGAAGGTTCTGGGGAAACCTTATGGCAGCCTGCCAGTACCTAAAGGAACCTACAAGAAAGCTGGAAAGGTACTGTTTACAAGGGCATGTAGTGATAGGACAAGGGGTAATGGCTTTAAACTGAAGGAGAGGAGATTAAGATCAGATAGTAGGAAGAAATTCTTTCTTATGAGGATGGTGAGACACTGAAACAGGTGGGCCAGAGAAGCTGTGGACGTCCCTCCCTGGTGTGTTGAAGGTGACTGTTGGATGGTGCTTTGGGCAACCTGGTCTAGGGAAAAGGGTCCCTGCTCATGGCAGGAGGGTTGAAACCTGGTGATCTTTAAGGTCCCTTCCAACCCAAACCATTCTATGGTTCTGGGATTCTGTGCATGCATGTGAATAATTCTGTAGAAGTATTAGACTGAAGGGAAAATGAGTACTAACATTTTCAGGAAATCCACAACACAGAATTCTTTTCAAAACACATTCAGACTCCATCTCACAATGAATATGGGAGACATGCCTTTTCTTTGTGGAGAGACTTCTTTCAGTACTTGAAGGAGATAAGAACTTAAGAAGCAGCTCTTCAGTTGCTGTTTCTCCACCTTTAGTATGAAGAAAAATAAAAAATAAAAACATAGAGAAAGGCCTCAAGCAATCACAGTCATAGCAAAGCCCAGGAGCAAAGTGAAGGGCATCACTCCCTGCGAGTTACTGCTTGTGTGTTAGGAAACCTGAAAATGGGTGAAGGACATTAAAGGATTTGCTCTGCTTGTGAGAATGCAGAGGGCATTGCTTACAGCCGTAGGCAGGAGCACTTGTACTGTGCTTTTAACTTCCCACTTTAAAGTACTCCTCACGATGTTAAGCACCATGTTCTTAATTACGGCTTTGGTTGTAAGCTCCTGGATGTCTTGTTTGTCTCATTCCCCATCCCCTTCTTGGTTTCTCCCGTCATGATCTTAGGTGTTAAGGTTTGAATTAAAGCAGATGTACTCAGATTACAGAGCAAAGGAATATGCATACATTACTTTGCCCATGTTTTGAACCAGGCATTAACTAATCCCTTTGAGGTGGAACTGGATACATTTTCAATTTTTTTTATTGTGACATGTGTTAACCCAAATCCAGATGACTCATTAGTAATCTTGTAAAAGTATTCAGGAATAGCTTAGGCTCTGAAATCCTCATGTTTGCAACAAATAATTCAATATGGTATTAAATATGGTTTTTATTTAAATTCTGCCTTGGATTATCAGCAAAAGAAAAACTGCAAAAACTTCTCTGGCAAAACCAGCAATTACCACGAAGTTTTTAGAAGGGTATTGGAAGCTAACTCTTTCCTTTCACATGGAAATACCTTAGAAAGTTTGATAATTAATGAATAAACTACTTATCATTGATAAACACATATTAGATAATATGCTATAATAATGGAAGGCTTAATGCACAGCTCCCTAAAAGTCACTGCAGATCTTTTTGCTGATTTGAGTAAGACTGAGATCAACCCCTTATCTCTGGGAGACTGAAGATATTAAACAGCTTCTTACTCTCCAGGCTGTGGACAGCTTGTTTTGATCCTGTCCTTCACTTTGCTCATCTTAGACATCGAGGTTAGCTGCACTTTTGTTTAATATCAGTTTTGTTTTCAGGCCCTGTGTCTGCGGAAGCTTAGGCTGCCAACAGTGCTGGGGAATATGTTATTTGTTTAAAACCAATCTATTTCCGGAGATGTCTTAAAGCAAAGCCAACAGTACAGTTCTGTATAAGCTTGTTTTTACCAAATCTAAATTCTGAGGGAGCAAATCTGAGTTGAAAAACTCCCCTTAAATCCCTGCTGTAACCCAGCTGTGTCCCCTTTTTCAACAAGCCTGATTTTTAATGACTTCTCCTTTTTTCGTAGATGGCTGTCTATGTGTGAGCTTTCCAGTGGCTGCAGGGGAATAACAGGAGGTCTCTCTGCTTTCTGGCACAGAGTTTTCAAGAAGGTTGATAGGAAAGCAAAGCCTTTTTCTCTCTCCCAGTTTTTTCAGGCTAATTTTGAAATGGTTGTCCCTGTGTCGTTTCATCCAACATTAGTAATGGTGTCTTTATTTCGCCCAGTCTTTTTGCTTGATTTAAAACAGTTTAATCTGTGGATGAGGAGGGGCCTCCATGCATGATCTTAAAAGCATATTGAAAAAGAAACTAAGAAAAGCAGTGGGCTTAAATCTGGACTCATTGTCCATCCCTCCTTAGGAAACTTTTCAGAATAGAGTATACTGGAGAAGATTTCAAAGCACTGCTCACTGTAATATTTATCTTACATCCATACTTTCTGGCATGGGTTGGGAGGAAGTAAAAAGCCTAGGAAGCAACATACTGAATTTTTCTATGTAAATTTAGACTCTGATCCTACAGTCCTGTAGGGACCTGCAGAGTTTCATATCTGACATACATCAGTTCTAAGTAATTGCCGTGTGTTCACATGGGAAACAGCAAGGTCCCACAGAATGTAAGCTGGGTTCCTACAGCAGTGGTTTTGAGGACATTAAGAGTGTACTAGCACTTTTTCTGAGAATCAGCTGCAAGACAATTATAATTCATAATCAGTATCCTGAATCTCCATTTGGTTGCTATGCATGCAACACAGTAAATTGACCATTGTTGTATCACTCCTGAAAATGATTAAAAAAACCTCTTTAGTTCAATGTGTAATAAGACTCATGTTACTGTTAGTTTTCATGTACTTTTATCTTGCAAATGGTTTGGCTGGTTTGGGTTTCTGATGTGACCTTGGCTATTACTGAAATTTGTGTATGGGATGCTTTAAACTGCTCTTGTGATGGATACACTGTAATTCCTGGGTTGTAATTCATATCACTGACCATTCAGTCACAAGTGAAAACACAAACATGGCATGGAGGACGGAAGCTGAAGGTGTGTGAGAAAGTGTCTTCACAGGCTGCCAGGCCACATAGCCCAGTGTTGAAAATGTGATATCACAGTATCACAGAACATTAGGAGTTGGAAGAGACCTCAAAAGAACATCTAGTCCAACCTCCCTGTCAGAGCTGGATCACCTAGACTAAATCACACAGGAACACATCCAGGTGGATTTTAAATGTCTCCAGAGAAGAGGACTCCACAACCTCTCTGGGCAGTCTGCTCCAGTGCTCCGTCACCCTCACAGTGAAAAAGTTTCTCCCTAATTCACATGGAACTTCTTATGCTCCAGCTTGCATCTGTTGCCCCTTGTCCTATCCCTGGCCATCACTGAGACAAGCCTGGATCCATCCTCCTGACTCTCACACTTTACATATTTATAAACATTAATAAGGTCACCCCTCAGTCTCCTGTTCTCCAAGCTAAACAGGCCCAGCTCCCTCAGCTTCTCCTCATAAGGAAGGTGTTCCACTCAATCATCTTGGTGGCCCTGCCTTGGTCTTTTTCAAGGAGATCTACGTCCTTCTTGAACTGAGGGGCCCAGAACTCGACACAATATTCCAGGCACCACGTTGGCTAGACTACTGCTTTTTAAAATCTCTTAACACCACACATTGGGGGTATTTTCTGTTTGCAATCCCTGAATGTGGTCCAAAGGCAGGAGAGGCTGGGAAAGCAAACCTATTGTGCACCTTTTCCTTCTGCAGAACTCAAACGAAGGTAGAAAAGCTCCTGTCAGAGGAGAGCAATCTTATTTGTTATGTGTCTGTATGTCTTGCCTGCCATCATAACTACTGCAAATATCAGTGCTATGGCCTTGAGGTGACAAGCAAGAAAAGACTGAATGGTATTTTATGAAATGATTTATTTTCACTAAGCTGAGTCCATCTCACGGGGATGTTTTTTTTTAGGATAAGACATAGCAATCAGAATAGCTCTTCTCTGAATGAAAATAAGGCTCCCAGAAGAATAAGTTTCTACTTCTGTACTGGAAAACCTAGATTTACAGCATATTTACTGCTTTCAACATCATTTGCTCAGGATATAGCCAATTCATTTATTAACTTGCTTATGGTTATTGATACAGCATTTAAATCGATTAACAGCAGATTTAATGAAGTAGGTGCTAATGCCTGTAAGTTCATTGATATGTTACACTCTGGTTACACTTGCCATGATGTGTGATGCACAATTCTACATATAAATGTGGGCAGGAAAGTGTTAAGGAGAGATTTGGGATGCTGCAAATGTTTTCTGGGGTCGTTTTTATGTTATGTTTACATTAATCCATTTAAAAATTGTTTCATTCCAAACCTGGCCATAGAGTAGGGAAAGATAATGAAGTTCCATGTGATGCCAAAACTGTTCCTGAAGAAAGGATTTTCCTTCCAGTGTTTGCATTGCAAAATATCTGCTGAGATTAGAAAAAAAAACCAGAGCATGGGTACCCAGTTATGTATTCTTCTCCACTCACTCCTTTGATCTCATCTGCCTTTACAATTTTCAAAGAAGTGCTCCAGTAGTCACACTTGAGACTGGGATCTCAGTCCTTGCATTTAAAACAACTTTTCTCCATTTAAGTAATTTAGTATGTACAGACTGAGCAGAATAGAGTTTAGTCCTTTGTGTATCTGGGGTTGTTTTGGGGTTTTTTTTGTTGGTTGGTTTTGATTTGTTTTGTTTTGTTCTTAAATAGAGAGCTAACATGGTGAGTGTCTAAGTTGCCTCACTACAAAAAAAAAAAAAAGGAAGGGAATTGAAGTCAGGGGATTGGAGTGAATGACAGGTGAATGAGATAAGCCCAAAATAGCAGCTTAAAAGAGTGACAGGGGAAGATTAAAAGACATAAATGAACGCAACTGCCGGCAACCCATAGAATCTAGGACACAAGATGATGTAGAATAAAGTAAGTTTGCAGGGGAAAGCAATTCAGATAAGATGATACTGAAAGGGGAGTTGCCACAGGTTTTCAGTATTTTCTCCAATAGCAAGAAAAGAAAAAAAAAAAAAGTAAATTGACATTTTTGTAACACTTGATGGGGAAAGAGAGAAAAGAATAAAAAGGCTCCCGTCTGACAGAGAAATGAGGAGGGTGAAAAGGAAGGGAAGTGAGGGCTTAGCAATAAAAAGGAGAGTTCAGAAGGCTAAATGTTTATTCAGAATACAATGGGACTATAGTTAGTATTGTTTGAGGAGCCAGAACTAGGTGTACATCAAAGGCTCAGGCACTGGAAGCAACCCAGAGCTAATTTCTGATACTCTGAAGTAGTGTAGTGAATAGTACTCACAAAGCCTCTCCCTCTTCTTCTGTTTTCATTGAGTGGTCTAGGACAGGAGTGTTTCATAAATCAAAAAGTAGTATTTTTTTATAAATATATAAATATATATATATATGGTAATACGCTTGTGAAGACAAAATGTTCCACTGACACAAGTTTAACAATTGCTAAAATGGGTTGCAAAGCAACAACAGGTGACAGATTTGAGGGAAAACCTTACCGTTCAGCACAGCTCCTTCTTTGACTCGTGCCTAGGTAGGCCTAAGTGCACACTCTAAATAGATAAAGAATTAAGGCTTTGGAGTAATTATTGACAGAAGGTGGGGAAGATGGATCACTTACTGACACACTGGCTTAGGCTTTTTACTCAAAACGGTTCTGGGCACAGCCTTGGAGCCAGGTATCTCTCAGCTATCACAGCACAGTGACTAGACATAGTTTATAAGAATTATAGCATGGTGTCCCCCAGACTAACCTTGTGTGACACCTGAAGCAGGATTCACCCAGAGATGTCCAGTGCAAGTTTCAACAACAGTGAGAGCACTTTTGCTGTTCCTTCTTAGCCAGCGGAGAGGAAGTGGGATATTTCATATCATCCTAGTGTTATAGATGGATCATTTTCTAACAAAGCCAGCCTTTTTCCTGGCTATGCAGTGAGCCTACTGTGATTTAAATATCCACAGTTAAGTGAGATTAATCCTTCACCAAGCATTAAGTGTCGCTCTGACTGCCCAGCCTCATGGCCTCTGTATTGCTAAGGCACTGAACGCTGCATTGCTGCAGGGGCCCTGACACACACTGTGACACTGCGAGATGGTCAGTCCTTAAAGAGGGTGCTTCCAGGACTTCTGGTTCCTAAAGGAACCCTAGAGGAAAGCTGGGACTGTTTACAAGGGCATGTAGGGATAGGACAATGGGTAATGGCTTTAAACTAGAGGAGAGGAGATTAAGTTCAGATACTGGGAAGAAATTCTTTCCTACACTTTGCCCTACACTTTCCTACAGGTTGCCCAGAGAAGCTGTGGATGTTTCTCTCTTTTAAAGCTTTAAAATTAAGGGGGGGGTGATTTAGATTAGACATTAGGAAGAAATTCTTCACTGTGAGGTTGGTGGGGCAGTGGAGCAGGTTTCCCAGAGAAGCTGTGGCTGCCCCCTCCCTGGTAGTGTTCAAGGCCAGGTTGGATGGGGCTTTGGGCAACCTGGGCTAGTGAGGGTGTCCCAGCCCATGGCAGAGGAGTTGGAACTAGATGATCTTTAAGGTCCTTTCCAACCCAAACCATTCTGTGATTGTGTGATTCTATGAGATGAGTTCAGGACAGAGATCTGTGTTCTGCCAAACAATTTCCTAGTCCTTCAGTCTGTCACATGCAGAAATGTACGCACTTCAGGAGAGCTCAGCTCACAGTGAAGTGACTACACTAGTGCTAAGAATCACCTTTGGGGCTCACCTCTCTTTTTCTTGGCTGTTAAAGGAGCCTATATCAGCTTATATTAGATGTCTTTTGGAAAAGTTTAATCTTAGTGAACTTCAGCTAAGTGTACTGCATTTGGAGTTTGTAGTTAAGCTCCTGCTTGAAATCAAATGGAGCAGGTGTGTGTTTTCCTGAATCAGGGCCACAGCAGAAAGCTATTCTTTTTTTTTTTCTTTTTCTTTTTTTTAACGTTCATATTCTCAAATTATAACACCTAAACTTATCAGTAACACAGTTATTTTCTCCTAGAGGTCATTTCTGTGTACATCCTGGAGAGAGGAACTTTCATCTTCAGAAAGCATATTTTAAAAGAAAAATTAGACTATTTAAAATACAAAATCCAAACACCGTGCCTTGCTGTTTTCCTTATTCTAATCTTTGAGATAACTGTTTTAATGGAGACGTCTAACAATGTCCTTTACTCCATCAGGGAAATGCCATGACAGTAATTTGCATTTGAGTCTGGAAATTCCCACCAAAAGTATCCCCCAAGGCACTCTTCTGCTAACACTAATTGGCCTCTCAGCTTCTGTGCTTTGAACATGTCCATTTTTTTTTTTTTTTGTATTCCAGATATTGCTATATCTCAAGGCAAAGTAAATTAATATTCCTAACCACTAGCTTAGTGGTGGAACACACAAAGAATTTTTAATTCTCTTTAATGTTTATTTTTTTTCCCCATGTAAATCCAGCAACAGCAAGAGATAATATGAGCATAGGTGTAACTTTGTATGGTGCTCCCCCATAGCACTCAAAGCAGGGCTAGGAACCTTCCAGCCTAATAAAGCACAATCAACTAGGAAAACAGGCCTAGTAACTCAAAGATTCAGCTCATTCTGCATGAAAACTCCACTGGCACACCACTAATAGGGTCCAACTTTATCATAACTATATACAGAAGGAGGACACTTGCATTTATTATTGACTTATTTATTTAAAAAAAAAAATCACTTCAGAGGTTTTAAACTGGAATGCCTTCCAGTGATTTAGTAACTTTAGTGTCACTGCATAACACTGAACATTAAAGTAAGCACTTTTTTTTCGTTTGTTTTTGCATACTTTGGTTTTAATTGCAGTGTTAGAGAGAGCTTTAATCTGTGATGATTTGATTCCTTCTGCACCTCGCCACAAAATAATTTTAAACAACAAAAAAATTATATTTATTAGCCACACAGGAGTACTGGAGTGGATGAGAAAATAAATCAAGTTGCTATCTCACTTTTGACCACTATGGTTACCTATACACTGAAATGATTTTTTGATTTTAAGCATCACCAACGCCTGATTCTGTAGTTGACCATGGGAGGAAGGAGAAATCATTGACACTAATTAACTACTGAAATATGCAAAAATTATTAAAATTGTTTAAAAATGAAGGCAAGTGATCAAGAAGGGGAAGGAGGTGGTGTAGGATCCAGAGCAGATTCCTCTGCAGTCCATGGAGAGCCCATGCTGGAGAAGGCTTATTCTGAAGGACTGCAGCCCGTGGAGAGGACCCATAGCCCTGCAGTTTTCGAAGGACTGTACCCCACACTGAAGCAGGGGAAAAGTGTGTGGAGGAGGAAGAAGAGGCCAACAGGAGCTGTTATGGATGAGGGGGAGGAGGTAGAGGAGTTAGGATCAATAAATGAAGCTGAAACTGAGGAAGGGGCAGGACCAGGGGAAAGGTGCTGTTTAAATTTTGTCTATTTCTCACCATCCAACTTTATTTTGATTGGCAATAAATTAAATAACTCTTTTCCAAGTCACGTCCATTTTGCCCGTGATGGTAATTAGTAAGGGACCTCCCTGTCTTCATCTCAACATGAACTGTTACATCTTATTTTCTCCCCCTGTACTGTTGAAGAGGGGGAGTGAGAGAACAGCTGGGGTTTGTGTTGGGGGGGTGTGCGTGTGTGTGCATCTGGCAGCCAGCCAAGGACAACTAGCTACAACTATGTTACCTGCAAAATCATTTTGTGAGACAGGAGAAGACACGATGTCAGATTCTTACCTGATGAGACTTGGCAAAGGTTGCTTGATTTCAGGGAAGTGATTCTGCTGACAGAGGTCCTAACCTGCGATTTTTTAATGTCACCTGTTGTGCAAGCAGCGATATTTTCTTGTATTTGGAACAAACTACTACTGAGCTACTGAGACTCAGGAGGTGTGAGCTTTGAGGTTTTGATTTTTATTTTTTTAGCTTGCAGCAGTAGTCATGTAGTGGAAGACTAAAGCTATTTTTGTCTCCAGAGCAAACAACCTTGGCTTTGGCCTGTGGCCTGGTGGATATTAAATTACCTGAGCCATTCTTCCGAATAAAACCTAATACCATTCTGGAATTTGCTCTTTTCTAATTGAGGCCAGAATCAACATAGTAGGGTACTACTCTTTAAAAGGAGTGCAAACATGCAAGGCAGGCGCAATATTGAATTCTTTATTGTTCAGCAAGAACATCACTCCCTCCACCCCTCCTTCTTTCAGCTCATCCACATGTTGTTCTTTTCCCCCAGAGATTTAAGAGACCATAAATAGTAACCTTCTTTTCCCTGGTGTTATCATTTTGTCATTGCTAGCTTTCTTTAGTTGCTGGATCTCTGTACGTGGCAGACAGCTAACAGCTATTGTTTCTCAATAGGGACCTCTGAAAGTACCTGAAAAGAAATAAAATAAGTAGTAGCTTGAAAGGAGACACATAATAGGAAGAGGAGTGGAAAACAGGCCAGTTGAAAACAGAATGCATGCCAGCTATCACTCAGTCATTTTAGAAGACTACTGCAAAAAGAGCAGCAGGAGTGACTAAAACCCACCCCCTCTTGCTCTGCGCAATCACTGTCCTTACGTGTTGCAGGCTCAGGGATGAATTTGCAGGAGTGCAAGAACAGCAATTGCTCTTTGAATGGGATAAGCTGCATTTCTTAGGTCACTTCTGGAAATTGTACCACCAAATAAACCTGCCCTGCACACACATGGGAAAGTGGTGTGAAGCCTGGGTTCCTGTGAAACTGAGCTTTGGCTACCAGTTAGCTCCTGAAACTCCTGACTGTTGCCTTTATGATCTTCCTGGGTACGTTCAGCCAAGTGTCATGGGAGCAGCGGCTTTGATAGGTGAAGACCTGATACTCTTTTTTCACAGTGAGTGGATAAAACCCAGTCATGGCTAGATTATGATCAGAGCTGGCACATTGCACAACAGTGATAAGAGATACCCAGATCTTGGCTGTGTGCTCAGTTTAATAAGAACCACAGCAAGGCCTGCAGGAGACTTCATGGTCCAAGTAATAGAAATTGATCTGGTCTACTGAACAGAGCACAAAGTGTGTGCTTTTAGCTTTTTGAGGGCCTTACATTTCCCCAACAGCATTTTAATGATTCCGTATGTTAATTCTGTCTCTAGCCTTTGAGATATAAACCCCAATCTATTTGTTTCACAGTCAGGGAAAACTGCAGAATGTAACTGGACTCTACTAAACAGGGGGCTGAGGCAGGGTTTGGCTTAATTGCTCTTTGTATATTAAGGAACTGAACCAGAGGAGATGTTTTCAACTCATTGGACTGAGATTATCTCAGTTTGTGTTGTATGGTTGTAAATGTTAGAGTGGTCTTTGTTTCTGGAGTAGCCCAGTGGGATTACTGACAAATATTTACCTTTTACTTTATGGAAATAGCTTTGAAAAGTACAATTAATGTAAATCTATGTAAATTAGAGTGAAAGTTTAGCCCAAGGTATAAGAATTCCTTTGCATCCTTTCAGTTAATTGATTGGATTTTCCTCTCAGTTACACTGCAGTAACTCAGGTTTCCCTTCAGTAACTTAAAACAGGCTTTTTTTTCCTGATGTGGATGGCGCTCCTGTGTGAACAACAGCAGACTCGGGCCCTGAGTCCCTGGTTCTACTAATCAATTCAAACCACAACTCTAATTTACCATGATGAAGCAAAAACAATTCCACCAGAGATTAACTCTAGATAATGCTCAAGCTTTTTGTTGTTGCTAAAGAGACGAAAGAGCTTCATGAATTTCTTTGGTGAGAAACAGGAGATGTTGTTTCAATAAATGCAAGTCCTGAGTAATTAAGCTCAATCAGGGCCTCATTATAAAAGCTGTTTCCTATAAATATACAATCCACATGCGTTGCACTTATAAATTATTAGCTCAGGGAGAGCTGTTAAATCGCGTTCCAGCATCATAAGACAGGAGCTCACAATTCAGAAATGACCTCAAATTACTGTAAACAGTAATTAAAACCGCTAAGCAAATGGAATATTGGGTAGTTTGGGTTTTTTTTTTTATTCACTGTGTGTAATTATCTGACTGTTACTAAAAGTATCCTTGAATGTATTTGTATATTTAGAGCTTACAAACTCACCCTGTTGCTGTGCTTTGGCCAAAATGAAATTTAGCTAATGGACCCTATTGGTATTAGGCCAGAAAAACATAAGAGGGAGTGGATTCATGCAGAAGTAGCTCTTTCCAGAATGCATGCAGGATTTTCAAGCCTAGCAACTGGGGTATTGCTACCAGGACTATGTTAAGTACCAACGCTGTGGTAGTCACACGAATGACTGTATCTTGTTTCCAGCAAATGAAGGATTTGTGTGGCTGCAGTTCTAAAATGGTTATTCTTACTTATACCAGGCAGATATTTTTAGTTTCATGGGATGTGAAATCATATTACACCTATTTCTTCATAATACTGTATGTATGTGTCAAAAGCAAAAATACATCACTCACTGAAGAAAAAAAAAAAAGGTTTTTAGCTGGCTTCAAGGAAAAAAACTTACTCTTTCTTAAAAAAATATGCAAAAATGCCTGGAAAAATATTATGTAGAATACAATGGGAAGAACAATAAGAATTCAGTCCTCTAGGAAGATCTTTATGCCTCTCAAATATAACTAGATATTTTTCCATTCCAAGTGACTATTACCATTAGAATTATCACTGTTATTTAATACTTGTTTTGGAAGAGCACACAGATTTGAGCTTGACTGTGCCAGGTGCTATCCAAATAAGTGTGAAAACACAGTTCATACGCACATTTATAGCCAAGCTGCTAAAAATCCTGCAGCAGAAAGGTGTTGTAGCTTAAGTTCTATGACACTGAGAAATACATGATTTATTAGTCAGGGGCAGTGATACGACATGGCTGGAGTAATGAGTAGATGTATTGCCTGTGCAGTTCAGTCAGGGCTGAGAAAGTGGTCCAGGGAATAGATCTCTGGGCTGGACGGACAGCCTTCTTCTGCCCTCTGTGCCTGCTCCTGGATTGCCTGGTGGGTAGTATTAGTGCTGGATCCCTGTTAGTGCAAAGGTACCTCATGATGGGAGACAGCAGGCACAGATACCTGAGGCAGATTAACTTCATGATGGATCCCTTCCCAAACTATTGAACAGCAACTTTTTGGGCATTAGTGACCCTTGGCAACTTGAAGGTAGCTGAAAGATATATGTGTCTGTACATCTGTGCCTATAAAGTAACTTTTGTCAGCGTCAGCTCTTTCATTATTTTACATTTTGTCAGTGTAAAAAAATCCCCAAGTTTAGGATCTGTATGTCATGAACAAGACAAGTGCATTCTGCATGTGCAGAACTCTGCATTTTTATCAGGCCAATTATGATCCATGATTCATTTTTTAAGAATAACTTTTTTCTTTGAGATTGAGTTAGTTTATTTCAAACAATAAGGCTACCACAAAACCCACTAATACTGTGTATGCATTAAGTATTTGTGGTGGTTTTGGCCCTAACCAAAGGCCAAATACCCACCAAGCCGCTCGCTCACTCCCCCCTTCAGCCGAAAAGGGGGAGAAAATAGATATTGGGAGGCTTAGGACTTGAGATAAGGACAGAGGGATCACTCTGCAATTAGTGCAATGGGCAAAACAGACGCAGCACAGAATAAAGGAAAGAAAAGGTGATTTATTACTACTTACTACAACTACTACACCCAGTGAACCGGAACGAGATAAGAAGCGGCCAGGTCTTCAAGCACCTTCCCCCCACCCCTCCCTTCTTAGCAAACTTAAAACTCATCACGATCTTACTCCCTTCTTCCCCCCCCAACATGGCGCGGGG
>VZTU01001880.1:0-61049 GCA_013400835.1 Zapornia atra | reverse complement strand
CACAAGTCCCTTGGCAAACCTGCTGAGGCGTGGATCAATCTTCACAGGGCATAGTGGTCTCTGCTCCCCGTCCTCATCCATGGGCTTCGGGGGGACACCCGTTTCACCATGGACTCCACCACGAGCTGCAGGGGAAACTTTCTCTTCACATTCTTCAGCCCCCCCGTCCTGCGGGCCTGGCCTTGGAATTTGTGCAGCTTGTTACATCTTCTCACTCCCGCTCCGGTGGCAAAGTGCGCCTGCCAGCAGGTTTTTTTCTCCTATATGTGATTCACAGAGGCGCTATGACCAGCTCTGATAGGCTTGGTCTCAAATTTGGCCTTGACTGTACCAATGTTTTGAAAATATGGGGCTTGCAGAAAGCTGTAACTGCAGCTTACAAGAGCCACTGAAGCAGCAGTTACACCAAACTGCAACAGTATTATAATACAGCTTTGTCTTTAAGTAATAATTGAAGTTGTGCCATGCAATTAAATAATACAGAAAGAGTGGTGAGGTGCTGGAACAAGCTGCCCAGAGAAGTAGTGGATGCCCCGTCCTGGAGGTGTTCAAGGCCAGGTTGGATGGGGCCCTGGGCAACCTTGTGTAGATCCAGGCCTGGAGGTTGGTGGCCCTGCCTGTGGCAGGGGAGTTGGAACTAGATGATCCTTGGGGTCCCTTCCAACCCATGCCATTCTATGATTCTATGATTGCTAATGTATTCTTACTAACCATGTAGCTGTAGTGGATTTTCTTTCAGTGATGGGTGGCTATGAGAATGGGCTGCATTAGCTGGGGAAAAGAAAATGTTGACAGCTGTAGGATCTGTGGAAGAATACAAATATGTATTGATCAATTTAGATTCAGAGGCTTGAATATTATGCAAAACAAAGCCCATGCTGAGGAATTCAAATGAGATTGAAAGAAATTCAAAAGTCAGAGTGAGATTACTAAATGAGTTTTTGCCCACTCTAGTTTTCTTTGTGGTATGAACAGAAAAAATAATGAGAACATTTCAAAAAGAGGGTGGGTTTTTTTCCAAATTATATTTAAAGGTCCTTTTTAGTGAGATGCAGCAGTATGGGCAATGATTTAAATAAAGAAGCAAGAGCAACACTATTTTCTTTTTGATAAGATATGAACAAAACAAAGGCATTTCCTATCTTTCACTGCTTTGAACTCTCCTTGTTTACATGAGTTCACCTATTTATGAAACCAAAAAATGGCCAGGTGTTGGAAAAAACAAGAAGTGTTTCTACTGCAGTGCCAGATGCTGGACCCAGATATAGACACTCTACCATGTATATCTTGAAGTTGGACCGCAAATTAAGATTGGAGAACCTAGAATTTTTAAGTAGGGATTTTGAAGAATGTAAGTTCATGGATGTGTTATATAAGTTTGCTGTACTGCAGGGAGAAAAATGTTTTATGAACTGACACAATATTAGCCAACACATCTGTTTCAAGTACATTTATTGTCAATGGCACGGAAGCCGATTGTGTTCTTTGGGAAGAATTATCCATTTAGAAAGTCTAAGGGAGCAGCATATGATACTATGTTTGGAAGAACAAGCTGCTTAATATATGCTGTAAGATATTCCCTGTTAACGTGCAAGCTTGTGGAGAGAGGTTGATGAAGATTATCTGAGAACTATCAAGCTAACATTAGTGAAAAAATCTGTGAATCTTCGGAGTATCAGAACAAGAAAAGATGCAACTGAAATTGTGTCAAGAAACAGAGATCACAGAATCACAGAATCACAGAATCTTAGGGGTTGGAAGGGACCTCAAGAGATCATCGGGTCCAACCCCCCTGCCAAAGCAGGGTCCCTATCTCATATTACATAGATAGGCGTCCAGACGGGTCTTGAATATCTCCAGAGAAGGAGACTCCACCACCCCCCTGGGCAGCCTGTCCCAGGGCTCTGTCACCCTCACTGGGAAAAAGTTCTTCCGCCTGTTGGTGCGGAACTTCCTGTGCTCCAACTTGCAGCCATTGCCCCTTGTCCTGTCCCCACAGACCACTGAAAAGGGGCTGACCAATTCCCCCTGCATCCCATGTCTAAGATACTTATAAACACTAATTAGGTTCCCCCTAAGTCTTCTTTTTTCCAGACTAAACAGTCCCAGTTCACTCAGCCTTTCCTCATAGGGGAGATGTTCCAGGCCCCTAATCAACTTTGTCGCCCTTCTCTGGACTCTCTCCAGAAGGTCCCTGTCTTTTTTATACCAGGGAGCCCAGAACTGGACACAGTACTCCAGGTGGGGCCTGACCAAGGCAGAGTAGAGGGGGAGGATCACTTCCTTCGACCTGCTGGACACACTCTTCCTGATGCATCCCAGGATCCCATTGGCTCTCTTGGCCACCAGGGCACACTGCTGGCTCATGGCCAACCTGTCATCAACCAGGACCCCCAGGTCCTTCTCCACAGAGCTCTTTTCCAACAGGTCATCCTCCAGCCTGTACTGATACAGTCGGTTATTCCTTCCCAAGATTCAGCATTGTAATTTACAACTCTGTATATGTGTAATCATAGAGAAAATATGTAAAGAAAACAATTAAAGTAAAATCATCAGAGATGACCTTGGAAATGGTGGGAACAAGAACCCTTGTATAGGCATAGATGATCTTACAAGCTGTCCTCTAGTCCTGCTGGTGGATGCCCTCCTTTCCAATTCACCATTTTGTCTCTTGGAATTGCCTGTATTTACCTTCGCATGGTGCTTCCTGAGGCCTGTTATTTCTAAGCAGACACCAGTCCTGCCTGCAGTCAGGGTGAGTAAATGTCTAAGAAAGAAAACCAGATTCATCATTATTTGAAAACAAGGGCACCATTTTGTCTGGGCTCTGGCAACGGCCTTTCTTCTGTCCTGGCATGCTGCAGGACACAAGGGTGCATGTCCTCATGCAGAACTGTCTCACTCCAAGCTGAGCACTCAACACCCCAGTTTCCCTTGGAAATGCAGTTCAGGAGGGATTTAAGCTGTCCTAGCGGAGTTCCTAGTTAATATGGGCAGCACAGGACATGTGGACTTCTGTTGCGCCAGCTACAACCTATGTGTTTGGCTCCCACCACTTTACTGCTTTGACAGATCAAGCTGTTCAGGCTTAGATGACAAGAGCCTTCTCTTCCAGAAAGCCCACTGACTATGCTGGGTTTGGCCATGATAGAGTTAGTTTTCTTCATAGTAGTTAGTATGGGGACATGTTTCAATTTGTGCTGAAAACAGTGTTGAAAACACGAGATGTTTTTGTTACTGCTGAGCAGGGCTTACACAGAACCAAGGCCTTTCTTGCTTTTCACACCACCTCACCAGCAAGTGGGCTGGGGGTGCACAAGGATTTGGGAGGGGACCCAGCTGGGACAGCTGACACCAACTGACCAAAGGTATATTGCATGCCATATGATGTCATGCTCAGCTTATAAAGGTGGGGAAGGAAGAAGGGATGTGTTTGGAGTGATGATATTTGTCTTCTCAAGTAACCATTACATGTGGTGAAGCCCTGCTTTCCTGGAGATGGCTGAACACCTACCTGCAATTGGACTGGAAAGTGGTGGATGAACCCATAACCTTCATCCTTAATATTTGAGGAGACATAAAGGTGCGTGTACAAAAAATTTGGAAAAGCACATACTCTTGTCAAAGACAAAACTGGCAGAGGATGGGGAGATTTCATGCAACAGATCATACACAGTAAGCATTGATGTCTCACCCCAACTTGCACGATGAAGTGCTGGTCCTAGTTTGGCATTCTTTGCATTAGCAAACTAAGCTGGGCAGCAGAGGAATGGAAGGTGTACAGGGAAGGAGACACAATTAAAAATGAGAATAATGATTAACTACCTAGTTACCTGATCCAACAAGGTGTCGTTTGCTTTTTCTGTTGCCGGATCTCTTCTTTTTTTCTGGAAGACCCAATTCACAACTGGCTATATTCCCACTCTATTGCACTTGGCTTTTGATCTCTTCTAGATCCAGTGGAATGCCCTGTAGTTCTACATTATATTTTCTATTTTATGTGCTTTTTCCCAGCTCAAGGCACCTGAAATTTCAGATGTCTGTGCTATTTTTCTAGCAGAAAAATAAGTAAATGGGATGTGGCATGAGTGAGAGTTGAAACAGGTGGAGGCTCCTGAGATAGCGTTGAAGGAATGTATTTTATTAAAGAAGCCAAATCTGTCACAGTTTCATCTCTGTGAAAAGGGTCTGAATCCTCCAGGGTCCTGCCTGAAGTTAGGTGAATTTTGAAGGTTTGAGAATTACAGAACCGATTGTTCCCCATGTTCAACAGAGTCACAGATTTCAGAAAAGTTCTGCACAGATGTAACACAGAGGCTTCATCAAAGTCAATTGCTCCAGGTTGTCCAGTGCACTATGAACCTGACAGTTCTGAAAGCCAGTATGTTTGCAATTGCTAGGTCAACAGAGAAAGGCAGGTTTCTCAGCTCTCAAGAGAGGTGAAGTGCTTTGTTTTGTCTTTCTTTCAGGTTTATCTCTAACCTAGATTATTCTCTTTCAGCCAGTTTGATTGTCAGGACATATGGTTTTCAAGTAATCTTTATATATATATATAAACTTTATATATATACACACATATATTTTTATATATCTATATATCCCTGCATCTCTTTATCTCTGTATTTATATATCTGTATCCATGTCTGTATCTATAGGTAGCTATAATATTTTTGGTTTTGTCCTTTGCATCCTTCGATCACGTTCTGTTTGCAGAGGACAGTGTTATTAGTGGGTAATCCATTTTTCCTGTCTGTGCTGACCCAGCTCCTTAGGTGCTGAATTTTGGAGTATTGCCATGCAGTGCAGAAGACAGAGTTCCCTCTGTCTAGTCCACGTGGCTTTTAATTGGTCCATCGTTTCTGGTACCATAATGAACGAGCACCACAGTTTTTTACATAGTCTGTAAAATCCAGGCACTGTTTTGAATAATGGCCATTTGTACATGTGTATACTATGAACAGCATTTTACCTCAGCATTTTCAATGCACTTTCATACTTAGAATTCACTTGACATTTTATAATATTGCCATGCTAACTAGTAGAGGACTCTATGCTCATTCATCCAGAGAAAATACAATCAGAATTTTTGAGGCAAGATCTTCTGAGCTTAACCTTAATAACATTCTGTTAATTCCCTCCTTCCTAAACTCTGAAGCATAAATATCAAAATTAAGCCTTATACTTATTATTGTCCTTCTTGCTTAATATTAAACTTTCTCTCTCCATAATTCATACAACTCATCTCTCAACACTATATTATTGGGTTTAGTAGGAAGATAACAATCCTGCACCTTTTCATACTGTATAATTTGAGTACAAAGAAATAAAAGTGTTCCACAAGAAATGGAGCATTTTTGAGAAGTTGTGGGTAGAACTTAAGCTAGTCAGCAAAATGTAGTTCCTAATTGAGTTTAAAATGATTATAAAATATTTAGTAGTAAATGTGCACTACTGATGCTGAGGTTTGCAACGTTTTATACAAATTTACAATTCCGTACCTATTATTTCTACAAACAATGTAAAAGTAGTGATATGAAAAGGTTAAAAAAAGCTTTACAATGCATATAGTCTCATAAAATAGAGAAATTTGTATTGTTTGAATTCTCATATTTCTTAAGGTTTTAATTGTGATCAAAATATAGAGGCCTGGTTTATCTGAGATAAACAGGAAATTGACTAGTTGTGAGACCTTGTAAGGAGACAGGGAGGTATTTTTTTTCCAAACAATTCATTCAGACACTCATGGTCATTCCTACATAGATTTGTCTCAGTCTCAGACCCAGTGATAAGCACAAAGACACATGTCTGAGTGCCCAGGGTCACTTGTGTGAGACAGGTCAAAGGGACACCAGCAGTTGAGTCTTGTCACCATGCTCTTCTTGTCTAGCAATAATAATATATTTTTTATAATTTTGTGAGCCATTTTGTCATTCTTTTGCCTCAGAGCCTTCCTTTCTTCAGCCTGCCTAAAACACAGCAAGGTTTTTTTTTAGTGTTTCCTCCTTTTAAGTATCCTCATAGCTGTACTCTGTCTTCCAGCCATGATAAGAAAAAGAGATATAGTGCACACGTTGTGGTGTCACCTATTGCCACCTTCCTATTGTCAACGTGCAGGTCTTCTGCTGGTAAGTCATCTGTGCTGCATCTTTAACAGATCCTAGACCTGCTGGTCTTGATGTGAATATCATCCTGGGTTTTCACCAACCTATTGCTGTCAGTCATGTCTTTGGTAATTAATACAGGCTATTATTTTGACCTTTGTTTTATACTGAGCTGGCTGATGCTTTCACACACAGATATTTCCCTTAATTCGTCATTCTGAACGATCAACATTTCCATTAAAATTTCCACAAATGAGTGCTTTCAATCATTCTCACTAGAACTTTTGTTGTCTTTTTTTCTCTCATTTACTCTAAAATACCTTGACCCTTACTATATACCTAATCCTCACAGCAGCTCACCTAAACACACGGTTTCAGGCAGCCTCTTTACTCCAGTAATTCATACATTCCCCCATCTTCCATCTTCACCTAATGTCTTAGAAATTTTCACGTGGGTAAACTGTAAAAAGCTGAAGTTAGCCTGGCTTACATGGAAACCCCCTTCTCTATCTTTCAGGTGCTCCCTTCGCCTGATAGGTCCATGTTGTGCCCAGAGCTTGTTCCTCTTCTCTTTCCTGTTTTCATGTCAAATACCTCAGCCAGTCCTCTGTGTTTCCTTGTCCCAGTCAATATTCCTCTGCATCCCAAAGGCACACTTTATCCTATTCAAAACGCTGCTGTTAAATACATTTACACTGCATATGTGAAATACCTTTAGCCTGCACGCTGGTTTGGTCACAACAGAAAGAGAGGCAACTGCAAATTTTAAAAGGATATAAAACAACAAACAAATTGGTTTTACTGCCCTTCATCTTGTCACTCTGTAGCTTACTAGAAGGCCATAAGAAATTTAGGGCAAGCACTCTCTGATCTTTATTTGCTTTAATATAAATCATATAGTTCATACTAGTGAACAGACAATATATCTTTGGATGAGTCTCGTTTTCATTGAGATTGTAATGTCTGCAAACAGAAGATTTCTTCCTGGGAGTGGGATGATGATCCCATGACTACCCCAGGCCTATTTTAATTCAACCACAACCTTTATTTCATGTAAGGATTTCTTCATTCTTAAGGAATTTTTGCAGAGCTTGAACTATTTATCGGTATTGTACCACCTCAGTCCCAGGTAAAGTGATAATATAGTTTTCACTAAAGGTCCTATAGTCTATTCTACAACTACTTTTTGGTAGATCTAACATTGAGGCACTGGATACTTTATATATCTGTTAGCATTTAAAAAATTCCTGTCATATTTTGGCTCAGAATACATTTATGTAGCTGGTCCTACACATGAAACTACTTCCTGTTAGTCTGCATAACAAATATATCTTTGAAATCCATATCTTTATATTCTTAATGCATGGGTGCTAGAAAACAGTATATATATAAAAAAGGGTGTCATCACCATAATGTCATAAAACTACCTATAATGTCTTGGAGAGTTCCAGCTGTAGTTGGGAATGCCATTTGTACTTATACCATTTTGGCCCCATCTTTTCTTTTAAGCTCCTCAGTCCAAATAAATGTAGTAAGCACCTTTCAGTGTGGGTGATTAAACATAAAGAGGTCAGGTAATCTATTTAAGGGATAAAATGCCATCTAGCTCTGCCTTTAGCATTTCAGAGCAGTTACCATCTTGCTTTATATAGGTATATAATAAAATGCTGAAGGAGAAAATAACAGCGAGGGCTGCCAAAGCAATTATGTTTTCTGCAAACTAATAAAAACACTGTCAAATAGAATATATTAACAACCAGATCATTAATTACTTGAGATTCTTTTAAGATTTTTTCCCCAGTATCGCTGCTTGGCAGATGTGCTTGTGTGCTCAAAATAAGCTGTTTACTCAGCGCTCGTGTAATACTGCTTGCTGGGGCTCCGTTGTTCTGGATCATTAGACAGGAACAAGAAAGGTTTATTTTGTTGCATGGGATGGTATGGCATATGGTGTGATGATCATATGTCTTATCCAGTAGCTACCCTCCTATGGACCATAATGTAAGCAATGCCCCGTGCATGGTGCAATGTTTTGGCTTTACGTTTGCCATTAAGAGTTCTGCAAAGAATTTCCAATTCAGGATTTTGAATTCACTAATTTATACCCATATCCCAGCAAGCAGCCAGCCAGTGTAAACTGGCATGCCTCCATGTGCACATCAGTCGTGGATCTTGTCATTTCAAGACAGGCGTGGCAAAGAGATTGTGGGTAATGTGGAAGCAGAAAAGATGAAGAAGGGAGAACTAAAATAATTAAAAATTGTAAAGGGCTTTGATCATCTCTAGCATTGCTACTTCACACATCCCACCAGCAGTTCTATATGCAGTTCCACTCAACTGCACAAAAAATTATTCAAATAACTGAAAATAAGGGAAGAAAATTAGAAACTTCCATTGAAGCCACATTGAGTTACAACAGCTGTGTCTATGTCCTTTTCAGCTTAATTTATATGCAAAACATTGGAAAAGCATAAAGTCACAGAACTACAAAGCAAATGAAGACTCTATTATATTACCAAGGAAAGCTGGATGCAATATTTTTGATGAATACAACTCTTTGTTGAAAAGCTTTTGCTTCAGCAAAACAGAAATAGCTATTGGAGATGCATGAATTCTGCAAAGATTTTAGTGAGAAAGTATTTGATAGAGGCTGAAAAGCAACCCAAGTCATTAGATGGAGTGTGGTACTTCTATTTTTGGCAGGAAAAAGTCGAATATGTCTGCAACTGGATGATTGGACCAAAAAAAGGCAAATGGAGTTCTATGTAGATAAATGTAAAGCAGTGTACATGGGAATAAAACCCCAGCCCTATCATTGAATAAAATTATGGGCTCTGAAGTAGTCAGCAATGCTACAGAGAAAAACCCTGGGGTTATGACAGAGATTAGAAATTATCAGACAAGTAGCAGTCAAAAAGCAGATTGAATCTTTAAGTAGGAAATAAAAAACAAGGAAAAATCATCATCTTTCTGTTGTACAAACCTGTGTTTTTTTTCCTGAGCTGATACACTGGGTGGAAGCCTGGCCTCTCCATCTTTTAAAGGACATGTCACAATTGGAAAAGGTTGAGAGAAGGAGTGTGAGAATGATTAATGGATGGAGACTGCCAGAACAGCTTGACAGAGGTCCACAGGCCCGTGAGCGACACAGGAAGGGTAAAAGAATTTGCTTTCTCTTCAAGCACGAGGACAAAGCACTGTGAACTTCAACTAGTGGCATCCAGATTTAAAATAAATGTAAGGAGCCAGTTCATCCTGAAATGGGTCATAGATCAGTAACACACTTTGCCAGAGGATGCAGCCCTTTCTGGCTGTGCATCAGGTGATCTTTCCACAGATACACCTTGAAAGCCATCTTTATTCACAGTTACAGTGGCTATCCAGATGACTGCAAATCCGGCCATTTGGCTTTTGTTGGATCGGGTCCTTTGTTTTTCAGAGCTCCAATCCCATTTATGATTGATTTATCTATTCTGACTCATTTCAGGATGACAATGGAGCAATTTGGTTTTGCTCATATTCGATACCTTCTGTTTTCACAGCATGATGTCACCTGTACTGCTTGTATTTTCAAGTCTGGCCAAGCTGTTTGTAGCTGTGATGATAGCTTTAGAGCAGAGTCAGGAGGTCAGGATGTCTGGCTTCTGCTGGCAGTTTAATCACTGAGCTAAGGCAGGAAAATTATTCTCTTATCTGCGCTTACAGTTTGCCTATTTGTAGATCGGTGTAAGAATAATCCTCAACGTAGGAGAACAGAGGTTTGTTGTGCCCCCAGGTTTCATCCTGTTTTCCCAAGATATGCTCACTACTTCTAGGGGAAGAGGATTTTATTTAAGATGCATGGGGGAGCTATGTGGAAAATGCTGCTCCTGCAATATGCAAGAGCTGCCAGCTCAGCTGGAGCTATGAGATGCTGCTGCGACCTGCTGCCTCAGAACCCCTGATTCAGGCATCTGGCATCCCTGGGCAATGAGACAGGGGTCACACAGCTCTGCTAGGCTCCAAGCCTGAATGTCCCAGGACCCCAACTCTGCTGGATGATCTTGACTGGCAGGACCCTCCTGTGTCAAAAAACTGTGGGTCCTGGATGGTTGCTTGAGTTGCATGCAGTTGGGTGTCCCTCCACATCTGACAATGCCAGTGTTCTGCTTCTGTGAAAGAGCCATTTCCAGGACCTGCTGAGCTTTTACCCATTTTCCTCCCCCTGAAACAGCACTGAAATAGTTGCCTCTCACACATTGTAGGAGCTGTAATGAGCCTCCCACATAAAAGCTTAAAACTCTACTGTAATAATTCAACAGATGAAGGGTGGATTTGATCCAATGATCCAAAATAGAACCAGATAAATGGGAAGCCCTCTTATGATTACCAGAGCCCAAGGGATACAACTGACACCTTTCTGTTTTCCTTTCTTTCCCTTTCTGCTTTGTCAGTAAGCTGCAAACCTCTTGCTGAGCTGTAAAAAAAAAGAAGGAAAAAAGAAAAAATCAGCAAAGGCTGAAATGAAAGAGGTACTGCAGCTGTAAAGCAATTTAAAGCGTGCCCTTGGTTTCAACAGCCAATAGATTACAAATTCCCTGGATTTTTTTTTTCTTCACTCCATTCTTGGAAAGTCAAATAATAAAGATCTACCACAAACTCGCAAAATAAAACTGTTAGAATTTCTTTAAGCTAATGGATCTTCCTGGGTAGCTGAGTTTGATGATGGCTTTCTGACCTTGGGTCTGAAAAGGTAAATAGAACCAAGTCAATAAAATAGCCAATATCTAAAGGATAAGAGCCTGAGAGAAGTTGTGCTCTGAACAAAGTAGTGGTAGGACACACTGTATGTAGGTCTTCCGGTTGAAGATGTGCTGAAATAATAGTCCAAAAGTAGCTGTTGCCTGGATCTTGAATTCCTTAATGATCACACTGAACTGTCTGAAGGACTACACTCACCATTCCTCCCAAGTCTTAGGGAAAGGTATGACTCTTGCTCTAAGAGAGCACCCAACATGCCCTACACTTTGCTTTCTTTCCTGGGTGTTTAATGTGCATGAACTTTTTCTTTGGTTGCATTGTTTTTTCTCCTGTGCTGAAAATTCCTGTACATTCTACACTGACTGTCCAAAGCTCTGTGTGACTGAGAGATGCTGACCACACACATCATCATAGCCAATACGTCCCAAGTTTGGAAAGGGTTTGGTGAAAAGCATCATAGAAAAATCAAACCTTAAACCTTCTGGAATTTCTTTGGAAAGCTGGGTCCTTACACGGATCTTGAAACAGTACCCAAGTCTGAATTATGCTGTTCACAACTCCAACAAACATTTTCCAAATACGAGTGTTTCTCCAATTATTTAAACAAAACACCTCAGCAGCCTCATGATATTCCAAGCAGTATCTCAGCTGTGAGCAAAAGATTCAGAACTACTTATCAGTGGTGACAAAGGAGTCTAAAAGTCTTATATTCAATGAGTTTGGAAATGTTTGGTGGGCACAGAGAAATCACAGGTATTGTAGTCTTTAAGCATTTTGATTTTGGCTTTGTGGTTATAATTTTTCTTATGACTGCAATTTAGTGATGTTCAATGCTAGTGAACTGCTGAAGGGGACTCTTAAGAGGCTTGTTATAATTCTTATACCAGATCAAAGATGGAGTGATGGCCGTGCTTTTGATCTGGAGAAAGTCCTGCAGCTCATCTCTAGGCTACTGCTTAATCACATTACCAAGCCACATACATATATTACTGAGGAGCAAATGTTCTGCCTGGAACTGCAGTAACCTGGAGTCCTCAGAAACAACTATGAGCAGCCCTTTACAAGGCCTCTTCCTCAGTGAACTGATCATAGATGGGAAGTAAAACATTTGATTCATCAGTGATTTATATAATGGTTCCAAAAAGGACCTTTATATCCAGGAGAGCTTTCAGATCCCACTATGGATCTGAGGAAAGTCTAGTGCAGCAGAATGGGAATCAAAGCAGAGGCCATCCTGTAGAAGACTCTCAAAGTGACAAGTGAGGAAAACAAAGCCAGGGGAATGTCTGCAGCCTGCACAATTTCACCTGAGATGTCTTCACACACACAAACCTTGTTCATTCATAGGCAACACTGAAGTCAGTTGTTAAACAGCCCAAGGCATGGTCCCCATGGACTTTTGTGTTCTATCTCTGATGCAATGGATCTTGAAATAATCTGTGCACAAAGCTCAAAGTAACAATGAATGATTAAAGAATGGGAACAAATCCTAATATGTTCTTGCAAGGTCTTTCCCTCTTTCAGCAAGAAGAGTCTACTGATTAAGGTGATCTCAGGAAGACAAAGGATATAGACCTCAATCTCCCTTTTCTTAAATATAGTGACTTAACTAGGAAGATAGTGACTTAATTAGGAAGATCTCTATAGAAACTTGGAGTATTGGCTGAGGACAAAAGGTAGCAATAGCAGGATTTTAAAAGAAAATTTGTTTGCAGTGTACACTTTCTGAATGGAAATGATGACTAGATACTGGTAAGGGAACAATTTCTAGATCCTGAGTGATGCTGAACATAATCTGCCAAACCTCACAGAGTGTGAGGAATGGGCAGGGAAAAGCTCAATTGCTGAACTACTCTCACCTTGAAACCAATGATGCTTCCAAGAGTAGTTATCAGCTAAACAGAGACTTGAGAACTCCAATCTTGAATTTAGGGAACCTAAATTCGGCATAAATTCTGTCTTCTTTTATTTGCAAATGAAGTTCATGTCAAATTACAGCTATTCATATTCTCAGAAAGCCCCGACTGTTAGATGGCTACTTTTCTGGACAGTACTGGTGAACCAAAATCCATACAATTAATACAGCTACTTAAAACTTTGTTGTCTGAACTTCAGCTAAACCTACATTGTCTGTGCTGTACATCTGGCATCAGAAGCCAGTGACATGCACTTACTCCTAGTTTGTCCTATCTACGCCATGCGTGGATTACCGTCCCTGTCATAGTCCACAGGTGGATTTCTTTGACTTTCCAAACACAAAGTAAAGCCCTGCCAGGAAAAGCTAATTTCACATGTCACTATTTTTTTTTTTTTTTGTGATTCCATCCTCCTGCAAAACTGAGCAAGAATTTTGGGGGTTAAAAGGAAAGATTTTTACAACTTTACTGCTGGGTAGCACACCATCCATAAAACTTAGTGGGAGCAAAGGAAGGACTTTCTATTAGAGATCTTTGTTAAAGTATTGGCAACACACCAGCAGACAGCATGCATCTTTCCTTGATCTTTCCTGTATATTTGTAAAAACAATGCTTATTATTGTAACATGGATTTGTGAGCCAAATTTGTTTTCTATATTTAACTATAAAGTGTTCCCTATAGGGAAGATCAGATTAGCAGGTTAAAATATGTTATTTCTGAGCACTTTGTTACCGAAGAGAAAATGACTTTGTAGACCTTGGCCAACTGTTAGTATTGTTTCTATATACAAATGCCTTAAATATTCATCCTGACTGTTGGAAAAACTCACAGGCAATGTGTTCTGGCACCAAAGGTTCTATTTATTAGTTGTAATTTTATTGGGAGAATTCAATCCTACAGGATGAATCACTGTAGCTCAGAAGAGGTCATTGTGATAGGCAGATAAAAAGGGATCAGTATGTATAGTTTCATCAGAGGAAAGAAAGAAAGTCTGATTGCTTTGCTTGTTGGAACAGTAACAATCTATTTAGGAATATTATTACTGGAATAGCAGTCCAGTTTATTTCAGGCTGACTGGAGTTGTTTCAAAGGCTCGGAATTTCTTTTCTTCATCACTTTTACATAGTTCCAATTCACTGCTCTTGCTTTGTGCTTATTCCAGAGGCTACCTCACTTTCTTGTTTTGCTAGGATGGCTTTCATAAGCCTTTCTCATTGAAACATCATCTTTTTTATCCAGCTGTCCTGGTTCTGCCCAGGACAGAATTAACCTCCCAAAGCAGCCAGCCCAGGTGAGCTGAGTCAGCCCTGGCTGTTTTCCACACCACCTGACATCACTTCCCCATAAAAGGGGCTGGTTGGGGAGGGGTGCTCGGTGGTGCTTCCAGAGCAATCTGAGTGTGACTGGGGGGTTGGATTGGTCCTTGTGGTCTTTAGCATTCTGTTATTGTCATGTTGGTAAGGGGAAGCTCCCATCCCATCTCCTTATGTCTTTGCCATGGTCATGCAGATAGAACCACAGGATGTCTTACGGTGTGTACTTTTTGTAAGCTCTTTCTGGAAGAGGGGAATGCCTGCGTCTGATATCTGAAGTTGTGGTCTTGCACAGGTGAACAGTAGGACAAATTTTCTTCAAGTTGCTGGACCTTCTGGGGTGATTCTATGATTTCTCTACAGCTGAGATGAAAGAGGAAGAAGAACTTTTTTTGAATAGATGGAGTTGGCCAGGCACTTCAGTCCTCCAAGCCCAAGTGGATGAGCTGCAAGAAAAAACTCTTATGAAAAGAGATGCTTCCAGGAAGAATGCTGTGCCAATTTCCAGTAGACAGCCCACTGGACTGTGTGATTTCAATTGTGCCTGTGATCCTCTTGAAGGGATCTCTAAGTCTTTTTTTTTTTTTTGCAAGAAGCAAACAACAAATACAATGAACAAGATTGGGGGGCCCTGCCTCCAGCCAGGTGGAGGAAAGAAACAATTGGATTTATTGGACTGTTGTAAGGTACTCCATGTTATCACCAGGTGTGAGTGTAATTTGTGATGGGCTGTTATTTTTCCCCTTTCATGGTGATTTTGTCAGTAAACTGTCCTTATCCCAACTCAAGGGGGTTCTACCTGTTTCTCCTTCAGGAGTGAGCAAGCGGTGTGTGGTGCTCAGCCACACCAACAAATGGAATATCCCAGTACGTTTTCTGACATCTTTAAAGGACAAAAATGTCTTGCTGATACATTTGCAGACAGTCCCTGAGAGCTGGGCTAGAAAATCAGCCTGGTATTTCTACACTGATTTAATTATCTTGCTTACACGAAAGAGTTTTAATGAACTAATACATATGGAGACAAAATAAGTAGATGTTGAAAGCAACGAAGAGGTTAAATGCTGCTTGCCCGACTTGCATTTCTGTACATTCTTTATGTCATTGTTTGCTTGAATAATGGCACTGTTACAGAATAAGCTAGAAAATAAAATCCTTTTTTTTCCAATTACAGTTCTGTAAATAAGTCAAGGAAATGGCTTTCAGCTGTATGCCTAACAGGAAAAGCAGCGAAAAATGTGCACACAGCCAAAGCTCCCACTGACTTGGGCAAATATTTTCAAGGTGCCAGAAGCGCATGGACCCTGCTTTTTTGAGGCTGAGTTTTTTGTTGCTGATCTTGTTTAAGCAACAGGCAGCTTTTTACCAGCACCTGCGTTCTCTCTTAATGCTTTTCTTTTCTCTTCCAAAAGCGTTTATCTCATACAGTGGCCACCCTTCAAATATCTATTGATCTCAGAGCCTAACCTGATGCCCTTTAATAGGTTAGGGTAGAGCAGTCTGACCTTCTTTCTTGGTGAGAATTAAGTCTATCTCCATCTCTGGAGATATTCAAAACCTGCCCGGATGCTGTGCAGTACAGCCTGCTCTAGGGGATGCTGCTCTGGCAGGGGGGTTGGACTACATTATCTCCAGATGTCCCTTCCACCCTGGCCATTTTGTGATTTCATCACTTTAAATGCTGTGGGGAAATCCACATCTTCAATTTCTCTTATATGCTCCATCAGCTTTCTGGGACAAACTGCATATTGGCTCCATTGCAATTTGCTTGCAATGCCTCTGTCAAAGCGATAGAGATACTGTACAAAGAAGTTTGCTACCCCTCTAGGAAAAAAAAGAAAAAGCTTTCTATTTACACAAAAAAGAATTATAAAGAAAAATGCAGTTAAAAAATCTAAAATTTCCAACTTCTTCCCTTTTCTTCCATATTGCTTTTAGTTAACGTTGTCCTCCAGAGGATATGTCAATGTGTAGAGGATCCTAGTGGCAAAGATTAGTCTATGTGAGAGTTCATCCTTGATGGAGGTGGGGTGGACGAACAGCAGAAGGAAGTTGTTAGTGCTGTGCATGAGAGTGAAAAGAAAACCAATTGACTTGAACTGTAAGTGGCAGATCAGAGCAACAGAATTCAGGGGCCAGGAAGAAAAGATCAGACCAAAGGGCAATGATGTTGATTCTGTGTATCTATGTGTCTGTGCAGATAGGCAGACAGGTAGGTATGCTGTGCATGAACCGTGAGAACTGTGAATATTGAAAGAGGGCAAGGAGCAGTAGGAAGCAGGCAGCAAAGAGGCAGAAGTTAAGTGCTTGACCGAGTATTTACTACAGGGACAGGAGGAAAAGGTCAGCTGTGAAAGCCAATTTACCTAAAAGCACTGCTTGGTGAGTTTGGGGGGTTTTTCCTTTCTTTTTTCCCCTGCCTTTAAATGAGCTGTCTGACTCTCCTTTTTGAAATCATGTATCTGTTTGCCTTACATTAATATCCATGTCTTGTTCTTCTGTCTTATGTTACCTTTGAAGTGCCTAAGCATTTGTGCTGAAATCTTGGTATTAACTACCCTAGAGAACCTGCCAGTTCCCTTATTTACCACTTTGCTTCTGACAAAATATCATGGTAATAACGCTGAAACTCCAGTCTTGTGCTTTGTCTCTTCCTTTCCCTTTGTTTTCTTTGCTTTTTTCCTCAGTTAAATATCAAGGTATTTGTACCTGTCCAAGAATCAGGTCACTCCTGTTCTTTTTACCAGCTACATCCCATGTCTGTGGCCTTTATGCACCATGTTAATCCTGTTGTACACCTCCTGAACCATCCTTTCTTTTTCTGTTTTTATGAAGTAACTGTCTCACCTTGCTCTTAATACAGTGAACATACATAGAATGTTGTCATGGCTTCTCATGATGAAGAGAAGCAGACGTGCCTCTGCCTTGGGAACAGGCTTGCTGTGGCAGTGCTGACAGTTTGTTTTCTCCCAGCTAAGGGAACTGCAGGGTGCAGGGGAGCTGTACAGCACTAGACAAGTAAACTCAGGATGAGAAAAATATCTAGAATTGTGAAAAAGGGCATCAGAGAATTAAGGAAGTGGATCAGCGTACAGCTATTCAAAACATTCAGATCAAATGTGCTCCCTTCCCATAAAACAGACAAGTTACCACATGCTGTGGGTATGAGAACATCATCTTAACACAGCGATGCTCCACAGGGCTCCTAATCCTAAATTTGGGGAGCTGCAACTTAGTGTGCCTAGAGAGGGTTACTTTGATAAACACCCAGACCAGCAGCTGTGCGTGGCGAAGCATCAAAGGGATGTGTTGCTTTCCGTTTCCTCTTGCCATCATGATTTATGGAGAAGACCCTCTCCCTCAGGAGATCAAAGTGGTGTTTACTATCAGACAACTTGCCCACATAGAAGGAGGCAGTGGGAGAGCCTGGAAAATCACCAGTTTTCTTACATGCCACCTAGATGCTTTCATCTCTGGGTATTTTTTTGTGTGTGTGGTTGTTTGTTGGGTTTTTTTTTTGGGGGGAGTGTCTTTTTTTCTATTCCAGGACTAATAACTGGAATATTATATATATTATTTAAAAGCTGAGAGATCAGTAGTCTGTTGAACACTGCAGACATTTTTACAGGACTGGAAGCTACCAAAATTTGAAAAACTTACAATAAATTAAAAAAAAATGTCTCTGGTGTCACCTGTTTCCTCTTTATATATACATAGAAACCAAATATTTTGTTAGACATAGTTACTTGAGCAGACAGCCAACAATCAAGGCAGAACTCAGACATTCTGAAATAAAGACAGAAGATCTGCCTAAAATAAGTATCTGTCTTTCCTATACTATTTCTTGAGAAGTACTCTAAATGTAAGCCCCAAATTCTGTATTTTTAACCAGAGGAGTTTACATTTCTTTTCTAGATAAAGACTGCCAGAAAGCACTCTTGCTACCTTTGAAGCCTGTATATGTAACAACAAACCTCTGTACTTCATGCTCCATGAACTTTACTGCTTTCCTCCAATTTCAGACCAAATGAAGTCAGAACTACATTTAAGAGACTCCAAATATGATTAGCAATCACTGTTGCTCATGCATTATTCATGGAGCTGTCATTACATGTGCCAATTACAGGCACTGATACACAGCTTCATATGTTCTTCTCAATTGGCAACTGATTTTAAATTATAACTCTTAATTTTGCACTCTAGGAGGTGAAATGAAAAATAAAATAAATCTCTGTCACTATCTGTAATCTAAGAGTTTTTCCAACAGAGGTCATCCAAAAATCTACTTTAGCCTACTGAGAATGACAGCAATGGAGTTTCCATAGCAAATACAAATTATGTTGTATACCTCAGGAATTAATAGATAAATCCATTGACTGTCAGTTGAGATGCTTGGTTTATCAGTCTGAAGATGCCTAGGACATTCAAAATAGCTCTAGGATTTTATTTTTCAGGAAAACAGATGAGAGTTATCTTAGCCTTTTCATTAGCTGTGATAAAAAAAAAGTCCTTCATAAAAATACGTACAGAGATATACATTTGAATATAGGAAGTTACAATAATAACATCTAGTTTTGTATTAGTACATTTTTGCACACAATACTGCTATGTAATTGATGATCATCTTTTGTTTATCCTGATGGCAATATGAATGCCAGAAGTCACACAGGAGAATCGGTACTCAAAACTACCATTTGCAACCTTGTTTCTTAAAGTCCTCATGATGCCACTCAAACTTTCCTGTCCTACAAACTTGAAGGAAATAAGTAGCTCAGCAGGCTGCCAAAAGATCCATTCGTAGGCTAGGAAAAGGAGAAGGCATTACAGGCCAGCCAAATTGCAGAGCAGCACAGACCAGACTGAATAAAACACAGAATCATAGAACGGTTTGGGTTGGAAGGGACCTTAAAGATCATCAAGTTCCACTCCCCTGCCATGGGCAGGGACACCTGTCACTAGACCAGGCTGCTCAAGGCCCCATCCACCTTGGCCTTGAACACTGCACAGGGTGAAGAATTTCTTCCTAATATCCAATCTAAATCTACCCCTTCCAATTAAGAAACATTCCTCCTTGTCCTATCATTACACGCCCTTCTAAAAAGTCCTTTCCAAGCTTTTTTGTAGGCCACAGGTCCTGCCACGAGCTTGCTTCAGTTCTGGCTTCCCATGGGGTCACAGCATCCTTCAGGTGTCTCCACCTGCTCCAGTGTGGCGTCCTCCATTGGCTGCAGGTGGATATCTGCTCCATGGGCTTCAGGGGGAGAGCCTGCATCACCGTGGTCTTCTCCATGGGCTGCAGGGGAATCTCTGCTCTGGCACCTGGAGTGCCTCCTTCTCCTTCTTAACTGACTTGGTGTCTGCAGAGTTGTTCCTCTCCCATATTCTCCTCTCTTTGGCTGTCACTGCACAGGGTTTTTTTTCCCCCTTAACTATGTTATCCCAGAGGCACTACCACTGTCACTGATGGGCTTGGCCTTGGGCAGCTGCAGGTTCATCTTGGAGCCGGCTGGCATTGGCTCTACAGGACATGGAGAAGGTTCTAGCAGCTTCTCACCAAAGCCACCCCAGTAGCCTCCCACTACAGAAACCTTGCCATGCAAACCCAATACACCATGATTGACAACAGATCATGCCTATTGGAGTGCCACAACAGTTTCTTAATTGCTTTCCACTAACTGAAAAATACCGTTCATGCTATCTGCTAACGTGACAGCTCATATTGTTGTGCTTTTGGACTGGCAAAACCATTTACACATCATGCCCAAGAAGAGCATTTAAATAACAGAAAGCTAGCTGTTTCCCCAACACACAGAAGAGAAGCAAACATTTAATAAAGGTGCACTGGTAGGAGTTGTCTCATTCCATGCATGGAGAACTGATGGATTTGACAGCTTCAAGTGAATATTCTGTTGCGGTGTCGTGTGCGGTTTCTTCCTTAGTTGCTGAAGTGCCCCAGAGGCATAAGAGAATTTCTGTATCACACTGTTACTGCTGCATGAAGCAGAAAAGTCTTCAGTAATTAAAGGAGAGAACCAGGTAGGCCATAAGGCACTTTCTGGAGATGTCTCGTCCCACTCCCTGGCTCAAAGCAAAGTCATGGCTTGTTCAGAGCCACGTCCAGTTGACTTTGGAATCTTTCTAGTGACGGAGATCCCACAGCCTCTTGAGACAACCTGTTCCAGGGTTTGAATACAAAACCTTTTACTTTGTAGCTATTCAGATTTTTCTGCGCTCCAGCTTGTGCTTGCTGCCTTTCATGCTGTAACTGTGTGCCTTGAAGAAAAATCTGGCTCCACTTTTCTCTACACCTTCCCAACTGGTGTTTGTCGTAGCAGTAAGATCATTCCACCAGCAGCCTTCTCCTCTTCAGGCTGAGTAGGCCCAGACCTCACATGATGCTCTCATCATGTCATCCAGCCCTAAACCTGCTTGGTGGTCTCTGCTGCACTTGCTCCAGGGTATCACTCTCTATCTTCTATTGTGGAGCCCAAAACTGGACACAACACTTCAGATGTGGTCTCAGATGTGCTGAATATAGTCTCTTTCCTGTGTTGTTGGCCCACGTTCAAACCATCCACCAGAATCTCTGGGTCCTTTTCTGCAAAGCTGTTTTCTGTCCAGCTGGGCACCAGCCTGCCCTGCTGCATGGGATCATCCCATCCTACATAGAGGACTCCCACATGTATTTGCCCTTTTGATGAAGTTCAGGAGGTTCCTGTCAGCTCAAGCAAATGAGAAGTGTTAAATTTTAAGAAGATTCAGTGTTTTTAAGAAGAGACAAAAGAATTAAGAAGGTGGCTCCAACAAATTTCACTTAAGTTGTTGAAGGCTCTCGTTGGGTGTAAACAGCAAGCCTCAGGAAATTTCACAATGCTCTTAGCTTCCAAAAATTTCATTTGAAAACCCTATTTTCTTTCTCTTAGAAATGTAAAATATGTGCATACAAATGCAACCATTTACTTATGAATGCATATACATACATAATGCCACAGATTTCTCTACTTTCCACTGAGATCTATTAAAACACAGAAACAAGCAAACAAACAAATACCCTTTCACATTATAAAGAATTATATCCATTCTGCAAAGGGCTGTAGAGAACATAAAAGTAAATTACTTTAAGGTTTGTTAAGTTTGACAATATCCTCTTGATTACAGTGTCATGAATGTGATGCTCAAATATTGCAAAATTTAACTGTGTTTTTGGCCCATTAGGTAGTCAGTTACTCTGCTGTGTATTTTTTGGAACAAAGTAAGTTCAGCATTGCTTGTACCAGAGACTCAGGAGACTTTTTAAAAACTGGTGAATGATTCAGATGAAGAATTGAAGTATTAATAGCACAATTTCTGAAACAATAACTACCACAAGATGGAGGTACACACTACGCACTGAAATGATCACGAGACCCTTTTTCTGAGGCTAGGATCAATATGGAGAGACTAATGGCACTATCTATAGTTTGAGAGGCTGTATGTGTAAAGCTCATTGCAGGCTTGGGAGTTCAGGCACCAAGACCAAGATTTATCAGCTGAAATCCTGAACTCATTGAGGCCAATGGGAAAAATGCTGCCGATTCACACAAGTCTAGATTTTGTTTCTAGAACTTTCTATGAGCACTTGACTTGCACATGTTGATGTAAATACCAGCTAAATAAGAGAAACAGTATCTCCTCATCAGCACAGGTTCATTTAATTTACATGCTGCACTTGAACCCAATAAAATGTTTGCGTTCTGAGCCGTAATAGGTTATTAAATGATGCTAAGAGCCCAGGGAAACAGATGGAGAACCTTCAAGGTATGCCATCTGAAGAACATAAAACTATAATCCTGCTGCAAGAAAACAATGTGAGAATTGACATGTGACATGAAGTTCCAGGAAAAATTAGACTTTGCCTATTCATGTGGTTTCTGTGGGGACTGCACATGTGTGTGTGTGTGTATTTGTGTATATCGGTACACTTCCCCCATTGCCCCCACCTTTGCCTGACTTTTTCCCATAAATCTGGATTAATTGATAACCATTGGTGATGACTGTGATGTCTGCATCCGTCTCACAGTGATTTCAGGAAGACAGATAACAACACAATAGCCAAGGGCTATCTATGTTAGTGTGCCCACCAGGACAGAGCACTGGTCACTGTCCACTGGCACCTGTGGGTGGTATGTAAATATGACTATGAGCCAATCATCTTACTCCATAAATATTGAGCAGTCCAAGAGCCCTTTGGGCTCTCCTGAGACAACAGTGGGCTGCACGTCAGGATCAACCCTTGAAAGGGACGCCTCTCAAGGTTACTCCTCAGGGTCAAGAGGATCCTTGCTGCAACAGATCCGCAACAGATCCTCGGGAAGTGAATCAGGAAAAAGTGCACTAAACTTTGTGATCTTAGCTAAGAAATATAAAGGATTGACTGTACATATATAAATAATCCTTTAGNCAAGAGCCCTTTGGGCTCTCCTGAGACAACAGTGGGCTGCACGTCAGGATCAACCCTTGAAAGGGACGCCTCTCAAGGTTACTCCTCAGGGTCAAGAGGATCCTTGCTGCAACAGATCCGCAACAGATCCTCGGGAAGTGAATCAGGAAAAAGTGCACTAAACTTTGTGATCTTAGCTAAGAAATATAAAGGATTGACTGTACATATATAAATAATCCTTTAGCCATAAACAGTTGACCAAGCCTGGGACTAAGACTGGGTCCAGCCACACCTAGGCTCCTCTCTGCGAAGGAATTTACTGAACCTCGTGACTCTATGGGGGGGGTGGGGGGGTGTCTCCCTGATAGCTTCATCTGACCCTGTTCTCTATGCACTAAATAATCAAGATTACCATCAAACCTAAACCACTGTCACATTCATTATCAAACACCATTACACCCTTTGTTTTATATCAATAAACATATTGTTGCCTCTCTCTTAAGAGTGAAATGCATCCCTCTTATCTCTCCATCTGTGACATTGTGTGGCTGAAGCATTCATAACCTGGCAGTAAGAATCAAAGCATATTAATTTCAAATTAGTGCTAATAGAGCAGCAATCTGTGTGCGAAGCGGGGTCTTTTTATTTAAAGAGTTCTGGGGAGCAGCAAGTCGGGTTCAGAAAACCCACTGGCTTCCTGACTCTTTATCAGCTACCGCTGGTGGGAATGGGATGCTCCCAGCTTGCCACACGTGGGAATTTGTCATGCTGCCTGCCGTGGCAACGTTCTGTGATAAAATCTGTCGGCGTGTGACCTTTCATTACAGGAAACGGCAGATGGCAGCCTACAGCCAGGATTTCTTACCGTGCTGTTTGCCACTGTAATTAATAAACAGAGTCTCTCTACGAGGGATTTTTGGAGGAAAGCTGTGATATATTTAGGTGCATGGAAATATGAAGAATGAGTGTTCTTCCCCCTTGAACACTCGTGTTCTTCCCCCTTGACGTGCCTCTGTGGCACAACTGGGCTTATTTGTATTTTTGGAGTGAAAGGAGTTCTTGATTTTTTTTCCCCCATCCAGATGATGGGATTTGTTGCTGCAATGTAGTCAGCTCCTCAAAGAAACTGGGGTGAAGCAGCTGATCTGGGGATAGCAGGCAAGGAAGTTTTAAGCTGTTGAATGTGCTTGTTATAGTCTCTGTCTAAGTCAAGAAGGCCTTTAAAATGTTTTCTTTACTTTCTGATGATCTTTCATTAGTCTGCTTTAAACTAAATAACTGTGAAGTTACAGAAGCAGCATCTCCCCAGCTGGCTGCTGCTGTGTTAGTTCATGGTGCTCTGAAAGACTAACACATTGGTACGGGCTCTCTTACAACTTCGAGGTGACCATCCTGCCCTGTAGCGTAAAATGCAGCTGCATTAGAGCACTTGTATTCCAAATGACAGAGGCTCTGAAGAACTTATGTATCAGTCATGGAGCACTTTGCAGGCTGGAAACTCCTTGGAGTATGTGGCAGGGTGGGCAGGAGGCTTCCCCTGTATGCATAGCTCATGTGCATCTCTATACATGAAGGAGTGGCCAACAATATAAACACAGACGCCAAATCCAGAAAATATGATCCTGGGTCTTGGATTTGCTTTTTTAAAAATTTCAAATCACTTCTGTTTCAAATGTCTGGTCCCTTCTTCTCCCTAGTTTTGATCCCTTTGCCTTCCCCAGGCTCCAAGGAACATCAAGGGAGTGGGGGGCTCAGAGAAATGCCTGTGTGGGGCTGCCTCTGCCCTTAGAGGCCCGTGTCACTCATGCCCTGTACCACTTCACAGTAACTCCTTCCCTTGAAATCCTCAGTGCTTGGAAACAGTAATTGGGTTCTGCAGATTAGAATTGCCTTTTGTGCAAAACCTTCTACGCAAGCAGCTGATACTGTAGTTGTTCTTTTAATGCTAAAATGACTAGAATTACTTACATGTTATCACCTAAGGATATCACAGTAGGATGACAGTCAATGTGCAAAGGATTTTCTTTGGGTCAATAGAGAGAAAAACGGAATGTTTTAAAACGTGATTGTTCAGCACAATTTGATTTTATAGAGATGAAAAGAAGTTTTACATGTATTCATTAAGTGAACTATGAGCCTACTTCTTTGCTGAAGAAAAATCTGACCACAAGAGAGTTTTTTTACAGTATTAAAAAAAAGCCATTATAAACATTGCCAAAAGGACATTGCATCAATAATTCAGGAATATCCTTTACAAAATACAGAGATATTGCTAAGACTTCAAAAATGGAAAATCACAAACTTTCTAAGTCCTGATTCATAAGAGAAGACTAGTCTCATCTCAGTTGCTATCCAGCTGTAGAAAAATGTGGTGGAAGTTATTATATTTCATTCTACTCACAGGCCTGCTTTTACTGTCACCCGACCTTTCCAGCATTGGGATTTGCCTCCTTTCATCAGAAAATAATAATAATAATAATTTTTTTTTAAAAGTCTCCTGGAAACCTCAGTTTTGTGTCCCTCTTCTGTATTTGCACGGTGGGTTGTTTCCCTGCCCAATCTCTCACTCACTGCTGCCCCAATGGATGGGGGAGGAGAATGAGAAGAGCAAAATCAAGAAGACTCTCTGCTTGAGATGAAGACAATTTAGTAGGTGAAGCAAAGCTGTATGTGCAAGCAAAGCTAAATAGAGCATTTATTCCCTACTTCTCATTGGTAGGCAGATGTTTAGCCACTTCCCAGGAAGCACATGTGATGGTTGCTTGGGAAGACAACTGTCATAACTACAGGTGTCCCTCCATCCTCCTCCTTTTCCTGAGCTTTTATGTCTGATCATAACATCAGAAAGCATAGAATATCCCTGGGGTCAGTCAGCTGTCCTGGCTGTGCCCCCCCTCTCTCACACACTCCCAGCCTACTCACTGCAGGGAAGAGTGGGAAAAAGAAAACCTCGGTGTTGTGTAAGCAGTGATCAGCAACAGCCAGGACACTGGTGTCTTACTGACACTGGCTTAGTCACAGCTCCGAAATGGGATGCTATGAAGAAAATTGACACTGACCTGGATAGGCTGAGTACAACTTGTGTTCTCCCCCTCTTTCTCCAGCAGATGAGCATAAGATTAAGATGAAGAAGGTCGACCTTTATGTTTTCTCTAACCATGTGAACTTTCAGACTCATTCAATGTAAACAAAAGGAAGGACGCTTTCTCCATTAAAGAGTTCTGCTAAGAGAACTTAATTGCCACTGCTTTGTAAGAGAAATAACACAATATCCCTTTGTGTTGGTACTGCTTTTAAAGCAGTGCTTTATTTAGACATTAAATGCCTTATGAGATTGCAATTAGCTGGTCTGAACAGTATTGCATCATTAAGATCTTTTTGTTCCCTGCCATGGCTAAGGGAATTTACCTGCGATGTGGCTTGTTGATAAATCTTGGAACCAGCTCCTGTAGGGGTGGCAGATCCAGCTGCTTCCAGGGGAGAAGCACTGTGGTTCCCTGAGCCATAGGAGCTTACACATGCAGCTATAGTTCTAAACATGATTGCCAAAGAGACCTGACAGCTGTTCTGAGGAACCCATCCTCTCATGGGGATGTTCTGTTGAAGGCTTATGGAACAACTCTTCTCATCTTTATGGGAGAAAGGGTAAGTATGACAAACACAAGGTACAAACTAGAAATTCACCTTTACCTTTCACATCACGGCTTCTCACACAGAGCGTGCCACTTGCAACATTTCCTATTTCAGCTGCTTGCTGGTATCTGCTGTTCAGTAAAACAGAAAGGAATTAGGCTGCATTTTACAGAGGGGTTTTTCTTTTGTTTCCCTTTTGCCTGTGAGCTGCAGACATGACACCAGTTGTCATATTTCAGTGGTAGAATGGAAGATGAGATTATAATTATCAGCTTCACTGGAAAGTAATTCTCCCTTAATTGCTCTTATAGCACTGTAATAATGGAAATAGAAACAAGGAATATTAATATATTGCTGCTAACTTCTGTTCATAGAAGGTGGCTGAAGTATGACTATAATACAGAAACAAATATTTCCTAAATTCTACTGTAGATACTGATTCTCTAGTCCTGCAAATGCAACGACTCAAATCCACATCCTCTTCTCAAGCTTCTGACAAAGCTGTCAATCACCTCCAGAGACCAGTCATGTGTGTAATAAATGCTCTGTGTCTCATGGCCCTATCTTTGAATCTCACCTCTCCTCTAACATGTACAACACTGACCTTTGTGTAATTGCAAGTGTCAGCTTGTTAAGCCCTAGGTAAATAAAAAAGTTATTAGATTGCATCCTTCCTTATTCTTCATTCTCTTTCTTTAGTTATGATATCTATACATCACGTTGCTGTAATAAACTTGAGCTGGTAGGGCACTGTATTCCCAATAAGGCAACATACGCAGTAATGACGAACTTCAATTCCCAGAAAATACATGTGGAATTACCAGAGTGGAAATATTTATCTTCATCCAAGTAGTCAAGTCTGCGGGTGAGGGACACGGGAAGAAAAACAGGGAAGAGCCAGGGATGAGAAGGGTAAGCTGAGAATGGCAGACGTGATTAGAGAGACTCGAGCGAGCCAGCTTTGCGTGTTTCCAGGCTTGTTGAAGATGCAGACCTTTAATTTTGCCCCCGTGGCTGCTGATGATAAATTTGCACGTGTGTGGGAAAGAGAAAACAGAAGCACACCCCCTCCTGCCTTGCTGCACGGACCTTCTTATAGGCCACCTATGGTTTTCACCTTTTGGATAGAGGCAGTAGAGGCTGAGATTTTTTTGATGTGGTCAAGTGGAGTAGAGACTTGCTTTCATAGCTGTTGACAAAGCTGATAGAGAAGGCAAAGGACTCCTCCTTACCTATCCTAGGGGAAAACCCAGTAACAATGGGATGGTATTTAACATTAAAACTAAAAATAGAAGTGCTAGGAAAGTGTTATTTCTGGCAGTTACAGGTTCTGCCTAAGTGCTGTAGTAACAGCTGTGGTTCTTCCCTCCTTAAATGTTGCCTCCCAGGCAGCACTATTTGCTTGTTTAAGAATATTTGTTTAACATGGGTGAGCAGCAAACATACAGCAGCAAGTTCTTAAAACTCCACACCTTCTTTTTCTTTCCAAACATTGAACAAAGGCTATTTTTTTTTTTATTTGAATGACATGTATGCACAGTCTACCTTTTAGATTTGCACGACTGCTAAAGTTAGAGTTTGTATTCTAGAGACAGTGGTGTGTCAGTGAGATTGGTCCCTTAATGTAATACAGGAGGCTATGCTTCCAATGTCTGTATTCATTTATTTCAGGTTTCATGATTTAGTGACAGTGCCTCATTCATTACCTGTGTTTCTATGGTAACCAAATATCCCATAATGGCTCTGTTAGGATGCCAAAAAATGTTTCAATTTAAGATAATCTATTCAATTTTAGGTCATTATGCTGCAGTACTAGCAGGGATGACATTACAGCTTTTTGGCTTCTTTTTTTTTCAGGTTTATTTCATTGTTGAAAAAAGGGAAAAATAGACAGCGGAGGACACTGTTGTGAATAAGAAGGCCTGGGATGTCCTTGCATTCAAAAAAAGCTTTAATAGCTGTCTGGTGCCTAAATCCTACAATTGATTTTTACTTTGAAAAAGCCAGCAAAGTCCTGCTTTGATTCTTGTGTCCTTGTTTTTTTCTTGTTTGGCTTTTAGATATTGGAAGTTTTCTCTATGAGAAAAAAAAAAAATTCAAGATTTTCCTAGCATAATAGGCACTCATGCATCAAAAGGAATGCTTCCTATACTTCTTGATTAAATACTATAGGATTGATTTGAGCACTTTGATCATAATAATCTCATGGATGGACTGACCCCGACTTCTAGTGGCATGTTTTGAGAAGTTGCCTTTATGCACCTGTAGCCTTAACACTGCCAAGACTTAATACACATTGAAGCTCGAGTCACCAGGACTCTTACAAATGCCTCTAATTAAGCGGCTGTATAAAGGTTTGAAGAATCAGGCACCAAATGTAACTTTTGTGCCCTGTTTTTATCAAATCAATGAGTGGAGCAATAGACCCAAAGGTATTTCTAAGCACGGTTCCCCCTGGTGCAAAAGCAAGTAGCTAGTATTTCAGCAAGGTGCCTTGGAATCAGTAAGTGATGCAGCTCTTTTTTTTCCTCTGTCTGCTCAGTATTCCTCCTGATTTCCCCTGGGATTCTCTCACACTGAGAAACTTCTGCCCTGTTCCAAACAAATTGATGCAGGAGTTATTTCAGCGTTGTGTCGCTACAAATTCCTGTTATGATGGTACTACCAAGCCTTCTGGTTTGATGAAATTAAGCAAAGCAAGAAACCCGTTTACAATTCTTACATCTGCAGCTAGTAAATGTGTTTTGTTACTTGAGCTTGACAAGATAAATACCAGCAGCAGAAATGAAGCCGAAGAACTGAGAGAAATGGAGTGATTTTTGCCTATATTGAATTAAGGGGGTGTATATATGTATTTGTAGGAATAGAAGATGAAATAAGCTGGGTGAATATATAAAACATACTCAGTGCTGTTACTGTACATTAATGGCATGCATATAGCCAGCAGATTGATTGTAAGTGGGTGTGCAAAGAAGGCAGGCTGGCAAAGTCACACTCGAGGAACATGGCTGATGGTCAGGCAGCATCACTTGCTGTGAAATGGGGTACAGGCAGCATGTCAGGACTTGCTGCATCTCTCTAATACTGCAGGATATACAATGCCCAGCTGGAGTCTCTGGCCTGGCAGCTGAGCAGAGACAAACTGAGGCAAATTTGTGCCTGGGTTTTTCAAAAGAGGGAAGGGGATGGAAGGGAGGAAGCTTTCTGCATGTGCTCTGTGCAGCAGGAAGGAGTTAAGTGATTTCTGTTTTTTCTGTTTCAGAGCACCTCTCTAAACTCCCACAGCCTATTGATCCCAACTTTCCCACTATTCCATCCAAACTTCCCTTTCTGTCACCTTCCCCTTGTTTTCCTGTCCCCAGGGATGGCTGAGTTGGTTAAAAAGACACTACATATGGTGCCATTGTCCAGCTATCACTCTGGGATGGTGCAGAGCTTCTCATCTCCAGCAATTGTTGTGCCATTAGCAATGGAGAGATCCCAGGAGTGGAGGCCTCAGCTCACAGGAAGCCGAGGTGCCAGGGAAAGCAATTCTGATTTTTCTTCCTAAATTACTGACACATCAGAAAGAACCGAACTGGAAAAACTATTTGCTTCAAACAAAGACCTGACAAAGAGCCAGAAAAATATATCAATAATATTGAGCTTTAGATCCCATTTTTGTTTTTTGATGTGCCAGAGATTGCTGCCAAGCTTTTTTGCATGTTGTAATCCATAATGAAGTAACAACCTTAAGAAGTAAGGATATGTCACACGCTGTAGCTACCTCTTCTTCAAAGTTCAACAGAGAAAAAACCCAAGGAGTTATAAACAGTTGTGTTATGTTGATCTTGCAGTGTGGATTTTATCACTATCGTATCTGTTTAGTCTCTGCAGCCAGGAATGCTTAACTGCTTATTAGTGGATGCCTAAAAATGAGGCTTAATTTTATGATGACTAATTAAAGCATGTAATCACAGAACAGACTCTGAGTTCTTGTAAACCTTGTTCTGTCCAGCTCTGCTCTGTGCAACAGTCAAAATTTCAGCTGAGAATATAATTAAGAGACTTCACACAGCTCAGCAATATTGAGCCATTTCCAACCTGCTATAAGAGTACTTTTCCAACAGCAGAACATTGCTATGGTTGCTTTCAAAATACCTTGTGACTGGGTGGGATGCTTGTTTTTGCCGGGGAACATCACTGGTAATGCAATGTTACAAAAGAAAATTGCAGAAGATTCACCCATTCACAACCCCTTGAATTCTGCCCAAATCCAAGTGCAACAATTAGCTAGGATGTGCTGAACACAATAATAAAAGATTAGATTTATATTCTTTGTGATCCTTGAAAATTATAGGCTTGCTTATTTATCGAGAGAAGAATGTTATTAGTAGAGCAGAGACTTATCCTTCAAAGACTGCTTCCTTTTGGCCAGCGTCCCCTTGTTCATCAAGGGGAAATAAGAATGCTCCTGTCTCTCTCTTCAGGCTGAACATTCATCTTCTGTTTGTGCCCCCAGCCCGCAGCTAAGCCACAAAATCTAATATTGTCAAAGTTCACTGCTTTGTTTACAAGACAGCATGATGCAATGAGTGAAAATACCTTAAAATCTGAAGATTTGTACACAGCCAAAGAACATGCAAGCAACTCAGGCAGTGCCAACACAATGACTTGAATGTCTTAAGGGTGGGTGTAAAGAAATATTCACATCCTTTGTAGATAGCAGTATGCCTTTCTTTATTAAAGTATGGCCTTGCAGCAGTTATGCCATTTCCCTCCTGACTTAGACTTTTGCATCACCATTTGGATGCACTGTGGAAATTCCAAGTGCATTAAATGGGAAATTTCAATTCTTAGACTACTGTGATCATCACAAGTATAAGCATGGAGAGATTACCCTTAGGATCACAACACAGAAAGGAGTTTCCTTCTTCAACAAGCAGTCTTTTACTGCTTTAATACAGAAACTAATAGGAGGAGCTGAACCTACTAAAACCACACGAAAAACACCACGCTAAAGGTGCTTTCTCACCACTCACTGGAATCTCTTTTTGCAATCCAGGATCGACAAAGACGGTCACAAAGAAGCTGGTATCATCCCTATTCCGCAAGTGAGGGTCTGTGTTAAGAGCCAATACCCAGACAGGTACCAACGGGCTGTGTATTTAACCACACTGTAGAGGTACAAAATGAGGCATAAGCGTGCTGCTGCCTGATCCGCACCTTTTCTGTCTGCTCTTGTGAGCTGCTGCCACCACAGCAGCTCAGCCTCCCAGCACCCAAACAGCTTCGAAAAAGGCAAAATTAAGATGATGATGCATTTAGCTGCAGCTTGATTAGTCCCACCAATCCTAATGATTTTATACCATATGAACAAGAACTTTGGCTTTTCCCGAAGGGAAATTGCAGACTGTAATGCAAGTCTTTCTTGCAACAAACATTCAGGAGGACAAGGGATCTGAGTCAAGGACAGGCTCAGACTGCTGTGTAGCCGACACCGCAAATACATGCAGGATCACACAGAAACTTTGGGTTTAGAGGGGAAAGAGGCCACCAGAAAAAGCATGAGCTTTAATTTCAGTGCTCCCAGCTGGAGGATAATACAGGGTTTGTGGTGAGTCATGCAAGTTGAGTCACAAAGTGAAGTATCTGCAATATTAGCTGTACCTTTTGCTCCTGCAACTTAATAAAGTTTCTACCATATAGGCAGCATTGTCTTATTATTGCTGAGGATAATGAGGAAATTGAATTATGTATAAAAAAACCCCAAAACTTTGAAAAATCACTGACTACATCATTGCCCTACTGGGAAGTACCTAACCAGTTATTGTAGTGGGTGTCAATCTGGCTGAGATCAGTTCTATCTAAATATGCACAGAATCACTCCTTTGCTCTCTTATATATAAACAGCCTCCCTTAAGTCCTACCTTTGTGTTTCCTGGAGCAAATTGACATTAATTTGCTATTCCGACTCTTTAACATTCATCTCCTCCTATTTTAGATATCTGGAAGGTGGTTGTCTGGTTCCTTTTATAGTCTCTGGAGAGAAAGGGGCACTTTGGGGAGCATTGCCTACTTCAGACTAAAGTGGATATATATTTTTAGACTGACTACTTTACTGTCCATCATTCCATCTGGCATAATCTATGGATCACCCTGCATTTCTGTAATGTCTTGTTCAGATCATATACTTCTATGGGCAGAGACCATCTTTTGTTTTGTGTTGGTACAGGCATTAGCTGAATGGGATCAAAATTGAAGCTCTGCATGTTCCAGTCATGGGCATAAGAACAATAAAAGCACAAAGTACTGAATATACTTCCAGATAATTATATATCTCTTATCCATGCCATCATAAGGATGTTTGAGTTTCCAGATGTAAGACTTACATGTGGTTTGAAAAGACACAGCATCCAGACAGCCAGTGCCCTGAGTCTTTCATTTTGGTGACAGAGCCACCAGGATGCCAAATCTGCGAGTGGGAAGTGGAGCCTCATTTATTACCTGCTCTACCATGGCTGATGAAAATAGCTGCAAGGTAGAACAACCTGAAACTCAGAAGGGAAATAGTGGCATAAAAGAGTTTCTTAATTTTTCTGGGTAGGCTGTAATGACTTATAATATGTCACTCTGGCTAAATAATGAAAGAGGTTTCTTCTCTTCCAGGAAATTTGAATTTTTAGCCTGTCCAACAAAAGTTTTATGAGCACATTTTAAATACATTAAAATACGTTTCAGCAATCCCTATCCAATATTACTTTCAGTCACTCATTTTATTTTTATAGCATTCTCCATACAAGTGCCACAGAGAGTTCGGCTGCAAAGCACACTTAATTAAAAACACAGCTAAGTAAATAGGATTGGGTTTTATAAACCACAAGACACCTATCATTTTAATCACACATGGAAATGTAGTCCACACACGAGAGTCATAGGTTGCTATCTAGAGAAACTGCAAAAACAACCCTGCTTTTATTTTTACTGAGTTTCAACAGAGATACTAAAAAAATATATATTTCATATACAATATGGAGTGCTGAACATCTGGTGCTTAATGTGCAACTAACTAAATAGTGAAAAATAATTTCATGTGTGTTATAAAGCAGGCTGTAAAAGAGCAGGGTTAAAGCCAAAAGTTTATGCCTCTTTCAGACAAAAGAAAACGAAAAAAGCCTTTGAAAAAATATATGGTCTTCATCATCTTGGAATCTTCATCAGCACAATAATAATGCCTTCAGATTTTTTTCTAGTCATGTGGATTATGTTTACGTTTCTATCGTCCCGCTAGATCTCTGGATATTGCATTTATATATCCAGTTGAAGAAATGAGCCAGATAATTACGAGTAAGCTGAACCAGCTGCAAATACAGGTAATGTACATTCATTACACTACAGTAAGAAGACTATGTATAAAGGTTTGTATACTGTGGTCATGTCTGGGTATTATTTTTAGCTCATTGTGCCTGCACTGTGAGATGCTTGCCAAGGATTTCGTGCCTGTGAAGACTGCCACTACCACACCCCTGCCTCCTGAGAGCTCCACACTAGTGGACTTCATGACTGGGCCTCGTGTCTTCAGTTGTGAATCTACTCGGAGTAGTGATTGCCTCACGGCAAGATCATGAGTGCTTTAGCTGCTGTAGCCCTGATCCTGAGAATAGCCAGCATGCTCCAAATAAATAATAAACAAAATGTACATTATTATGATCCTTACTAAATGAATGTTTCATGATAAGAATGACATTTTTTACTATAAATGACAAATCCCATAAACAAAACATAGACCCCTTGTCTATGAAAGGAAAAGTATTAAAATTCCTTATTAGATTGCTATTTGAAAGGTGAATGGAAAGCTCAGTGCATTTGCGCTTGACAGCAATTGTTGTTGTCAAGAAATCATTTTGACATTTAAATGTCAAAAATATTTATATGGATATGCTATTCTTACAAGATTTTCGTTGTCTTTGATCATCCTGGTATTTCTGGCTTTGTCTTTCAGTGTTTTAATTTCACTGTGGATTTATGTCCAAGTGGCACATTAAGTCCAGCATTAACCCTATATATTTTGCAGCATATTGGGAGAACGGTGATCCTTGCAACTTTCTTCACTTGCACAAACTTTATAGTAGTTTCCTTCTTCCTTGCCTGTCTTCCTTTCCAACACATCTCTTGCCTGCTCCTCTGTTTCCATGAGCTTTGTCTTCTAATTGAAAAAAAAGGGAACTGTGGACCATCTCAGCTGGTGGGGGTCATCACACCCTTCTGCTCTCCTGTTGGTTCATTTCCTCCAGCCTATATCTGCCCTGTCTAATTCTAGTGGAGTTTTTAGGCAAGGACTGTCTTGCTCTGTTTAGTCCTTAGACTTTATTCCAATAACCATGATTATGAATGCTAATTAGTTTTCACAGGTAAATGTATTGTAACATTGTCTTGAGAGAAACCTTGGGCTTAGGCTTTCCCATTTGTGGTGAAAAGATCTGATTTCAATTCATATTTTTTAAGCTCCTTAGGTGACGTCAGGGAAAATACTAATCCCACACAATTTAGCCATAAGGAGACCCAACAAAGATGCTCTTACCTCCATGATGGTAGAAAATGAAGATACTTTTACCGTGGGTGCCTGACAAAAGGTGAGGAATTGTAATCCAAGGTCCCTACCTAAAAAGTTCATTATTTAGGCTGGATTTTTTCAGAAAAGAGCTTCATCACAAATTAACTACGTGTCTTTGTGTGTACCATTCGTTACACATTAAAACAAAGTAAATTTGCTTTCCAGTTAGACCCGGGGTTTATCAGATCTTCTCTAGGATGCTCAGTTTCCGTGTGCTTTTTCTTCCTGTACCTTTGAAAGCAGGACCTTTAATTCAAGGGCCTAAAGGGGAAATACATCTCCTCCAATGCATTCTCTCATTAGTACTATGTATGTAGCTTTTAACAGCATTTCATTCCACTTCATTTAAATAAAACATGGCCTTTGTAACCAAGAAGATAATTAGTAGCTGATGGAAGCTCATTTGTAATTATGTTGAGTTGAAACTAGTAATTATTACATTACTTTATATGTACAATGTTTTTCCTCCCAAATCCCCTCTGATTCCCTCATAGATGCCCATGAATTCTGCAGCAATTTTGCAATCACTGTTGAGGGAGATGGAGGAGATCCAGAAGCTCCTTGTCACCTTTCTTTCACTACAGAGAAAGGAAATAAATCCTCAGCTTGTGAGGAAATCACCCTTCTCTAGTTGTTACTGTTTAATGACAGACAACTCATTGCGAGGCTTCATTCAAGAATATTTTGCTTTTGCTCTGCCAGAGCTATCTTAAATGTTGCAGGTTTGTTTCTCATTTTTCAGTCATGGAATGTGTCCGGAGGTTTTCTGTAGACAATCTTCAATCTTAATAACAATTTCTTGTGATAAACATTGGGATGTGCTACTAGTCATTCTTATATGGCTTTGCGGGGGCGCGCGGGGATTGGATATTCTGTGGGAGATGAAAGGAAAAGCACTGCCACCGAGAAGCTCCTCTGCGTATCTCTGTGCTAATTGGCACTGTCTGCCCTCTTCTAAAAGGCAGCCTTTGCCTCTTCTCTCCTCTCTCTCTGAGTTCGTTCTCCAAGGTCTGTGAGGTCTCACGCAAAGCCCTGGGGACATTTCTGGGGGTTACACTTTGACGTGTTAGCACCATTAAGTAGTGTCATAAGTCTCACAGCTACAGGGGGCTTATTTGCTCCTCTGCCCTGACCTCCTACAGAACACGGCTTGTTCAGCACCAGAACGAATTATCCTCAGGCATCACTGTGAAAAAACTAGGTGAACTTGAGTTAAAAATTCCCCATCTCTGTGTGCTTTATTCTCTTTATTTAAGGAAAAGGCGTTTTGCATTTGTTGCTTCTCTCTGAATATGTTCCTGATAGTTAGCAGAAGTTTACTTCCAGAAATTTCTTTCCACGTGAACTAGTGTGAATATTGACAATAATGCATGAAAATATCTCTTTATTAAGTGTGTTTTCTAGACCATGACCAGGTCTTGTAGCTTTCTGTGAAATTCTTCCCCAGTTTTCACTATCTTCTTTAAAATGTTGACAACAGAGCTACAAAAGCTGTTGCAGATGGTATGCGGGGGGCATCACCACCTTCCTCCTCCTGTTTGATACCACTTGCCCTACAAGCTTTCACATTGCACTGGTTCTTTACCATGATGCCTAATGCTTTCTCAGTGCCTCTAGACTGAAGGAGAAAGCTGGCGTCATGTAACTGTGGCATCTTTTCTTTTTTGTGGTGTGTGGTTCTGACAGATGGGAATCTTTTCAAAATTAGGAGAGATCAGTTTGGACTGATAAATTTAGTGCCCAGTGGTGTCTGTGGAGAGGACTTCACAGTCAGTGGAGATGTGGGGAGCGATTCAGCTAGCCAAGATGAGGGATACAATTCGTTCACACTAGAGAAGCATTAATGACACTTCCCATGTCCTTGGTAATCTTGCCTTGCTTCCAGCTGCTTCTGTAGAAGGGCAAAAGTCTCCCAGAGGTTCATTTGACATCATGCGTACCTCAAGATGTATCAAATGCCACTGAGACCCTGTGTATAGGCAGCTGAGTAATCTGAATGTCTGTTTTATCATGAGCTGATATGCTTCCTAGTCTCTATTGCCTGTAATAGGGGTTTAGACATCTATAGCCTAAATGCTGCCTACACGGAGACATTTAAAGTTGCCTAGGCCAAAGCTAATTTGGGCCCAAAGGCTGATACCTGAAAGCAGGTATTTACCATTTCTTTAATCTCAGGACAGCTTGCCCTACTTTTTCTCACATTGCTGTCTGGACTGCATAATGTTAGACCGTGCAGGGAAAAAGTCTGTAATGGTTTTGATACCCCTAGGTGAATGATCTGTAGTTCTCTCGGTTTTAGAACATTTAGCTTTAGTAGTTAAAAAGTTTAAATGCTTCAGATTTGCCAGGGAAATAGAAGCATTTCCATGAAGACTGGAAAATTTAAGTGCCTCTTTCAGATTTCTCCCTAGATAAACCCGGCATATATCTGTTGAATGCGTCTGCCGTCAGATCTTTGTTGGCAGTTGTGTCAGAGCTGTATAGTGTGGGGGCCAATGGTGGGGTTTCACTTGTACGAAGTACGCTCTACAGTTAATGTCTTGTGTATTTTAACATTCCAGGCACGTGACCTTGAGCTTCAGTAATACTACACTGCACATGATCTCAGCCAAAAGGCCGAGAAGTGATGGACTAAATGGACTAAAGCTAAAGGAGGGAAGGTTTAAATTAGATATTAGGGGAAAGTTCTTTACAGAGAGAGTGGTGAGGTGCTGGAACAAGCTGCCCCGAGAGGTGGTGGATGCCTTGTCCCTGGAGGTGTTCAAGGCCGGGTTGGATGGGGCCCTGGGCAACCTTGTGTAGATCCAGGCCGGGAGGTTGGTGGCCCTGCCTGTGGCAGGGGGGTCGGAGCTCTATGATCCTTGGGGTCCCTTCCAACCCAGACCATTCGATGATTCCATGATTCAGTGATACCAGTATTATAATTTTCTTTCTTTAGAAATGCACAGTGCCGGTTCCTTGTGTTTATATCTGCAGCCACTAGTATTGGTATATAAAATAGGAATCAAATTCTTGTCTCTCTACAAAATGCTGTTATAATCGTTGGCCTTTGTGGCCTTATTAAATAGGGCAAAATGACATGCTGCTCCTCTCTCACAGCTCCTGTCAAAATAATAGCAGTGAAATTGTCATGATTAACACTAGGAAATATGACAACCTTTTCATTTTTGCTTGGACTATGAAATATTTGTATTTACATTGAAATTTAGAATTATGTTTATATTTGTATTTAGGTTTACATTTAGATGCAGGTGCAGCATTTGTGAGTTGAGGGGTTGGATTGCAACTCTGTATTCTAGGTTTGGATATAATGTTCTGTAATGTTTCACAGACAATTTAATATATTGCTCACTTTCCTTTTCTCTTTTCTTTAGTGTATTCTTTGAGATTTATTTATGAATATCTAAACCCCAGATACTTCAGTGCAGGGGAGATAAAAGCTGTTGTCATCAACATTGCCACACAATCATTTCCACATTGTATTGTAGGCTCTTTATGCCTTAATAGCATGCTAAAGAGTACTGTAAAGATCTTGTATCTGGTGCTTATGATATTTCACATAAAAGATTATGGGCTGTACAGCTCAGCTGGTGGCGCCTGGTGCATGTGCACTTCATTTCAGGAGATATCACTAGGAAATATTTATGATGGGTAGTGAAATGATTGCAGGAGAAAAACAGTGCTGTAATGGGAACTGCAGTATCATTTAACTTCTTTCAAATTCTTTTTATCCAGGTTGCTGTCTTAATACTGCCTGTCATAGATGCCTTACATTAGCATACTCATAGTGGGATCCATCTGCCAAAATGTAAGAGTCTAAAAATTAGACATACAATTCTAAAGTTAGTCATCCTAGGCTATACTGTCATTTGAGAGATATAGACACCTCCAGAGGAATATTCACTCTTACTTTATGATGAGCTGAATCGTTATCCCTCATTGACTGCAAAGTGAATCTAAAGTTAGAAGCATATGTTCCAGTAAGTAATTTAAAGTTACAAGTATTCTTAAATTTGGACAAATAAACTTTTGGTTGATTATAAACAGTGCTTATTTTGTTTCTTTAAAATATTTCCCCAAATAATATGTTTTTATTTATATAACATATTCATAATTGAGCTTGTATCACCTACCTGAGTAAAAAGTGACAAACTGTGCTAACACAGATCCTAAGCATGGAAGTTCTACGGTATGGCTATGCACTGGCAAATTACTTGACCCCAAGGATTTTTGTCTTGAGCAGTGTCAGAGGGCCACAGAAAGGCACAAGGTGTCTCCTTTTCAAGGGCATGGAAATGGCCGTGCTTCTCCTTAGGGTGATGGCTTCCTCAAGAAGCCCTGTCCAGAGCTGCTCACTTGGCTTCCTACTTCTGCTGGGGTGCACAGTGAATCTGCATGACTAAATGCCAGTTGATGTCCCCGTGGTTCTCACGTTTCTATCCCATTTCTGGAGAGACACGCAAAATGTTCTCAAGACAGGGGAGACTGTCTCTTGGCAGGACAAGGGGGGATGGATTAAAACTAAAGGAAGGAAGGTTTAGATTAGATATTAGGGGGAAGTTTTTTACAGAAAGAGTGGTGAGGTGCTGGAACAGGCTGCCCAGAGAAGTAGTGGATGCTCCGTCCCTGGAAGTGTTCAAGGCCAGGTTGGATGGGGCCCTGGGCAACCTTGGGTAGATCCAGGCCCGGAGGTTGGTGGCCCTGCCTGAGGCAGGGGGGTTGGAGCTCGATGATCCTTGGGGTCCCTTCCAACCCAGCCCATTCTATGATTCTGTGATAAGACCATGACGCCCAGGAGCACATGCTGCTGTGCCCAGGAAGGCAGCATAACAAACACAAGGAGCCATTTCCTTAGCCGAAGGTGAAATTCTGTCAGAACAAGGGAATAAGGGCTGTCTTTCATTGATAAAAGATGGACATCTTTCTCTTTGTCCTCTGTGGTTTGGTGTATTTATTGAGACAACAGGTCTTGATTCAGTCCGTTGCCTTGTCATTTAGAATCAGCAGCCCTAGTTGATATTATATTATTTTGCTTTCATGAAAACAGACAAAAACATGTTTCTTCCTGATCAGCGGAAGCAATTGTATTTCAGATGAACCACAAATGCTGCAAAGTTTATTTCCATGTGTGTTTTAGGCACAGATCACAAATAGGCTAAGGTTGTTTAGCATTGGTTTTGAGATCAGCAGGTAGGAATGGAGGGTAAATCCAGACACCTATGGGGTTTCTGAAGGCAGGGAGAGTTGTTCTGAATTCTGTGAACCAGCCTGGGCCCTGCTGAGTTACAATGTCTACTATGAACAGCCTGAATTCTGCCTTTTTTTTTTTTTTTTTTACTTGGAAGTAGTTTATAGGAATATGGGTTTATTTTCAGATGTTTGAAGTGTGTTGTCATAGTTATGCAGTGAATCATGCAACCTAAAAATATATCCCCTGTATTAATGAAAGGTAGTTTCAATCTTATATAATGTTATATAAGGCAGTCTTACCAACACATCTTTGTAGTCTTTAGCTCTTCACCTAATTATAACTAGGATGTTTGAAAAATGATATTTTACATTTTATTTTATTTATTTTATTTTGAACAAAAATATTAGGATGGGGTATTGTTCTAGTGCTGTCTGAAGAGGCCTGTGCTCTGCTGTGCCTCTGTCAATACCATACCTTTTTGGTGGCAAAACTAAAATCAGAAGCAGTTCCAAATGCCTTCAGGTTGTATAGCATTAAATTTATGCAAAGTGTTTATGACGATATCCAAGATATTACAACCTCATTTTTTCATGCAATCATGCTCCCCTGAAAGACAGAATGGCTTTAATTACTGCCTCAGTAATAATGATTCTTGATGCCATACATTTGAAAGAAAATCTCCATGTCAGCCTGGCAGTGTAAGCAGAACATAAATATTAAGCCATATATCCTATAGCCCAAGTCAATACCTTCAAACAGAGCTAGCCTGCTATTCTCTAAGACAGGGACCAAAAGTCCCCTCTGTAAAAAAGCCTTAGAAACAATTGCAATCAAATACTGTGGTTACGTCTTTAAATAAATCTGAAAATGCACTAAAAGTCAGGATCTATCAGCTCTGGCACCCAACATTAGGGACACATGTCATAGCCAGTGATTAAATAGTGGTTGTTTGAATGGATATCCCTCACTTCAGTGGTTTGCCAGAGCTCTTTGTGAGGGCAACTGTTATTTGCCACCTTGCTGATATGTTTTCTTCTTATTATTGAAATACAGGGATGTCCCTATCCATGCTGGTGTATCCTTTTACAAAGGCAGCTGACTCACTCTTCTGAATTCCCCTCTGAATACTACTTGTAAGTCCCAAGTGCTTTGATCTTCCTGAAGCGACCTACCCTAGGCTTCAGGTCAGGCCTACAAGGAATACAGTAATGCTTCCTGAATTTATTATTTTTTTTTCTGAAGGGGGAAATACTTTGCTTTATGATAGAAATGATTCATTGGGGTCAGAGTTTGGAAAAAAAAAAAAATCTCTAGCTGCAGGAAAGTGTTAAAGGCATTTGTGTAAAAAGCTGTAATCTGCAGATTGACATTTGTAGATTTCCAGCACTGGAAAATTGGATGTTAAAACACTTCAAGTAGAATCAGGCATTTTTATAAAATGGAATGTAAAGGTACTTGTAGAGTAATTTTTAGGACCAGCTCTTCCAAAGAAATTTGTGTCTCATCTCCTTTAATTCAACTTCACAAAGCAACTGTTCATTCTTTAGAATTCCACCCCATTTGTGAACTATTGAAAACGATGTTGCTGGACACTGTGTTTTCTGAAGAGCCTGATGCTTTGAAGTGAAGCTCAGACCTGGTGCTAATGGCAATACTACTCTGACAGGTTCTGCTTTTCCATAGCCCCCTGCTATTTAAGGTTCCTTTAGCCAAAAACTTTGAGTGTTCCCTTGTTGTCCACTAGATTCTGACAAACATCCTGCTTTTGTTTAGAATGGGACTACTCATGTTTTTCTACTGCCTGGTCCTTAGTTTCCTTCTTCACTGAGATGTGGCTTTTACTTACCAGCACAAACTTCCTGCTCTGCAGGGGCTGACGGATGGAAGAAGCAGGTTGACTTAGTGTGAGTGATAAAGCATTGTTCAACTTTATTGCCCAAAACAGCTCAGATTTATACAATACTCATAATTATGCCTACTAGTCATCTTTTGATTGGCTCAAGCTCTAATAGCCAAGTTTAGCTCGGCCCTTCTACTTGTGGTTAGCTAGCTCCCTCCTCGTGGGTCTAGCGGTTAGCTAGCTCCTTCCTTGTGGGTCTGGAGGTTAGCTAGCTCATTCCTCGTGGGTCTACTTCCCCAAAGTTGTTTACGATACCTGTACAAAGTCAGCATGTCTGTGCCCAGTCTTCTTCGTCAGGGACTTCTAGCAGGGCCCAGGTCAGTCAGCAGCTTCTAGCAGGGCCAAGGTTAGCACTTGTGCAAGGCCTATAGGTATTCCTGTCGGGCCTGTAATTGTGCTTGTCTGCTAGAGCCAGCTCTGCTCGTACAATGGCTCAGTGGACTCATGTCCACACTCCCTTAGCCAATCTCCAACACTGCTCCTTATAAGGATGATGCCTGCCATCAGGGTCTTCCTTTTTTGACAATACAACACCTTTTGACAGTACCACTGCAGTCAGGATGCCAGCAAGAACGCTCACTCTCTCATATATGATGATGCAGAGAACTGCTAAATTTGCATAAACCAGAGGTATGTACATGCCATTCACAACAGACGAAAGAAAATGCACCTGACTGTGTGCAGGAGTTGTAGGCAAGTGGGATTTGGATCTCACTCAACGCTTCCCAGCTTTATAGTTCCTGACAGTGTAAAAAAAGTAAGCCCAGCAACTTGCAGTTACATGTACCACGGAAGGATACTAGCAACTGCTTTTCTTCTTGGCAACCAAAATGGCATAAAACTATTAAAAAAAAAGTGCCAAAAGAATTAAATTATTGTATGTTTTCTTTCTACAAAAGAGAATCTGAAAACATGTTGGTAGTGGTGTTGAGGGGACATTAAAAATGCATTGCAGCTGCTATGGTCACCTTGATAAATATCTTTGGTTAGGGGCACGGGAAATCAAGATGCAAACTAATCCTGTTCATGCTCTGAACTCTGGTTATTCATGTTTACTTGCTGTCCTTCCTTTTCTTATTATGGCCAGGGCGGTGAGACTGCTAAAGTGAGTTAAAATTTTACTCTTTATATAAGACAAAAAAGCAACAGATATATTTTGGGAAACACCTTGTGACTGCAACCTGATAGTTCATATTAGGAACTGTTGATAAGAATAAGGTACAGAATTTGCAAAACTGATGAACAGCCCTGAATGAGAGGACACAAAGGAATATTCAGAGAGCTCTGTGTAACCCTCTCCATTGTATACTTCCTGCAGAGCCTCTAAATGCACAGCACGTTTTATGGTTAAAAGAAAAAAGAGAAGGGGAAGTTAGAAATTTTTTTATGGATACAGATTGGCTACTAGCTGGCTCCAGAACTTGCAGGAGGTGTTTTGTCTATTAGGAGAAGAACATTGCCCTCAGAAAGGGCCACAGACATCGTATGTCAGAGCACCTAATTGCTAAGATCAGTCCATGCACATGAAACATTTCTGTGGCTTCTGGATTCTAGTAGGCTTTTTGATTTGAGTAGTACAACTCTGCCACAGGCTTTTGAGTGCTTGTGGTGCTTGTGTTTTAAAATTCTGCAAGAATGTGAAGGAAATCCTTAATCTACATGGATTATTTTGCGTTTGATGATTATTTGGGATTACAGTTGATAAGTGTTGAATATTTTGTTGTTACAGAATTAAGTATCAATTAAACAAATTATCAACTTAAATGCAGATCTCTGCTTGCTAGTTGTGAGTCATATGGTGACATTTGGTGACATTCTATTGGCTTAAATAGATTTTTTTTTCTCTTTCTGTGTATTTCAAGAAATCCTTTTAACATTGCTATGGACTTCTGTCTCCATACAAAAAACTATGGAGCTACAAATGATTATACAAACTATGATCAGTCTTGGATACACATAGAATTGGAGATGTCAGAGCAGACAGTCAGACCTGTTGGCAGCAAGGAAAGCCAACAATAAACAAAACAACTCTTGGGACCAAAGTAAAAAAAGTTAAACTGTGATGACAGGGAGCTTATTTGTCAGTGATATCTGCTATTTGCCTTGCTATTTTTGTCTTCCTTTTCCTTTTTACCTGTGCCCAAATAATTTGGGTTGGAACTGTAGTTTTACAAGCGATTCTGTCTGGATGATCACAGCTGTGCAATGAAATACAGCCATGGGCGGTGGTGGTGGTGGTAGTGGAGTTATCTGTGCTTGGCAGTTCATCTACCAGGGAAAAGAGCAACAGCAAGAGTTGAACTACCCCAAATCACCCCTCCCCTTCTTTATGGGGGCAGCCCACCTGTCAGTAGGAAGGTATTAGACCAGGTCAGCCATGTCATGCGATATCGCACGGAAACCCTGAGATTTTGAAAGCCCAATGACAAACACAAGCAAATACTATATGTACAGAGTCAACCTGCAGATTTTGACATAGCAACAAACCTGTCTGGCTAACTTAAAGTCAGGGTGCCTGAAAAATTAGCAAGCATCAGCTCCCAGTATTGTGGAAAGATCAGGACAATCCTTTATGAGTGATCCTAATTCAATTTATAGACTTAAGTTTGCTCCCCTGCCCTTTCCAAAGTTGCAGTTTTGGTTTTGTATGAGTTCTTTTCTTTTTTTTTTTTTTTCTTTTTCCCCAGAGCAAGGGTACATAGTTTTTATGCATCTTTCCTACAATAATGTCAGAGGGAAAAAGTCATTAAGGTTCTGAATATGTGAGTCATATATCCATCTAATTGTAGCAAGTGAGTTGAAAAAACATTTACTTTTTGACTTACCTTCTTTTGAACAATTTTTCTCTATTAGATAGCCTTCTAATAATATTGTTTCCTACGTCTGCCCCTCCTACAGCATGAGAAGCGGCAGAGAGATCAAAGCACCTTTTTTTTTTTCCTTTAAAAATCTCTGAACTCAAAGTTCTCTGTCAGTTTTCATTCTCTAGACCACCTACTAGAAAACGCTTCCACTTCAAGCCGTAATAATTTCTCTCAAACCCTTAATAAAGCAAATTGGCATTATTTGCCATTACTCTACCAGGTCTTGTGTCTGTTTACAAAACTGAAGAGATCCTTGGTATGCCTAGTGGAACAGTTCACTGAGCACTGTGCTTGAAGTCTCTGTCAATTTTAGTGACATAACCACAGTTGCAGGCTGAGCTCTCTTCCTGAGATGTCACCCCCTATTCCTCTTTCTGGCGTAGGTCCTATTGGGATACACATGATGTGGTTTCCACCACACTCCAGCAAGCTATGAATAGCAAGAAAGTGGAACCAGATCATTGCTAATGGATATCCTCTGCTCTGGGTATCACTGTCTGGGATATTTGCTGTGGCCCTGGCATTGCAATATGACCCACGACAGGTCTGACAGGGCAAGCTGCCTTACACTTAAACTATTGCTTTCTCTCCAGAGAGATTATTTTCACATTATAAATAATTAAATTGCGTAATTCATTGTCACAGGATATTGTGAAGACCAAAACAGGTTCACATCCTTTGGCATCCATTAAGGACAATCGTCTGGATATGCAAGCTCTGGTGTAGGAAGTGCACTCCCAAAGCTGAATGGGAGGTATCAGAGGAACCTTTAATCTACATATTCCCATTTTCCCAAGCCCCATTTGAAGACAGACTGTTGAGCTGGATGGATCTCTGGTGTTACTCACGTTGGCCAGTTTTAGGTTCTTGGCATTACAGAATCAAGCTTAACTGCCTTTGACAGTCTTTATCCACATGGTCTTTCTGACATCAGGAGGAGTTTATATTTCCTAACAATTGCATTTTATGAGTTTCAAGGCCTATGTACAGTGAAACAACTTAAGGCTTGGATGAGCTTCATCAGAATTTCTTGGCATATATCAACATATTTCAAACAAAGCATTTGAGCACTTTTTTTTGTTTCTAAGTTCCCAGTTTCCTCTGTTCTTCAACAATATTATGAAAGAAAATATTTTGGTGGAGATCTCTCAGCCAAGAGATCTATGTCATGTTGCAAAGCAGCAGCCTGGCTGTCAAAGGTTTGAGCTGAAATCCCAACTGTCAGCTCAGCTGCAAAAGTCAAAAAGAAAATGAAAAATGATGATTCATTTCTGTGAACTCCTCATTTCATCATTACTTTTCAGTCTCATCTATCCCACTAATCTACTATCTTTGATACTGGCAATAAGGATAAGTGGTTCAGCTATTAGGAACCACTTAACTTCATTGTGTTCCAGCTTCCCATTTTCCTAAGGAGGAGAAACACAAAGACTGCCTTGGTAACATGTTTTTGGATCTTTGACTTTAAAGTGATCTCCACGGAAAGGAAACCTGGTCATGTGGGAGCTTCAGCATGTTCCAGCATTTTCCCTAGTGCAGCTGGTGAGAGGAGCCAAGCTATCACTTTGTGCTTACTCTGGTCACCAGTCCTAGGCTGTGTGGGTAATATGTTAATCACCTAAATTGAATAGCAATTCATGACAGCACGTCTCAGAGTTCTCCGGTCTAAACTCAAACCCATTTTTCCGTGAATCAAGTCCTGAAGCATGCTACCGTGAAAGTATAGATTAAAGGATAAAGATAACCTTAAAATAAGCATTTATCTAATTCTGCAGACAAGAAAATAAAAAGGGAAAATGCTAGTTCGTTATTCTAAAGAACAAAGTCGCTGTGTATTATTTCACCTTGGCAAAATGTGCCTTAGAGGAAGCTGAAGCCAACCCAGCTGCAAGGAAGAAAAAGGAAAAGCCAAGGAGAGAAATAATAATAATGGAGACAGTCTGTTTTCCTACTTTGTTTTATGTGTGTATTTTTCAAAATCTTAAGATGTTACTCTTTTTGACAGAATATTTAAGACACCTACTGCCTATTCTTCAAGCTTAGGACATATAGTCTACACATCCATGAGCATGACATGCTTTGCAAGAGTCTTCCTATCTGGTGTACATCACAAAAAGACAGTAGTAACACAGGAATACAAGAAACTCTTCTATTAGGCAATGAATCCACAAATATGAGTAAGGTGAAGTGTTTTTTTCCCTTTATTATTTTCATGGTGGGAGCATAACTAAGTTAACACTAGTGCCTTTCCTTTTGTCATTCTTCCTCATGTTCTTCACAGCCAGCCTCTAATCCTCCTTTGATCTTCCCTCTATTTATTGCAAGTCATCCACAGAGCTCTGTGATTTAGAGCCAAAGTTGCTAGGGATTATTTTCACTGAAGGGCTCTCTCCAAGGCTATGGATAGAAGACTGTTTTGGAGAGCAGACAAAATGTAATCCTGATGCAGACAAATTTCTGAAAACTGAGAAAGAGACCAGAAAATATGTTTTCCTGCCTTTTAATAAAGTGAAAAGTTTGGGGGGTGTTCTAGCCTAAATTGTTTCTAAAGCAGAGGTGGCAGGTGAAGGTCCTGAAGTGTCTGTATTGACAATGTGCGTTATATGCATTTTCTGAGTCAGAAGACACCTTTTGGGCAACTTTCACCAAAAAGTTACCTGCAAAAGATTAATGAAAATGTGCAGATAAACAGGTTTTTAAACTAACTTTGTTGCCTTTGACTGTTCTGTGTTGAGCCCATCAGTCACGTTTTTATGTTTTGCACCGTTTCCTTCTAGGAAACTTGCATTTGCAGGCACCCATTCCCAAAATCTTTAATCAGAGCAGGTGACATGTGACAGGTTGACAGGTCCTGTTGTAGTAGAAGTTCATGCAGTTTCAACCCTGTATCTATGCTGTAGCAGCTGCATGACTGTGCTTTCAGGCTGACAGCATCAGTCTTACCTGGCATCTCTCTGCTGGCTTCATTGCCAAATAACATTTCAAGTAATAACTAGAAGATAATGTATTCTCACAGAAAAATGGTCACCCCCAAATGGACTTAAGGAACCAGTGACTTGGCCAAGAATAGCATTTGGACTCTGGACATTTTCATTGTAGTGCTAAGGGCTGAGAGTGGGGAATCTGACAATTGTACTTATTTAGAAATATGCTGCGATTTTATTGTGATAGTTCAGGTTGATACACTGCTGAAGTATCTGAAAAGGAACAATTTGCATGTTGAAAAGATCCAATTTGCATGTTTATGAGAAGGTTTTTTATTGTAATGACAATGTTAATGGCTTAACTCTTTATATTATCAAAAATAAGAAGGGAATATGTCATGAGAATATCTTGAAAAAGAAGAAAATAGGATAGTGAATCACCCAGCACACTACACACAATCCAGTGATCAATTTCTAATGCTCTAGTTCACCTGAATTTAAAAAATACATATTTGAGAGGAAATATATGCGTGCCCCAACTAAAATGAAGGAGTCAGAAGGCTACTAGCCTGTACAGCAACAACATTTATTTAAGACCACAATTAACATAAGGTATGGGTAGAATATGTAACCCAGTGCCTTGCTAAGTTGAACACTTTCCATCTTAGTGGCTTCTCTGGGCTAACTAATTAACACAAAGGTCATTGTTCTCATTTTTCCAGTATCAACCGAACATTAAAGTAGCACATCTCTGATTATGTTGGTAGATAAAGGATGCTGCAGTTGAGATGAAATTTCAGTTTCACAAAAGCTATGACCAAAGCCCATAAATTTAACAAGGAGTTAATCTACTGCACACTAATCTATTCTGAAAGGGTAAAAATGCAACTATCATGAAAGCGTCCAACCACAAAGAAATGGAAACAGAAATAGCCTTTATACTTTGACCCAAGATCCAAAATTCTGTATGAGAAATAATGACATGAGTCAAAAAGCCAAATATTGAAACAATAAAATAGTTGTCGATGCAGATTACAGTACAGGTGAGTTGGTGTCTTGTATCGGGGTCTACGTGACCACAGTGTTCTAGCCACCTACCTGAATAAAGCAGTGTTTATATTAGAGAAAGAATGGTTTGGGTTTTTTTTTATTTCACTTGAGTTTGGGTTTGAATACTGCTGGAAGACCAAAATTATTCTTATTTTAAAACGAAATAATTTTTCCACATACTCCAACTAATTGACTACCATGGCTGTGAGGAATCATTCTGCTCACCTCATTTGATTTCTCATTAACACCATGCAATGCAGACTTTCACTTCCAGGAATTACTGGATCAAATGTAATTTTTGATTGAGCTGAACCATACCTCCCAATCTGACATTACCTGTAAACATGCAAGCTAAAGAATTCAATGAGGAAATGTGATACTCCACGTCAGATTCTGTTGCATAAAAATGGCTAAAGGCAAATTCAGATGTGTTTGAATTAGAAAAAACAGAGGCGAATTAATTTTGCAACCCTACTGCATCCAAATTATTTGGTTTTGGGAGGAGGAATGAGTGCTAGGAACAAGTCAAGAGATTTCTGCAGACAGGGATGTAGGATGGACTGACAGAGCAGTGCTCTGCTAGATCAGTTACTCATGAGTAGGAAAGGACTTGCAGGGATGCAATGTTCAGTGGCAACCTTTATTCTAGTGACCATGAGATGATAGAGCTGAAGAAACTGAGGAAAGGAAGGAAAGCTGCTTTCTGAATAATGACTGAACTTCAAGATAACTTGTTCAGGGAACTGATAGTCATGGGAGGCTGCCATGAGGCAGTTGCCTTGGTCTGGTCTGGGAAATAATTTAGTCTTTCCTGACAATCTCAGACCTCTGCCTAGTAGCACAGTGAGCAGAGAGAAGCACCTACCTGCAGCAGGGAGAGGAATGAGCTAGAACAAGCTGAAAATACACAAGCCAGTAGAAGTGAACAGGATGAATCTCAGGTGGGGTCAATATTAACTGAGGCAATATTAACTCCACAACCTCTCTGAAGAGTGCTCTGTCACCCTCATGGTGAAAAAGTTCCTCCTCATGTAGGAGTTAGTATGAAGCTTTATGAAATTTGCAAAGATAGTAAGGGGAAAGAAGAATCTGAAAAAATATTTTTATGTTTTGGAGTGTTCAGTGCATTGCTTAAACCAAAGTAAAAATAGGATCAGATTAATAACTATTTTGGAGTGAAAATGAACCTAGAGTTCATTTTGGCCAGAAGCACCCAGACTTTAGGAGTTGGCATCAGCATCATTACATTGACAGATACAGTAGTAAAGTAAAACTTCTGTGTTCAGCTACACACTGACTTATTTTTTCTCATTTTTGATTGATTCAGCACGTTGACTTTCTATCTGCATCTTTGCATCAAGAAAACCTTCTTGATTTCTTTGGTTTTGCTACTAGTGTGGAATAAATTATAGAAACCAGTTTCTGCTGAAACATGCAGTTGATTTTCAAGGGGTTTGATTATAAACATGTGTGCATTGAGATAATTGCAGAGCAAGGGATACAGGGATCCTAAAGCATGGATTCTTTAACAACCTTATATAGTTTCAAGAAAACTCTCTCCACTTCTTAAAATCAAATTAGATTTGAATTTTTTCAAATGAAGCAAACAAACAAACAGACAAGCGGAAAAAGCAGCCAATAAAAATCCATATCCAGTACTTCTCCAGCACTGCTCACATCACAGAGTTTTTTGGTTGCCACGATTTATTTTAGACCCGATTTGCACAAGTCATCCAAAACACATTGCTGTCTCATTCTGAAAGGGGTAAGAAAGACATTAATGCACCTCCTACCACTTGGAAACCTTTCCTTCTGTTGAACTTCCACGGCTAAGACCCTGCCAGGTTTTCTAATTGGGTATCTAATATAACCTTTTAAGGTAAATATTTAGACTGTATTGTCAAGCAGCAGTTTGAAAAGAAACTTTTTTAAAATTTACGTTGAACGTGGTGTCTAAGATCAATGAGCTTGGCATACACCAGGATTCTCAGATGTAGCTCTGGCAACTCTTTTATGGTGTAAGCATATTAATCTCTCCCAAATATAAATTGGGATGTATAGCTGTTTAAAATCTGGTTTTGTAAAAATTTACCTAACTGATCATGCCCCAAACATAGTGTAAGTATGCCTGTCTTTTAAATCATTCAGACTTCAGAAATACCAGGGTAAAGGGAGCAATGACTGACCCTCAGATATCTAATCGCACCTTATGGGTGTGGGAATGGACAGAATTCTTATGCATCAGGAAAATAAATCAGCTCCCTTCAAATCATTCTGAAGTGCGATAGAAACATCACAGTAATGGCTCATAAGTGAAAAAAATATTAGACACAAGCAAGAAGCTCCATTTCCTAATGTTTCACAGAAGGAAAGAAAGTAAACAGAAATTATCTTTGATGACATAATCAATGGGTGAAGGAAAATATAATAATTGCGGCTCTTTCCCTCTTTCTACTTGATATTTATGCACCCCTTAATTACATTCTCATTTTTTAATTTCTGTGGCTTTTTGTGAGAAATTCCTCAAAGTGCTACTTTGACTGGCAAATTTCAAATGCTAAAAAAAGCAAGTGGAAAAAATAGAGAACCATTGTCAAGCATCGTCCAAAAGGCTTCCTCATTATTTGCTTGGAAGGACATCTTATTTCAACATTTCATGTAATACTTTTTATAAAAATTCAAAGTAAAAGGAACTTCTACTAAGTCAGCTCACTCTATAACTCTTCCTAATTCTTTTTTTTTTTTCTATTTAAATTAGTATTCTGTTTAAACCCTTTGTTTTCATATAGCCCACACATGTTAAAATTGCATAATCCACTCAAAGTTCTAAGTATATACTTGGTACCCTGTAGGTGTTTCTGTATGCAAGTGTATAAAAATTAGGTATGCAGACATGTAGGAAGCTCAAAATTTCCATGCAAAAAAATCTAGATGTAGTTTAGCAGAATATATTTCACCTTTGAAATGGCAAAGGAAATAAGCCATGACATTAACTATGGGAATGGGTCGCAGCTGCATCAGAGGAGTTTCAGACTTGACATTAGGAACCATTTTCTTCCAGAGAGTGAAGTCAAACATTGCAACAGTCTTCCTAGAGAGGTGGCTGTTTCTCCAAGCCCATCAGTGCTCAAAAGTAATTTGGACAATACTTTTAATAACATGCTTTAACTTTTGATCAGCTCTGAAGTGGTCAGGCTGTTGGACTAGGTGATTTTCTTTGGTCCCTTCTAATTGAAATGGTTCTATTGTTTTATTCAGAGCTGCATCAACAGCCCACCAAGTTACTCCGATTCCTAACCTCCATTCTGCCACCATGTAACTTCCCAGATATACAAACATAATTCAGAGTCAACTTCATGTGGTTCAATAATCAGCCAACACTTTCCACACTCATCCCAGGCTGAAGAGGCAAATGAGTGGCTGCATAGCTTGTATGTTCGCTTATCATGTGAGAGGAATACATGCATAGGGACAGTTGCACACCCACTGCTACAAATCAAGCCCAAATGCAGATCAGTGTAGCATGACATAAGCTGGTCAGATTCTTTGGTGAAGCTGTGCATTTGGGTGGGATTTTTGTATACCCCATTTATTGTACTGTGTGCAATTACACAGTGGAAATATGAAGTAGTTCGTTATGAACTGGATGGTTGTTACCATGAAGTTTGGATCCTAAAAGGGACTTAGCTGTTGAATTCTACTATTCAAAACCATACATCTAAATTGCACACAATCAACCTTCATTTAGTGTTTACAATCCTGGTTTTTTGTTTGTTGGGGAAACCATCTAGAATTTACACTTCAGAATGAGAGTAGGGCTGAGCAAAAAAAAAATCAGGCTTGGTCATTTCCAATTTGAAAACTGTTAATTGTCTTTGAGGATGGAAAACAGAATTAGTCAATGAAAAAGTGTATCGATAAAATTATTCTAAAGGTTTTCTTATAATTTACCCAAACTGCTCATTTCATTTTTTTTTTAAAGATTAATTCCTTCTGTTTTAATGTAATTCCCCCATAACTACTTTCCAGCACCTCACATACACTACATGCATATAACTGAGGAGTTGCCATAATACAACATAGCTTTTCCACCTGGATGGAAAGTTGGCCTCATGGACAGTTTAGACATTTGCAGTTAATTCCCCTGAGATCCATCTTTTAGTTATCCAGGTGTGCTACTGCTTGACCTCGAACTCACATTTCATGAACGCTACAAACAGAGTTCTAAATAAAATAGTAAAATACAGCAAATAATCTTCAGTAGGACTAAAAGACAAAATAATAAAATGAAACAGTATAGGAGGAACAGAGCTCATCCTTTCTTGATTTCCATTACTATCCCTTCCCACACTTCGCTCTGTAATCCACTTCCGTGTCTCCACGTTCCTTGGTTTTTAGAAGAATATGAGAGAAGCAGGTTCTGCAATGGATCTGGTATAGAGAGTTCCAAATCAGACTGATTGGAAGGTGACATTTTAGAAGAGAATTATGCGGTGTGATTGCTTACAGTAGAATGAAATTCAAAATGACCCTTCTTGTCACATGGCCAATATTCTCTCCTTAAAATAGAGTGGCATTCGCTACAACAATGCTAGGCAAGAATCTGGTGCTTCTGTGTTAAGCTTCTGACATTGGAAGTTCCCCAATGGGCGAGGGAATCCTCCAGAAGGAGATCTAACCAGCTAGATTAAGGGCGAAAATTTAGGGTTACAGGTTCTCTCTTTGAGGCCCTTTGAAGTTATCTCCCTGTCTTCACTAACTTTATAGAAACTTAGGCTTCTGTTCCAGAAGGTGGTTATACTAGAAACGATATATGGACCCTCTGTGTTCATAAACCAGGCCAGCCGGATTTCAGGCTAGATGCATCTGTATTTAAAAGATCATAGAATCATAGAACAGTTTGGGTTGGAAGGGACCTTTAAAGGCCATCTGGTCCAACCCCCCTGCCATGGGCAGGGACATCTTCAAGTAGATCAGGTTGCTCAAAACCCTGTCCAACCTGACCACAATTACACTCTTCATAACAGAACAGCACCCTCAAGGAACAGTGGGGATATTGAAATACCCGATTCGTGAGCATCAGATGAGTGCCTGCGTATGGTTTCTGAATGAAGAGAGTACCTTAATATTGCTGTATTTGTTCCTGAAGTTCATGTTTTCCTCATTTGCCTTTTTAGACTTTGTCACATTCAAATTGTGTTTTCTCAGGAGATCAAATGCAGCCTGAAAATCCCTGGATAGGATCTCTCTCTTCCTGTAGTGGCTCAGATACTTAACATTTCAGAAAAAGACTAACCCTACAGCTGCTGGCAGCAAGCTCAAAGGTTTCAGGCAGAAGATCAGGGCCTGAGCTGTCTTGCATTGAATGCTGCAGGATTCAGCTATTACGTAGAAGTTTCAGGTAATTCCTAGCTGCAGAAAGAAATACAGCTGCATCAGTGTTTCAGGGACTGGGTTCCTCTCCCAGATTTGCAACTAGGCTTCCTACATTAGGTGAAGAGATGTGCAACATGGAGCAGGATCTGAGCAGGTGCCATTTAAAACAGTTTGTACGTAAAAGTAAGCACAAGGGTATGTTATTGCCATCTCAGGTGCCTCTCTCTATCTGCAGTCCATGACTGGAGATTGTCTCCTTAGGGTAGTTTCCCCCACAGAGTCACACAGATATTTTAGCAACACACAATTCTTACTTTGATGAGAAAATTACAAGGGAGGAGGGATACTTTATATGCAAGTACCTACTGGCTGGAATTCCCTTTTGCAGTGATTTGAAGTGATTTATTGCTGTTGCTGCAGGCACAGTGCTGTGACAGGTTGGTGGCTACCTTGAGTTTGTCCACCTCCTTGTGAAAGTTGTGTTACTGAAAAGGAGCCAGGATCCCAGAAACAGCCAGATTGCTCAAGCTGGACCTTGGCCATTTTGCTTGCAGTGCTTAGTGTGGACAGGGACAGCCCTGGCTTGCGCTTTCTGCAGCAAGATTGTGTCTATGTTTTAGATGTGAATTAGGGAAAAAAGGGTTCCCAGACTAGGACAAATAGAGAAGGAGATAACCAAAGGCAGGACTGGAAGTGTCTAGGGAAATTCAAAAGAAAAAATCAGTTTATCATTTGAAGAGAGTAAGAATTGAGCATTGAATTTTAGATCTAAGTTTTGCATTGTTTTGGTACCTAAACCAGACATATTTATATGGTTTTGGTTTAGTAACTCCTTTTCTTTGACCTGAAAGAATTGAGTGCTTTGCTTCTGCTTCACCTTAGCTGTGTATGTGTGCTTCTTTCCTTTAAGATTCTTTGAAAATTTTACTGAAAGTCTCAAATGTCTTTATCCAAAAATAGTTTTTTATCACATCTGTAACCCTCAAATCCAGACTGTAATAGAGCTGTGGACTGGGAAGAGTCCCATTTAAATTAAAGCAATTCAAAGTAGAGCTACTTCTCTTTTTTTTCTCTCCCCCTACCCCATCTTTCCCATGCTTGTTGAGTACAGTGCAGAAATGGTAGCAATTACCCATTTGGCAATGCGCACGGTATGAACTTCTTTTTCCCTGACAGTCAGGCATTCCTTGGTGGCTTGCTACCAGCAGAAACAGGGAATGTTTTGATAGACTTATCTCCTCAGTCAGGTAGAAATGCTGTGCAACCAGTGGCTGCCCCGTAACTGATGTGAACATGCTGCTGACACAAAGGCAGCTGGCGATGTTCTGAAACACAGAGAAAATGCGAAGAACTGGAAAAATGTGATGAAGGGAAATTTTATCCAACTTTCAGTCACTATAGCTAAAATATTAGTGAAATGCCTTTTTATTGTTAAAGACTAAAATATTTATAAGAAAATGTGTCACATCTGTCTGCTTAATTCTCTGGGTCTTGATACAATTATTCACAAACAGAACCAAATTCTGAATTTTTAATGCGACACTCAATATATAACATAAAATTTCCACCCCTGTCAGATCAGCAGAGAAAAGAACAAGTGGTCTATCCCAGTTACTGGAAATTAAAGATGTGCATCAGACGAGAGCCCCAGCCATCTGGGAAAATTCACTCAGAACAGAGAGAGTCGGCCTAGTGCCTTCGCATACATTATGCCACGCACGTCTAGAAGACATCCAGTGACATCAATAAGAGCAGGTCAGGTGCAAAATTTTGAATTAAAATGACCGTCTTTCATCCCTTCCTGAAATCCCCCAACTTCTTGGAGTTCGATGTGATTTCCAAACACAAGCAGCAGAGTTTAAGATCCAGGCTTTAAAAGAGTAAGCAGTAGAAGAGGTTCTTATTCAGTCTCCTTGCTTTCATACTTTCGTGAGAGCTGCAAGAAGTCTGCTTCTAATAAAAATCCATTTTGAGTTGCCATTAAGCACCCAGTTTCATCTGATGTCTGAGTTCAAACGAGATACTGAAATGCTAAATGCAAATGCTGTCGGCTAGCTAAAAGATAGCAGACCACTTTCACTCTGATTTTGGCTCTACTACCAGTAGTAATTCCAGTTGGGTTTAGTTTGGTAATAAAAAGCATTTGGGCTGGAGGGGTTGCAGCATGTGCAGAGGTTAGCAACTTGGCATTGCTGAATCCAGCTCTACATGCATGCAGGCGTCTCTCTGCTGTATAAAACGGCTATCAGTAAAGGCCCCTCACTAAATTTATTCACAAAGTCTGGGATTAGCAGCACCTTTAGAAGCTTCATTTTCAAGAGACAGTATCAGCTCACATGTGCAGCGTAGCTTACACCTCTGTCTTCACAATCATGTTTTCCTAAAAAGGAGTTACGTCCTGGGCTCTCCAGTGCTATATCATTTCTGCAGAGCAACAGGTGCGGTTCTGAGGGAAAAATTTGTCTCTGAGATCGTTTTTAGTTCTGGAGTGAAAGGATAATTCTCAAAAATCAACTTCGGTGTTAAATATCCCTTTCAACACTCTTTTAATTTGGAGGCAAAGCCAATTGGTCAGAAAATTATCAGTTTCCTATTATAAATGCACTGCTTTAATGTTCTTTGTGCTCTTGGGCTCTGGTTTTAATTTCATGTGAGAATACTACATTTTCAGATTTATATAGAAATAATGTATGGTATTTTGTTGCTATGGCAATATAGATCCCCGTTTCTTAATTTATGAATAATAATAAAAATCTAATTGAATCAAGTTACATTTTCATTCCACCATTTCCTGAAGCTAGCCTTTCATTAAGACTTTGCGTACACTCAATTTAAACTGCTTTATTGCCCTCTCTAACACGATTTTATCTTCTACCTTGGTTTCTTTGCTAAAGCTCTAAGCATTGATTTTAGCTTATGCCACCCCACTGGCAAGCATTAATGCATAACCACAAATGTGTCTTTTTTTTATTAGGAAAGCCAAGCAGTGGAACACGGTGCCCAGACAGGTTGTGTGGTCTCCACCTTTGGAGTCTGTCCCAGCAGATGCTGCTCGGAGCAGGAGGCTGGACTAGAAACTGGTAGTATTCTGTGATTCTTTTCTCTGGGTGCATCTTATCTGCATATCTCAAGAGTCCAGCTTGTGTCAGTTGCTGCAGCTTGAAAATGTAACATGAGAGTATATGAAGAATTTTTCCAAAATGTAGGAATGTAGCTGGTGCTGCTGAGGAAGTCTGTTCTCAAAAGCTTCATCCCAGTGCTATGTTCTACTCTGATGTTTTTATTACCTTTAATTTTATCTCCTGTATCATGCAAGGATCCACCTTGCACTGAAAGACATTTTCCTCAGATGCTTCGAGGAACTCCTTTCACCTGAAAGACATCACATTTTGGTTGCTACCATCCTGTTGCTACTTCACACTCCAATTAGCAATCAGGTGCTGTAGCCTGATAATGCCATGTGCTGTTATCCCTTCCTTGTTAAAGGAATCAAGCTTTAGACTGTCTGAAAGGCCAATCTAGGAACAGTCCCTCAGACAGAAACCCACAGTGAAACCAGCCCTTTAGCTTCACGGCGTAAGAACAGAACACTGCAAATTTTATCTGTGGAGGAGTGGGCACATCTAAATGGCTTATTTAGCAACTGGGGTTATATTTATATGATGTTTATATATGTAAGAATCATATTAAAATACATATAAATTTAGAAATGCCTCCATTGTTTTTCATATGTACAAGGTGGAGATTAAAGCATCACAATTTTTTTTAGAAAGGCGCTGTAATGTAAATTATTGTTATTATATGGTGATGCACCGTAAATTCAATCACAATACATATCATTCACATTCCTAAATGCCCAATTCAGGTCAGTTAGCAATGAAAACCAAATTTCTCTAAATTTTACTCCGTTTCCCAGGATGGATATTCCAGTTTTAAAACATACTGTTCTTGGTGATCTTTCTTGCTGTTTCCCTGAGATACATCCATACATTAATATATATATATATATACACACACACACATAAATCATACGTAAAAACAATGATTGTACACATGTGTGTATAAGTGTGTAAAATCTATGTATACACAGAGCCATACAGAGAGCAAACTTAAGGGCCTTTTTTTTGGGTACTATTTTCTGTGTTTCCAGGATTCCAGGCAATTATTTGAGACTTTCAAATTAGAATGATCTGTTAAAGGGGAGTTTGCCTTTATTATTCTGATCTGTCATTTCTTTTATGTAACAAGCCAGCTGTTATTTGAACAGCATCATTCATTTCCTCAATGGAATGATGACACTACAATCAGCCTTCATTATCTTCCTATGCTCTTATATGAGAACTAAGTGCAGAGGAAATACTTTGTAATTACTCTAGGCAGATTTCCCACATGTTAGAGATGCCATAGATGGGATTAATGAATATCACTTGAAAAGGTTGAAGTAGACAAAAACAAAATTAGGCTTCAGCAATCGCAACATGCAGATGGGTTGAAATGCTAGTGGGAAAAAATCCCATCAGCAATTAAACTTGCTTCTTGGAACAGCAGATGTGCATAGTCTTTTCCTGAATACTGAGTGCACTTGAAAGGAATCTGTAGAGGAAGAATGCTGAAATATATACAGCGGGGTTAGGATGAGTGACTGGGCTGTACTTATTTTACTTAGCAGGCATCAGGACCTCCCACCTCTGCTCAAACGTATCCCAAAATTCTGCTAGCCGATGAGTGCTCCTCTTACCACTTCTGCTGCTCTCTGGCCTGAAAAGCTCTTATGCCATCAAAGACCTGTTGCAGACCTGATCTAGGACAGCAATGATGTGCTACAGGTTGATCCTTTAATCTCTGAAGGGCACCGCTAGTTTTCTGAAGGAGACATTTCTCAAGCTCTGTTTTGCAGCTGGCAATATTACAAGGCCATCTTTGCTGGCTTCATTTCCAGACAATCTTCAGACATCTTACCAACAAGAAAAACTGTGCAACTAAAAACCACCAACAAAACCAATCTGGCCACCTAGAGGGCTTGCCATGAGTCACCAGTCAGGATGCTGTGATCTAGAGGGGAAAATGCACCAGTGAACAGCACAAGTACTAAATCAGTTGTTTCAGTGTGTAGTGCCAGGCTTTTCAAACAGCAGGCTCTAGGCCAAAACCGACTTGCAAGGTCCAAACCAAAGGTCCACAGTCACCGCTGCAGGATACCTCTTGGTACAACACCTGAGGAAAGCGGGAAGGGTAAATGTGCAAGGAGGCAAGTTCACGGGGTTTCTACTTGTGCTGATTTTTCATTGATGGGTTTTGTTCTCATATGTTCTGTTGGCCAGCATGTAGAGCAACATCAGAGCGTTTTGGAGTAAGTGTTCTAATTCCTTAATTACTAAAAGTGGACTTGATGTGCTAATGTTGGAGGCACAGGGGGCTAGCAAGGGCCCTCAGCCTGTTCCTCAGAGTGCTGGACACACTGCAGCATGGTTGAAGGCTAGCAGAGATGAGCCAGGGGCTCCTAAGGTTACAGGAACCAACAGGGGAACTGTGCTAAAGTACAACAAAGAAATTCCAACCACTCCAGCCAGCCAGTCAGTCAGCTTCATCAGGAGCCCAGCTGAAATGCTCCTATGCAAACACACAGCACAGGGAACAAATAAGAGGAGTTAGAAATATGTGCACGTCTGCAGGGCTATGATCCTATTGGCATCACTGAGACATGGTAGGATGGCTCCTGTGACTGGAGTGTTGGGATGGAAGGATACAGCCTTTTAGAAAGGATAGGCAGGGTTAGACAAGGACAGAGTGTCACCCTCTATGTCAATGACCCCCTGAAATGTATGGAATTACACCTGGGGATGGATGAGGAGCTGACTTGAGAGCTTATGGGTCAGGATTAAAGGGAGTGTAGAGACGGGACACTCTAGTGTGGGTCTGCTACAGGCCACCTGACTGGGAGACGGAGCAAATGAGACCCTCTATAAACAGGAGCAGCCTCACTTTCACAAGCCCTAGTCCTCACAGGGGACTTCCACCACTCTGGTATCTATTAGAGGGACAACATAGCAAGGCACAAGCAATCCAGAAAGTTCCTGGAATCTACTGATGATAGCTTTCCTCCTCCAAGTGACAAAAGAGCCAATAAAGAGGGTTTGGTAGGGTTTGTGGGGCTCAAGAGCAGCCTTGGATGCTGTGACCATGAAGTAATAGCCAAAATTCTTAGGGCAATGAGGGGCGTGCACAGCAAGCTCACTATCCTAGACTTCACAAGAGTGCACTTTGGCCTTCTTTATAGAGTCCCATGGGGACAAAGCCCTGAATGGAAGAGAGGCCCACGAAACCTGCTTAGTATTCAAGGGTCACCTCCTCCAAGCACAAGAGTGATGCATCCCAACAAACAGGAAGTTGGGCGAAAATGCCCAGAGGCCTGCATGAATGATGGAGGAGCTCCTGGACAAACTCAAACACAAAAAGGAAGCCTATAGAGGGTGGAAGCAAGGGCAGATAGCCTGGGAGGAATACAGAGAAACTTCACGAGCATCCAGGGATCAGGTTAGAAAAGCTAAAGCCCTGATAGAATTAAATCTGGCCAGGGTTATCAAGGACAACAGGAAAATTTTCTATGTTAGTGATAAAAAGGAAGATGGGGAAAATGTGGGCCCTCTCTGGAATGAAGTGGAAGACTGGATTACCCAGGATATGCAGAAGGTTGTGGTATTCAATTACCTTTTTGCCTCTATCTTCCCTGACTCTAGTCCCACTGCCCAGGTCACAGAAGGCAAAGGCCCCTACTGTAGGAGAAGACGAGGGCTGAGAACATCTGAGGAATCTGAACGTGCACAAGTCCATGGGACCTGACAAGATGTACCTGTGAGTCCTGAGGGAAGTAGTGGATGAAGTGGCTAAGCCACACCCCATTGTATTTAAAAAGTTGTGGCAGTCCAGTGAAGTTCCCATTTTTAAAAAAAGGAAAAGAGGAAGACACAAAGTACTACAGGCTGGTTAGTCTTACCCATATGCCTCGCAAGATCATGGAGCAAATCCTC
>VZTU01001878.1:107432-232578 GCA_013400835.1 Zapornia atra | reverse complement strand
AGGAGAAAGAATCAGTGTGCTTTATTTTAGTTTGCATCAAATTGAAAATCATCAGTGTTATAAGCAGTGATTTTTAAGTTTCCTTCTACTGTCTCTACCAAGCGTGAACTGAATTCACCTTTCAGCACAATATAGCAGTGGGTTTTGTCATAAAAAGAACCATGTTACTTTAAAAAAAAATGTGACAAAGCTTATAGCTTTGATTTGAAACAGTAAACTTCAACATTTGTGGGGAAGTTGAGTACAGTGTGCAAAGTAATATGAAAATAAATGCCGCTTCAGTGTCTAATTTTGACAAATGATAACTATATTAAAGTATAATGTAAGCAAATGAATTTATTATCTACATCCACTGGGACTGTGATTGTGTTACACACAAATTCAGATTGATTTGCTAATATATATTTAGCTGTTAAAGCCTGAGCTCAAATGCAATTAGTACTGCCGTATTCCAGTGTGGCACGTGCACAATTATGAGGAATAACAAATAATGGAATGTGAAATAAATTCTGTTAACGTTAACTGAGTTAGGGGGTTTCCAGCAGACATCAGTTTTATAGATTCAAGACAGAGGAATACTAACTCATAGGCGATTAAATTCTAACTGAGTTAGAGCTGGAGGAAATGTGGTTACTGTTGACCTTCTCTGAAATGTGTTAAAGCCATCCTGATAACTTCAAATCTGAGTTATTAAATTTAGTCCCTGTTCAGAAGTCTCTGCCTGGTTTGATACATTATCATACAAAATTGAATGACAGTAGTAGAGATCCACCTCCCCCTCCAGTTCTGGCAACCTTTTCTCACAGTCCTAGATCCTCTTACAAGGAGATCTATTTATATGAGAAACTGTTTATCTTCAGCAGATTGTGAACTGAACCTGTTTAATTGGATACCTGTTGGGGAACTTTATATATGTAAAATTAGCCCCTTTCAATGTGAAAAGTTACAGCCTAAAAATTGAAAGATCCCTGGTGTCTGAAAGAGCATCATATTTGCAAAATGATTTGTGCAACATCCAAAAAATGTGGGATGCATTCCATTCAACTACAGTAAACTGTTTCCTTGTAAGCTTATTTTACTCACTAATTTTACTTGCACCACTACAATCCTTAATATTTTTTCAAGGTTTGTTTTAAAGTGGCAAACCCATCCCATGGCATCCAAATTTTACAAGTGGTATAGATTGGGTTTAAGAACGTGTTATGCATGTGTTCAAGTTGCATTCACTTATAACCTGCTTTAAGCCCAATGAAGTTCAGAGAAAATCTAGTAACTTTGCTATGTTTGTATCTGATTCTTTATGTTGTTTTCCTTCTTTCCTACAAAGTGTTGTGCAAACTTTAAAAATAACTGCTGAGAAAGGGAATTACTATTGCCTCCTTTAATGAGGAGATCCTGCTGCTTGTAGTATTCCTTGAGCCATCCTGTGTTGCTGCTGCTTTGGAAAGGGTCTACACCATCATATGAACAAAAGTCTGGTGTGGCTTCTCATGTCTTCAAGGCTGTAGGAAGACTTGCCTATGAAGTGCTGCACCTTCTCAGTTTGTGTGAAGTTATATGCAATTGAATCTCTGCTTTCATTTATTTAAGGCAAAGGCAGATTTCTTGAGAGAGTCTGAAAAGACTGCTGAAAGAATAGCCAGAGATCTGAAACTACATCTGGCCAAACTGACTAGAATACATAAGGCAGGAAATTTGATTTCTTTGTGTATTCCTGTGAGTGCTATTCCCTACCTGTCAGGCTGACATGGGTTGCTGCTGAGGGTGCATTCAAATCTTGGTTATTTGACCTATTGGATATGTCGGGGAGGAGGAGAAAAAGTTTGGTAGTGGTGACCTCTACTTTGACCAATTTTCTTTTTTAGTTTTGGGGGGTTTTTTTGTGGGCTCTTTTTCTTCAAAGAGTGAAATTTGAGTCGAAATAATTTTGGTACAAACTTGGGATTTTAAAATAATCTAAAGCTTCTGTAAGTACATTTTTCTCCTTTCTTTCCGATGTTTGTAGTCACTCCTGAGAATACTGGAGAGTCCCAAGAGCCATTCAGCTTTCAGAACCTGCAGTGGGTTCAATGGACTTCTGTCCCTTCTCTCAGATATGGAAGGTGCATTGCAGGACCCTCCATCTGGCCTGTGGACAGCAGTTGGACAGAATTACATATTGGAACTTGTTTTCTACACGCTTCAGGGGATAACAGCAGCCCTGCACCTGGACCCTGTCAACAGCAACTTCTTCCAGAGGAATGGTCTCTTTGAAAAGATGGCAGAGGATCTCATGTCACTTGGATGCTTCTGGACACAAGGGAAATGTCAAGTTGCTGTGAGCCTTGAGAAGACAAGGACGTTTGCAGAATTCTTGGATGCAGCTTTCTGCTCTTCAGAACCATTCCCAATGTGGCTAAAGAACTGCATATGGATTCTGAATTTTCTTGATCACATGGTCAAAGGAACTCTCCATCTGGAGAGTTACTTCCAGGAGAGAAAGTCAGAGATGGGAGATGCATCAGGAGGTGACCAGGAGGGACCCCAAGCTCAAGTAGAGTTTTCTGATGCTTTCAAAAGACCAGGCAACAAATTACCTGCCTCTGCCTATAGGCTCTGGGGAAAGTCTGAAGAGAAGTAAGTCTTTATTTACTATATAGTAGGTCTGGTATCTGTACTTTACATAGTAGTTAGTATACTGAGGAGTAAACTGTGAATAACCTGCCTAGAACAAATAAATCGGTGCAATAGACCAAACTCCCAGGCTTCCAGACAGCAGGAATCACATCTTTTTGAAAGGTTAGTGATGTTAAAGATTTAAGTGTTCAGTGGAGCAGCAGGACCTGCAACCCTGAGAGTTGCAGAGTTTGTGCTGAAGGTTCTGACACGTGCAATATGAGTGCAGGACTGGGCTTTAAGGAAGGGATTGCTGGGACTTGAAGCTTGCATGTAGTTGAATCTGCCACAATCACTTTTCCAATTATGTGGAAAGCTGTTTCCAGTCACCTGAGACATTAAAAATAAAGCCAACTTTGAGTTATTTTTAAACAGTCTCCCATGCTGTGTCTGTACACAGTCACTCATTTACTCATAGAGCTGAAATAGAGAAAATTGGAAAAGGAATAGTAATACTGTCTACCTCATATAATGAAGGATTCTATCAAAATACATATCCTTTGCAGGATTGGTTCAATGATACATAATAATGCTGGATAGATTGATCTTTAATATAAGGGCCAGTGTGTGGAGAGTGTATGGGTGGTGGTGCTTGAGAGAATTCTATAGCCTGTAGCTTAAGTATGTAGGAAGGCTCTGGGAACATGAGGGAGAAAGAACCAATCAATGCAAATGTTGGGAAGGGTATGGCTGTCTTCTGCTTGTCTTTCTCCAGTTATTTGATCTGAAACATAAAGCAGGACTTCCTTGGTCCTTGTGTTCTTTTGCCTGATGAGCTGTGAGGATGTGCAAAAACCAAATGGGTATCAGTTGTGGAGAAAATAATGTAAATTTGGATTAATTCAGTTCACAGTGTCTGATTCGGGACAGTATGTCTTTGCTTCTGGGATGTAAAGGCATAAAAGGAAGCCAGATTATCTTCCAGAGGTGGCTGGAAATTGTCCAGGACAAGTGTATGCAAACACAGTAGAGGAACATGAACTGGTCACACAGCTTGTATCCTTTTTCAGCAGTAAATTTTCTGAAAATAAAAACAAAAATTCAAGTTTCAGACTTCCTGCAAGCCTGTGGTTCCCCTGATACAGCTTCCTCTTAGCTGCACTCCACACTCACACTTCCTCCTGAAGAAGGCTTCATTCTGGGCTATGCAGCTTGAAAGGAGGAACTTGAGTGCAGTCAGTGTAAGTGGTCTGTGATGCCTCATCCTGTGACATGTATTTAACATCACTGAAGAGGGAAAAGGAGTTGATCCTATGGTAACCTGTGACTGAGACAGCATTTTAACTGGATAATAGTCTAGCCCCTTACATTGATCCTGTGGTCAATGATGCTTCAAGCTGCTGGGCCACAGAGGATCCAACCCTTTCATTCCTATCTGAAAAACAGCACTCTGTTCCTGCTCCCACATTAGTGTTTGAAACACCTTTTGTGACAGATGGATTCTTTTTCCTATTGCTCCTGGTGATGAGGGATAGCTTGCTGCAAGCTGTTAACTAAGGCTGATCCTTCTTTGGGAAGGAATTCCTCTTTGTGCCCATCCTAGTAGAGTGGCTGCTGCAACTGCTGTTACCATAGACTGATTGAATGGCTCTTCAAGTTCTTTGTGGTATCTTGTTTTATCCTCAAACCCTCTTATCTGTCTTACTTTAAAACAGCATCCAGTGCAGAGCAGATTTGAGATTCACACCATGATACTGGTGGGGTAGATGGAGTGGAATCATGGAGCTGACTGGGTAACCCCGAGGCAGAAGTGTGAGAGATGGGATATTTGCAAGAGTAAGGAATTGGTATGCGGAGTCAGCTATTGTAGTAAGACAAGCCAGAAAATGAGGGCCTTTTGGGAAATGGCAGGGAAGGCTGGAGATAAGGCTTATATAATATTCTTAGAGGGGGTGAGTGTGCAGTGCTACCAAGTAAGTTGAGATGTGGTTTGATGTTGGTCAGGGACTTTGGATTTTCCTTTTTTTGCTACAGGGAGTGCTAAACATGACAGGCAGTGCTCAAAAATAATACATCTTATAGAGATGCCTTTAAAAATCATATTTTTAAATGATGACTTTCTATTTTCTGTCTTCTGATATTCACATTTTGTTAGCTTGCACTTTACCTTTACTACACATCATATGGGTTATGAAAAAAATTCTCTAAAGAAGAATTGTGATATTCAGAGGTAACCATATTTTTTCAGTTCCTAACTCTGTAGGAAGACTGCTGTATGTTAGGAAAACTAGACATGCAGCCTAGCAATGTATTTTCTACAGTGACAGGGATGGAAGTTTGAGTTGGATTGAAAGTTTGGAAAGTCGGTCCTTGAGTACAGTGGCTTGAACTAAACCTGCACCTGCTCTGGGGAGCACAGCTGTGGCAAGAAAGCAGACTGAAATTTCAGTCCTGTTGATTCCAGTGGGCCTGGATTTTTCTCTTGAAACGCGCCTAGGGTGTTTTTGAGGGGAAGATGGGAAGAGAACAGATTTTCAATGTGTACTATTTTTCTTGTTTGACATTTAAAAACAAGCCCGCATTCATGTCAAATAAAGGTGTGTGTCCACCCTGGAGCCATTGTATTTGTACAAGTTCTGATTTTGATTCATTACAGAAAAAATACTACAAATGAGCAGTTTCTTTCAAGGCCTTTCTTTAGAGTGCAGTAAGAATTATTTGTCACTGTGTGGCAGTGTGCTACCTGTTACTCGCTGCTCTTGCATATCAGATGAGCCTTTTTAGGAGTGGCTAACGTTAATTATAGCCTTTTTAACCACCCTTTAGGTGCTTTCTAAAAGCCTTTTTTAATGTTTACTTTTATACCCATATGGTTTGTTTTATATGTTCCATAAAAACATACTGTGCTTTACTTTTTTCAATCTAATTATGGCTGTTAGATATTGCCTTTTCTTTTCTCATGAGATCTGTTTGGGACAGATATTTCTGTGCACGTCACAACTTTGGTTCAGAGGTACACTCAGAAATGCTGATGATACTCTGAACGTGACAAGTGTGCAGTACCTAAACTAGAGTTACTGCTGTGCTGTGGCTTCAACTTTGAGATACTTCTGACCTCTCCTCTGCACCATGGCATAAGTAGGTCATCTCTGTGGTAACTGATGCCTCAGTTCCTTTCTGTGCCTGAACTTACAAAGGTGGTATGTGGCAAAAATTAAAACTGGTGGGGAAGCGCAGATGTATAACTTGCTTTCAGTAATTTAGGCGGATTCTGGTGTTGGAAGGGAAGGGTGGCATACTGATTTCATCAAGACTCTCTCATCTTTGCTTATTGCTATTATAATTTGAAAGTGCTGAAGTTATTACCTGATCAAGCTACAGAATGCTTGAAAATAGAAAATACATATGAGTTCTGGGCTAATGCATCAGAGATCTCTCTGGCTGTCTGTTCTCTGTACTGCAAGTACCTTCAAAGGCAAAGTTTGTTTAAAGAGGCTGCTGTATGTCTTTACATAGGTCCCTGAGATTTGAACTCATGAACAGGTTATGTCCTGTCTTTGTTACTGTAAGGACATTTCCAGCTGTCCCAGGTCATCTGTATTACTTGCTTAGTTTCAAATGCTGAGCCAGATTACTGCTAGGAGGATTTAATGCTGTGCTCATGGAACATTTGAACCCTGTTTGCTGTTAGTGATAATTTGGATAAATCTTATGCGTCTTTTTCCTACAGGTGGGAAATGAGAGACTGTGCCATTGTACATCCAGGTGCTGTCTGTGTTATGGTGAGGTTGTTGCCAAAGCTGTACAAAGAGGGACACTCTCAGGTAAGTCTGAACGTATTAAAGTGCCAACTAAACAGTGTGTACTACTTCTCTGTATCTTCATTTCCAAGAAATGCTTACTATTTGCGGATGTGGAAATACTAAAATTTGCCTAGAACACTGGCAGGATGGTCAGCACAAGTTTCACTGAGTCAACAGATATAAGAACAACGAAGGCTCTTGGCTTTCAGTTTGACTAAGTGTTTCTATACTTGTCTGATACAGTGTGTGAGTCCCAGCACGCTTACTGCAAAGGCACATGTGTAGATTTCTCTTGAAAATTGTTTAAAATATTGCTAATGGACCAAGCAACCAGAACAGCCTGGCTCTTTATGCCTAATAGTCCATAAACTTTCAGTGCAGCGTAGAATCTGCTTTGCTTTGTCGAACCTTCCATACATACACCCACTCTGAACAAACATATCACCTATATTGTATCTGCTACTTGGCCTGAAATACTTGAATGCAGTTAAAGTACATATGGCAGGATTGAAATAAACCCAGATTGCTCATCCAGAGCTATGGAAGGGTGGGAGCACAACCAACTGCTGGCATACCCCAAGCCTGTGTAGCAGAACCAAACCATCAGCTTGTGAAATTTTGCTGAATACAGTAATTAATTTCTGAAAAACAAGTGGAACAGCTAATTGGATTGAGAGAGTGAAATCAAGAAACTATCAGAGCTGGCTGTATGGCTGACCTGTATGAGAGAGAAAGCCTCTCAGATCGTCAATAGATGGCAATGTTCTTAAAAGCATGAAGAGCACAAATTCCAGCAATTTATGTATTTAAATGTTCATCTTTTCTTCCTTTCTCACTCCTTTTTCCTTAGTCAATAAGCAATTATTACTAATGGCGTTTTTTACTATTGCTGTTGTGAATAGGATTGTCCCAGGTGAAATGGGACCAAGTGTTATCCAGGGTCCTGAGTCAGACTCTGGCTAGGAAATAACACGTCCTGAAGAATTTTTCTTCAAATAACCCTCAAAAAGGATAAGGGGAAAATAGAGAATTTCTGGCTAATTCTATTTAAAATTGGGTGAGAGAATGAGTGGAACCTCATGTTGTGCAGCTTGGGCAGTTCACTGATGCTGGTAGGTAGTAACACAACAGGCTGGACTTTAGTACCTTTAATAATAACATATTACTGCATGAACCATTTTGAAATAAGATGCTATCTGGAAGTGTCAGGAAGGAATTGGGCAAGATCTGATGTGAAAGGTGAACCTCAATCACTAGTGAAAGGGAGCTACTTGACAGAAGGGTAACAACTGAAGGACTTTCCCTTTGAACAGATATATTCTGTCCTGAACAGGGTGCTATTCTTTCTTTTAGTGCAACAGTGTTGAACAGCTATATGAGAGATGAAATAATTTCTTTGTGGATAGAGGTTTTTTTACTGCAGAATTTTATTTAAAAATCTGAATGCTCTGAGTTTAAGACTGAGTCAAACAGTGCATTTTTAGGAGCAACAGTGAAGAACAGACAGTAACTCATCTCTTCCTGCTTTTTTTAGTGCTATGATAGATCTTTTAGACCCAGATGTTCAGGACTAATCTGGAGAAATCTTTGGAATCAGTTCTGGTCATGTGCAAATCCTTTGCTTTCACAGAAATGGCAATGAGAAAGCACTGCTTTTACAGAAACATTAATGGAACTCAATAAAAGTAATGTACTTTGATACTGAGCCTCAGAGATAATATCTATTTCCTGCCAAATTTGTTGCTTTTCAGTGACCTTTGTCAGACCCAAGATGTGTCTGAAGCAGTGTTGAGCCTGTCAAGATAGAAAAAACAGTAGCAGACAGTAAAACAGGTGGTCTTGCACTTCAGCCATTTCTTCTGATTGCCTAGAATGACAATTAAAAGCTGAGAATAGATTTGTAGTTGTGTATTGCTGCTGTTCCTAGGTGAGATCAAAATTAATTTCTATGACATATGGGTATGAAAATTTGTTTGAAACCCTTAAGCCCCACAAAGAGGACCATCCTTGAGTGAGCGAACTGTAGAGGATATTGCTCAAATTTGTGCCTAGGACCGGTACCAAGTCATTTCCTATTAAAGTGCATACAGTTTGACCAAATACAAAGTAGATTTCCCTTTCATATGCTGCATGTTCAGTAATGAAAGGCAGCATTGTTACACATCTCAAAAACTAAGTACAAGTGAGGTTAACATCCACTTTAGATCTCTGACTCGGGATATTCAGTTTCCCCTCAGACATATCTCAAACTTGTTTGGCATTTTGGAACTGTGGATTTTCAGCCTCCAGACTTGCCATGCCAAATCTTTTCTGTTTGCAATGTCAGATAAGATGTCCTAGATCTGAAAAAGCTGAATAAGAGAAAGAAAAAGCTTTTGACAGGAGAATCAAAGCATGATCCAATTATATCATCCTCACATAATTCATTATGTAAACTATCTATACTTTTGTTAAAGAATATTATTCCTTCTATAGTTGTATTTGTCTTCTCTATATCTGTCCATGGCACTCCTATTATGAACTGCTGTTGTATTCACTGTTGTAAAACTAAAGCATGCATCAATAAGGATTTTGTACCTTTTCAAAAGACCTTTATCCCTGTTTTAAATTTGGCCTACACTAGCTGTTCTTCCTGCAGACGTTACCAGCATAACATTTTCGAAGTATTTCTTAAAAATGTAAATTCTTTCTAAGCTGAAAATGTCTCTGACCTAGTTAGCTACAGCCCACAGAAGACTGTGACATATATTACTAATATCACTGATAATCTAAGCGTTAATACCACAGCAACTTCTTCAGTTACTGCCCCGCATTGCCTGCACAAAGACACTCTTCAGGTATTTGCCCAGAGCTTCATTCCCCTCTGGGTTGTGCAGCCAAGGCTTTGGGAGGAAGGAAAGGATAGTGAAACAGAAGTCTGGTAGGAGGAAGGGGACGGGAAACATGCTGGCAGTGGGTCCTCCAGCCTGGGCTTGACAGCGAGTGCCAGCTCTTTTGCCTGAGTACTTTTCTGTGAGGCTTTGCTTCAGCCTTGTCTCCTGGGTGATTTTTTTCTTTGTTGAGCTTGTTCTGATTACAGCACAAGTTTTGGTTGGTGTTTTTTTTTATTTTAAGAAAATGCACAGCCTGTCTACAGGTTCTTTCCCAAGGTTATTTCTGGGCTTTTAGTAAGAAGTTTGCTTGGTCATTGATTAACCAACTTCTGAAGCTTCCACTGTTTATACAGACCAAGCAAATTTCCTCATGTGCTTCCAACCCCACAGCCTGCCCTTCTATTTGTCCTGTTTCTCTTGCTATCCACTTTCTCCTTAAAAAGCATCCACTGTCTCTGAAGTTGCACTAAAATCTTGGTAATGTACCCTGAGTTGCAGAGATAGGAACTCTGCCAAGAATCCTCAGCTATCTATATTAAAGATCATTTTCTACTTTGTTTTTCATGCAACTGTATTATAAGGTGGAAAACAGGAAGTTTTGCCTTCCTTTCAGCTGTCTAAATGTCATATTATACCACTGCACAGCAGCTTAGAAAAATGAGGCAGAGCCATTGAATTCAGCTAATACTCTGAGGAAAAAAAGTAGTGCAACTAAATATAACCTGGTGAGCAAGAGGCCTGTCAGCCCACCAGAATTAACAAAAGGATTCTCTACATCTTGAAGAGATCTTTGTTGTCTGGCTTCAAGACATTTGCTAATGTATGTTCTCTCAAAGGTAACAGCCACCCTGGTATTCCCATGAGGAAAACTCTGTACCTTCTTTTACACACAAGCTGTACTAAGGGTAAATGTGAAAAGCCTGTTGAAATGATATAGTTTGTGTGGTGTTGAACTAGACCCTATCTAGGTTATGTTTTTTTGAAAAGTAGAACCAGTCCACCCAGTTCATACTCCTGTTAATTGCAAGGAGTGCATAAACTACAATTATTTTTTTTTTATGAACCTATGCTGCAAAAGGTTCAAAGTTCTTTCTCATCTTAAACATGTTATAATCATTTTGAAGATGAGTAACAGTGAATTAAATTCAGCTACCAACATTTGTAACTCTGGGCTCTTAGGAGCAAGAATATGGGAACTACTTAAACAGACTGGGCAAATACTAGGTGACATTTTGCCCTTAAGACTAATCTGAGGCAGAGCTTTGAGCTCAACTATGTTCTAACTGTACCTTCAATATCCTGATTCATGGTGCAAGTAATATGTGTTAGGAAAATCAATCCATGCATATAGAAACACACAGTCTGGTTTCCTGGCCACCATTAATATTTCCCCTAAAATCTCATTTTACTGGAACTAAGATCCATGAAAACAGCACACTTTATTCAAAACAACACAGTACTGGTATTGATGAAGCTGCTAAGCTATGGAAAACAATCAATTGTTTTGTATGCCGCTATGCTTTTATTGGATTTAATTTGGAGTAAACCAGTAGTTTCACTTAGTCAAGACCTATGTCCTTCTCTTTTTTCATGGTGGTTTTATACATCCAGATACTTTCCTGGATCCAGGAACACAGTTTTCAAGTGTAGAGCTTTATAGAACAGCCATGTAGTTTCACTTGAGCTTCTGGCCTTAGAGCCTTCTTTTCTGGGCCAGATTTTTACACGGAGAGATTTGGCAATTTGAAAAAAGGTCTTTCACTCTGTACAGTATTAGTTCCAGCCCATTCACCTGATTTTTGTGTCCATTTCAGCTTTCACAGGAAATCCAGTGTGCTGTGGCTGATCATATCCAGTCCCTGGTGAAGTCAGAGAAGAGTCGCCAGGTTATGTGTGGATCTGGCTTGCTGAGCACCATCATAACTTCCTGTCAGGATGCTTTCTGCAATGAAAGCCATCCACTGCATCTGCCCCTAACTAGAGTGTTTGAGAAGCTTGCATCACAGGCTATTGAACCAGATGTGTTAAGGTATCAAATTGTATATAACAGAACCAATTTGCTTTAGTGGTGCAAACTTCTTGCAACATTTACGTATTAACTGGACACTGTATGTAGTGCTCTAATTCAGCAAGACCCTCAGACTTCTGTTTCAAGTCTCAGTTAATAGTACTTACATGTTGATCACAGGGTATATGCTTAAATGACTTACTGAAGATGGTATGAGTCTGTACTGTTTGGATGCATCACCACTGCAGGAGCTATAAAGCTATTTATGAACAGTAACTAAGCAAGTAATTCTAAAACAACTAGGGCTATTATTCTCTCCTGGTATTCATATGGAGAATATTTTTTCTGAAGAGTAAAAGTAACTTTCTCTTAGCTTGACTCCATGTCACTGACAGATGCAGAAGTAAAAAGTGTAGTCTTACTGCTGTCTGTGTCGTTTCTACTTTGAGGATGCACTTTCTTCTTTAATGCTAACAAATGCTAGGCATGAGAGTACCTAATAGAGATCGGAGTGCAGATGAAGTTGGATATGCATAAGGAGATTGGATTTATTTTACTAAAAAATGGAACAGACTTTCTTGAAACAAAGAAACAAAACAAAAAATGCTATACATTTTTTTTAAAAAATAGTGTTGTTTAAAAGTATTGCTAAAGGGAATAAACCTTTGATTTTTATTTTTTCTGCAATAGGGAAAGCTTGAAAGGAGAAATGTAAATCAAACCAAATATTTGTGATGATACAATGGAAAGTATTCCTTCTGTTTGATTTAGGATGTCTTTAAAATTTGGTATCCAATTAAAAAGTTCTTCTCCAGAGGGCTCAGCTGTATTTGAATGGTTGCTATGACTCCACAGTGTCTGGCTTGATTTTTTTCCTTTTTTTGTCTACTTTCTTTTTTTTTTTTCCTTCCTTAGGCGATTTCTTTGGTTGGGAGGTTCTCCACCACTACCTTCCAGGCCCAGCACAAAAAAACCCAAAGCCCTTTCATGTCAGGGGAGTGCTTCAACTAACACAGCTTTGAAAGAAGGTAAGCACACACCAAAAAGGCTGTTGCTGATAGAGTGGCTGGGATATAGATGTCTCTGCAATCTACTATTGCAGTATGTTGCTCCAAGTCAGTGAAGGTGGGGTATGCATGGGTGTTTTAGAGTGGGTATTTCCCAGGTTGGGTGGTACTTAACCAACACTGAGACCTGATCCTAATGACCAGCAGAAATGAAATTATAATATGTGTGCTGCAGCCAGATACTCATATGGGCTCAGACTTTGCTGGATCAGACATGGAAGCAACCTATAAAAATACTAATTACTTTTCACAAACAGAGGGCAGTGTTTCCTGGGTTAGCAGCATATTTTCCCCATGGTTTATAGCCAGAAATAAAGATGTGAATAAAAATCACTGCTTTTTGTAATCCCTAGGATATTCTAGTAGTCTGCCATGTTTACACAGGCCATTTTCCATCTAAGTTCTTCCTCTGTCCTAACCTATTTTGCAGATGAAAGGCTACAGTAGTAGTATTTGGCGCTTAAACTGTTCTCTTGCCCATGATACACCTGATACAGCCTGGTACAAATTTGGGTCTTATGTTCTTTGCAGTCATTCTTCAGATCCTTTCCTACATGTTGGTAGTAACTATTCTGTTATGGTAGAATTGAATGGTTTGTGTATACATAAAATGGAACCTATGTGTCAGGAACCATTTTTTTACTAGAGGTGGAGTTTGGAGCAGCCTAAAGATGTATGGGGAGAAAATATTACTATAATTTCTGCAAGACCATCTCTTCTGCCAAACTTCCATTTTGAAATTCCTTAAGTGTAATATTTTTGTGTATTGTTAGGATTTCTGCAGGCTGCTGAGGATGTGTTGTTTGAAGAGCATGCAGCACTGTTCTTAGCAGTGGTTAATTGAATATGAGCAAAGCCTGTGATTCAAGAGTGTTACAGACACGGATCTGGTTAGGCATTTTGCTGATTTTGTAGGTTCAAAGGAGGACACGACGGACAATAAAACTGATCCTCAGACAGTTGTGCCTGTCAGCATCTCTCCTTGGGTGTCGAAGGGATCTGTACTGGCACTCCAGACTGCAATGAGTCTCATCTCCATGACATCACCTCGAAACTTCCAGCTCCGCAGGACTGCTTTGGCTCCGTCATTTGTGGAGTTTGACATGTCCGTGGAAGGATACGGGTATTGCTGCTGTTTTTCTCTTTACCTGCTCTGCAGTCTCCAAAACCTTCCTCTTGACGCAGTAACTCATGACTTCTCTCTTCATCTTAGTCAATCCTTGTGCTCTACTGCTGCCGCCCTTGCAACAATGCTGCCAACCTAATTTGTTATTTTCTTGTTGCTGATAATCTAGACTCTGCTATGCTACCATGATTCTGCAGTATTAGGTCACTGTTGACCTGCAGGGATGATTTTATGTTTCTGATGAATGGTGTTTGCTTGTTGTTGCAGGTGTTTATACCTCCCTACCTTAGCCACTGTCATGGGACCCAGCGCAGAGCAATCTGTCTCAGGAGGAATTGGCATGGGTAAGCACTTTGACTCACCTACAGCTTCCTGAAAGCATTAACCTTTCAGCCTCCCTGAAAACATTCAACATTTGTAAGAAATGGTAGCAAATAAGCTGAGTGCTTCAATACCTTTTTTGTCCCAGTCCACCTTTCCTTGCTGCCCTTTTTTTCCTGTTTACAGGCACCAGAACTTTCCCTCCCCCAGGCGGCCTGACACTCTCCTGCTGGTTTCTGGTTAGCAAGTTTGGTTTGATGCACAACAGTCACCCACTTCGTTTCCTCACGGTTGTGAGGCACATGTCAAGAACAGAGCAAGAATTTGTTTGCTTTTCAGTAAGCTTCTTCCCACAGGACCATTCTTTGGTCATTTCCACAGAAGAAGTGGAATTCCAGCCACTTGGTAAGGCTCTTCTCAGTCAAGCTGCACTGCTGTGTCCTCTAATTATCTAGAATTTTTCATTAACAAATTTCCTCATACTTATAAGTACCTAGGACATTAATGAGACTTTATCTCTTTGGTTTTCTTCTGGAAGCCTGTTGTAATTGTAAAGCTTGTTCGTGTCAGTTTTAAGCTTGCTGTAGGCATTGAGAATTATTTTGTGACCTGCAATATACAATAAAACTTACAGAAATTCTAAAGAAAACTTGAAAACTTCTGAATGTCAGTTATATGGTTGTGTGCAGTTGGAACTGGGCTTGAACCAGTTGGTTCCTGCCTATTCTATGTGGTGGTAGGCACTAAAATGTTTTCTATCATGCCAGGCTATTCATCTTTTCTTCTTGTTAATATTTATCCTTTTCTCCTTATTGAATAGAGTAGGAACTTCAAATGTGATTGTGGCTCAACATTGCAGAGGAGGTTGGGAACGGAGTGGGAATAGTACCTGGAACTTTTATGCATAGCTGACATTGTGTGACTGCTGTGATTCCCTTACATGACCTTAAATATCCCAGCTTTCCTCTTTTCATAAAAGCTACAAACTAATGTAGAGTCTTTTATCATCTCATGAATCTGCTAGGAATTTTTTTTCCTGTGTTGGCTCACACAGTGAATATTCTGAGGGGCTCTTCTCTTAGAATATGTTGGATTTGTCCTAGTTCAGTTTAGCTTTGCAGCATTGAGGCAGCTAGCAGGTGTTATTTGGGAGTATGGCACATCGTATGCTGGAGGGATCTTGAGAGTTGTGCAAGTTTCAGGTCCTGATAATAGATTTTCAGGGAATGTTTTAAAGACACTGAACAGAATAGCACCAGATCACTCTGTTTCCCACAGAGTCATGTTCTTTGTGTCACATTTGATGGTCGTGTTCCAGAGGCAGGGAAAGATGAGAGAGACTTTTTGTTGACTGCCCTCTGTTTTTGCTGTTACAGATATCATGGAACCTGAGGGTGAGGTCCTAAATCCTTCCCTATATCCAGGGCAAGTCCAGTTTGGTTGTGGCAAGCTGCTGGTCACTGGCCAGTGGCATCACCTCACCGTGACAGTTGCTAAAGAAGCAAAGAAGAATTGCATTGTGTCAGCTTATGTAAATGGTCAGATGCTTGGCTCTGCAAAGGTAAAGGCTCTGCATAGATCTTCTGCCTGATGTTTGCCTTTCATTGCTTATAATTTTCATCTCCTCATGCACATACCATGAATTTTCAGTATCAACCTGAGACTCTAAGTGTATGGTGTTTTACCTACGTAACACATACTACTCTGTGCTGTGCATGAGTAGCATCAGAAATCCATATAATCTGGGGTATATTTGTACTGCTTTTCAGAAGAATTTTATCAGGTTAAACTGAAAGTTTTCAACTCCTCCCACAGTAAGCAGCCAACCAGGGCAATTTTGAGGGGTGGCACTCTTCTGAATATTTGGGTTACCTAGTTTGCAGGCAGCTCAAGGTTATGTTGCTGAAATTCAGTCTTACACTTAGACCAAAATTTTGTGAATTCTCTAGTGATTTTGAGGATATCTTGGTTTACACTGAAGATTTTCAGAGGTTGTCAGCTATAAAAAGTCCGTCACTTTAAGATATGATCAGAGAACCCTAAACTAAAGGTGCTTTGGAATTTAGGGTAAAACCTGCAAAGGTTTACCTGTCTCAATTTTTGACAAAAGCAGAAAGGCTGCACAGAAGTAAGCTTCTGTGACTGTCCGTCTCTTTGCAGGAATCCCAAGATTGGTGGTATTTCCTCAAGCATCTTACATGGGCACATTTCAAGCTGTCTTTTGTCTGTTACACCCCCTGAAAAATCCAGCTGATGAGTCAGTGGCCTTTTTCCCACTGGCACTCTAAGCATTCAGACACAGATATATGTTCTTCTGTGTTAGTTGTTCAGTGCGTGAGATGGATTTTGAATTAAAATAATACTACTTTATCAAGTTAATAGAAGTGAAAGAAATACTTCAATTAGGAAAAACGTGTAAATTGATGCAAATATTTCCCCTTTTCACATTTCTTGTGATCTTGTTGCATAGATGTCAGTTCTTAAATGGTGAATTTCTCAGGTTGCATGAGATATCACAAGAAAGCAACCCCAATGCATGTGAAGTGCTTCTGATTTTCAAGCTACTCTTAAATTATTTGAGATTTGATTTTGGGGTTTTGAATGCTCCTGGCTGGCAATGTTTAAAATAATGCCGCTTATTTCTGTTGCAGCTCTGGTGTGGGTTTTTTGTTTGTTGGGAGTTTTTTTGTGGGTTTATTTTTTTCATTAATTTTTTTGGGGTGGTGGTGGTAGTCATTATTATTTGTTTGGTTTTGGTTTAGTTTTGAGTAGAATTCTTTTATTAATTGAAACTTGTAACCTTGGTCTCTTCCTTCTTTTCCCATATTTCAAGTCAATCTTAACACATGCAAAGCTCACTCGTGTGTTTTATATTTCCCTTGTAAAAGCAACCTGTTTAATTCCAAATATTCTCTTTCCCATACTTGAGAAAAATGATCTGTCTTCTAAATGCCTTTTGGGACCTATATCCATTTCAAGAATGAAAATTTAATTTAATTTGCTTTCCTTCAAATGAGACTGAAAGTCATCAATAAAACTAGGCCTAAGCATTGCAATTGATTAAAGAATTCACAGCAAATGTGTTTAACATACAGTGAAACAGCTCATAATAAATAAAACAAGCTTTTAGTAAATAAAAGATGGTCCCAGTGCTGGGGTCTCTGACATGATGCAAGCCTTCATCTCGATGTGTACAGTGAAGAAAGATTGTGTAAGAAATTGGCATCACACAAAGGTTGTTAACAATTCCAAAACTAGTTTTGGGTGATGGAGCCGGGGTGGGATGGATAAGTCACTGTGCTGCTTCAAGCCTAATATTTGTTCACTCAGGTATCGAGTTCTACTTCCTAATATTGACCAGCCATAACTTCTACATCTCAATAGTCAGAGATCAGTAAGTGCTAGGAGTCTCTCATCCTAGCAGCTAATTGTTAGTCAGGCTAAGTCCTGCAGTACTATATAGTTTCTTTCTACCAAAAAAATTCCAGTAATAGATTTGATGTAGGATGTTGAATGATTATTTTGATACCAAAAATATATGGTCCAGTTTCCAAACCTATGTTGCTTTCACTGAAGCTAACAGATGCACTTGGACACTTGACACTCTTCAAAAACTGTTTATACTCTAGATGCCTAGTAAAAGGTGTGATCTGTAACTTGTCTTTCTGTGTTGAAAGTCACAGTCCAAGTTAAGAAGTTTAGAATAGGAAAGAGTCATCTAGGGTCAAGATAGGGTTTTTCTTTGCCAAGACTTGAGGTGGTTTTGACTCTGTTTTTTGAGCACAGGATTGAACTTTCCAAAATGCTTATGTTTGTGATACTTCTGAAAGTCCAGTTTCTAAACAATAGTTTATAATTGTGTTGTACAGCTCACTGAGACTTAATTGAGAAGAGAGGTGACAGACAGTACTTTCCAGAGGTAAGACCTTTAGGGACCCCAAGTTTATTGGTTCTCAGTGAATTCTTTCTCTGTTGCAGATGCAGTATCTCCAGCCCTTACCAGGTAGCTGCATTTCCATGGAACCCTCTTCCTTTATTGATGTCTACGGGTACATAGCTACACCTCGAATTTGGAAACAGACGTCATCATTGACCTGGCGCCTTGGCCCTACATACTTGTTTGAAGAAGCTATCTCTGTGGCATCCATGGAGGTGATTAATAAGCTTGGCCCACAGTATTGTAGCAATTTCCAAGCACTACAGCTTCAAGGTATGTGATAATTTCCATATTCGCCGCGATTTATTTGTCAGGACAATGTTTTTTGTCTTGTAATCTGCTATTAGTATTCCAACTGTGCCTAGACCTCACTCTAAAAGCCTGGAACTCTGTTACTGAGTGTTGTACCAGATTGAAGACAGACACCATGACGATCTTGTAACATACTGTAAATTGTGCAGAAAAAGAAGAGCAGGAATCAAGCAACAGAGTTAGAGAGTAAAGAGATAACATGTCCTTGAGGAGAAGTAAGATTGCAATTTCTGTTGGACAAACATTAAAGCAGCAGCTTTAACCAAGACATTCTGTGTTTATGGTTGCTACAGAAAAAAACATAGAAAAAGAAACATAATTTTTAACTGCAAATACATAAAGTGTAGGAGATAGCACAGGGGAGAGAGGAGTAAGGGAGTAAGTTACATTTCATTTAATGAAGAGGCTTTTTAACTAAAGTATACTGTTAGCTTCAATTATTAAACATGCAGACAAAACATTTCAGTTATTGATTACTGTTTGTTGAACAGGTAGGATGCTCACTTCTGTACTAGATTTTGGGATGAAATGGAATGGTCATTTCTCATTTGAAAGGAGCAGAATAATCTCACCTAGTGATGCTGTACCCTAAACCAAAATGAATATACTCCATCAACATGCTGTCTGTCTAGACAAAAAAAAAAAACAAAACTCTAAGTCAAGCATGGGAAGGGATTGTAGAAAGAAATATGTCATAGTATAGCCCGAAAATAAATATATTACCAATAGAAATGTGAAGGATATGGGGTTTTTTAAAGTGTTGAGACTTGTGAAGTCTGGGGTGCAGAGATATGATCATATCATTGTGAAATGATATTTTTCTCCTAACTTCCTAACCCACTGCCCCTTCTTTTTCTTTGGGGGGGGGAGGAGTGGGGAACAGGGAGAGACGGTGATACCTAACATTTCCTTATTCCAATAAAACACTCAAAAAACCCCTTTTTTTCTAATATAAATTTTCACTTCAAAAAAGCTTCAGCACAAAAAATTATGGTTTATGCCTTAAAATGGATTTATGACCTCACTACAAATAGCAGTTTGTTTCAGAATTGTTTCAGAAGTGTTGTGTCCCATCTGGCCAGTATCTAATATTTTTCAGATATTTTTCATCCACCCCTCTACTGTCTCATGTCTTGAGCATCCAAAGTTCCTTCAGAGGTTTAGAGACTCTCTTGTTTTAGGTGAGGGCAAGTACAGTGATCATAACGCTACACCTCTGGTAGCAGAAGAGAAGATTTCTTTTGGAATTAATGCTATGTGCTCATCTCTCACTACGGTCCAAGATATAAAGAGCTCCTATAATGAAGTGGATGGACGGCTGATTGCCAAAGAGGTCACTGATTTCCATTGTTTGTCTTAAACATATTTCTAGACTGTTTTTCTAGAACAAAGTTTGTGACTTGGTCTTAGTTGCATACCTTGAGTGATTTTTATTTTTTTTAGCTTCTCTTTGTATTCCTTACCTCCCTCATACTCACGGTTTTATTTTCATCTGTGGATAGGAATAGATTGGACAGTGTGAACAAGCCTTCTTGGAACAGCCATAATTTTCAGCTCTAATGATTATTTGTTGCAGTTTGTAATTTCTTAATGCCTCCTCAATGACCTTTCACGTGCTATTCTAACATTCTTGCCAAAGTCAGGCCTACTGACATGTCAAAGTAATCGGGTTGTAGGATATTTTAGTTGGGTGAATGTTTGTCTTAATCAGCTTCGAAGGAACAGAAATCTTTTCCATAGTCTAATACTCTAGATTATTTTGTTACTTTTAGAGCATCTGCCTTTTACTCTTTGTCTCCCCATACTACTATGTTTTTTCTTAGGATGTGTATTATCTGTTTTAGATTGGGATTAACTCACGGGACAGTACAACTCCAATATTCCTAGCTAAGAATATTGCTGCACACCTCTCTGGTTCCTTGCGAACTATTGGGTCAGTTGCTGTGGGCCAATATGGTAAATGCACTATGCCTTAATATTTCATATTTTTTAAGAGTTGGATCTTTCTCTGTATAACGGATCTAATCCATGTAACTTCCTGGTAGAGTAATGCTGCACTTTCCTAGGGGTAAGAGTGTTCCAGTCATCTCCAGCAGCTACTAGCCTGAACTTCATTGGAGGCCCTGCCATTCTCCTGGGTCTCATTGCTATGGCCCGTGATGACCACACCATGTATGCAGCCGTCAAAGTCCTGAACTCCATCCTGAACAGTAGCCCAATGAGTGAAAAACTGATGAGGCACATAAATGGATACCAGGTAGGTGCTCTGTTCTTCATTCATTCTGGTTATAGCCTTTCACTTACCTTGTTCAAAAGCCTATCAATGACAATGAACCAAGCATATCCTGGCTTATTAGCATTTAAGGTGTGGTTAGCATTTACTAAATTATGAGACCTTTGAGGGGGGTGGATATAGGAGAGTGTTATAAATCCTGTGCTTACAACATCTGGGAACCTCTATAGCAGTCTTCTGCTGATGGGAAGGTGAGGACAGGTGCTCTTAGTCAGAAGTTATATAATGAACTAAAGCCAGTGCAGCTGATTCGTGAGTGATCCACCCTTCACACTTTACCAACATGCTTGATCCTTTCCCACAAGAGACGACTACTCAGGCAGGTCTGCTTCCTCCTCTCGGCACATCCAGCCTATGATCCCTCTTTACAGAGTACCTTCTCTAGGGCTGACAGTGAATGTCTGTGACTGTCTTCACTGTGTATTAGGAATTGTGCTGATATTTGTAAGTGCTGTCTCCATTTCATTGATTTAGGTGTGTCCTAAATTCACCTTTCGAACCTGAAAGCTGTGCAGCCTGAAGAGTTTAGTTGTACCTAAGCAGTATATACATATTAGATGGTTTAATGTTCAAGTGTGAATTTTCAATTCTGTTTCATTAATTTGATGCTGTGTAGGCTAAGCAGAGCCTTATGGAACAGAGAAAACTCTTTAACAGAGATGGTTCCAAACAATACACTTAACATTAGGGCTTCATGAATGATTTATTATAAACTTTGAATTTTCCCAATTTGTGAATCACTTATAAATTGATCCTGATTCATATAAATATATTTCTCAGATACTGTTTGCCCAATCCTTTCTTCTATGTGAATGCCAGCTTTTAGATTGTGTACAATCTGTTCCTTTCAACTTTGTGCTAAATAGTGTTTTCTCTGTGTGGCTGATGATGATGCATGGAGTCATTTCATTCTTTGGATGTCTGACCCTTATTTTTAACAGCCAACTAATAAAAACATGACTTTATGTGTATTTTTAAATGAATGTCTATTCTTCCCAACCTATTCAATCAGTAGTGGCTTTCTGAACATTTTTGTCCCTGTATATTGCTTTTTTAAAAATTTCATTCATCATAATATGGCATGTATTTTTCTCCTGTTCAATGCCACAGAATTTTCAAAGTCCTTCAAAAACTTACTCTTTCACTTACTGCACAAAATTTTATTCCTGGACTAAAATCTTCACTTTCTTCATGTTGTTTATGTAAGATGTATGTATACATGACTACTACGGTCAAGTAAACTGTGCATTTGACTTGAATTAAAAAATATTGTTATATGTTTTCTCATAAATGCAGGTTTCTACTCAGCAGACACTTAAGTTTTGTTGGTTTTTTTTCAGTTGTTAACGTATTTATTGAAGAGGAAGACACAGCTGTTAAACAACAGGATTTTACAGTTAATGTTCTCCCTAGTGGGCACAGCTGAGCTTGGATTTGAGTCTTCAGTCATTAAGAATTATAGTGCATTCCAGTATGTTCTCTGCAACTTTGAGGTAAAACTGTTGTGGGTTTGGCTGTATTAAAGATGGTTTTATCCAATATTGTGGACGAGGTGGTGTGTGGTGATCTTCCACACTCTGGCTCACCTGAAGAGGTGGTAGCTCCTGGAACAGGGCCTGGACATGGCTCTTGTCCTAGTTTTGACTGGGATAAAGTTAATTTTCTTTCAGACAGCTGGTGTAGTTCTGCCTTTTGTATTTAGGATGAGAATAATGTTGCTCACACAAGGATATTTTTACTTATTGCTAAGCAGTCAAGGACTTTTCAGCTTCCCATATTGCCCTGCTAACATGAAGGTAGGGAGCGCCCAAGAAGCTGGAAGGGGACACAGCCAGGTTAGATGACATAAACTTACCAAAGAGAGATTCCATTGGGCAGCTTTCCAGCTGGAGGGTTCCTGCAAACCCTGAGCACCTGCTCCTCAGGGCTAGCTCAGGAGCAGTAGCTCCATGTATTGGCAACGGATTTCCATTTCCCAGTGCCTGCAGACTGTCATTGCAGAGGCAACTCCCAGTTTATGATATTATCCTCCCTGAACTACTTGTAATTGTCTCACAGGTTACTGTCCTTTCAGCTCAGCAGAGCAGTAAAACCTCTGCCTTCCTTTGTCTTTCAGCTTTGGATGAAAGCACCAGAAAGTCTTGACCTTGCTCTTTTTTCACATCTTGTGGAGATCTTTCAGTCCTCCAGGTACACAAGCTAGTGTTTGAATCAGAAGCACATAGGAGAAGCTTATCTGTAATCTGAAGCTGGAACTGCGAGGTGGATATGAAGGTTCCAATCCTAGTTGGAACTGATAGACTCTGGGAGTGACTCATTCCTATATTTTTCTTTCAAGGATGGAGTTATAGTTTCCCAGACCAGTCCCACATTCATTTCAGGGGCTGATCAAATCACTATCTGGTAACCTGGATCACATGGAACAACTGCTGTACAATGAATGCTAAAATGACTGTTGAGAAGGGGAAATAGGAGTGTTTGAATTGAGTAGGTAATAATAATTAAAAAGTTAAGTTGTGTTTAAAACCAAAACAAAACCCAGAAAGACTTTTTTATAACAGCATACTTTCTTAATCAGATGTACTAGAGTTAAATGTATCGGAAGAGACGCAGCATGGCAGAGGGCCTGAGTAGAGCAGGATGCTGGATTCCTTCTTTTTTGTTCCAGAAAGCTCTATGCAGAGTTGTTGTGTACCTTGCTGAGTTTTACAAGAATAGCATTTATTACCACCAACTCACTGCTTGAAAATCCAATAACGCTGTTGTCTTTGAACTCATTGAAATGCAGCAGTTTCCAAGGGAGAGGGCAGATTGGAAGGATAGAAAACACAAAGAAGTCTTCAGATCTCCAGGGTTGACACATATTCGATTTGTCTGACAGTGTCTGAAGTGTTGCCAAGGCAACATTAGAAGCCAAAGGTGCAAAGTATCAGTGCAACCTGAGAATCCTTTTAACTGAGAAAACCCAAATTTGGTTCTTTCCAGTAAAAGCTTTTAATAGTCCCTGTGCTTTTTTACAGAGATGGAGGTCAGAATGCTGAAGTGGCCTACCAGGTGCAAATGGTGCCCAAGCTCATTTTCCTCTTCAATGATCCTGACATCAGTAACTCCAGGATCACTGTGGCCTGCACTATTCTCTCCCATCTATTGCAAGGATACTTTAACACAAGGGATGTTCTCAGGTAACCTTTAATTCTATAGCTTTTTTTCAGTTTGCAGATGAGCTATGCCTGTCAGTGCTGGAGAGAGATCTATAGCAGAACTCCTCTCCCCTCACCTTTGGTATAAACTCCCAGATCCTTTGCAAGTGTAGGAATTCCCACTGATGAAAAACTTCTTTCATGCCTTCAAAAAAGAGTTCATTCAAACCTTGTATTTGTATGAGGATAGGTTGGGTGATGAACCTTAAAATGATGGCACAAGAAGTCTGCACTTAAATATTTTTGTTTCATATATTTAATTTCATTAAAGCCTGCCCCTGAACGATTGCAATTGCTATAGTATTGCAACTTGGACCCGGTCAACTAGACACCTAATCCTGTTGGCTTGGCTTATATCCCAGTAGCTATCCTTTCTGTTCTTGAATTTCAATCAGTTAACATATGTTAGGATTTCATGAAGCAAAGAATTTAAATCTTTGTTTGTTTTCCACTGAATGTAAACCCTGCTCCATTTTATATTCCCAGACTAGTAACATCAGCTGTAGACTATGAACTGAGGGTCCACACTGTGCAGTCTACAGCTGTCTAACTCCAGGGAAATGCACTGCAAGTTGAACCTGTCATCTCTGCAGTCAGCTTTTATCTCTGTTAAAGAGTACAAGCAGCTCAAGTAGTTACTGTGGAGTAAGATAATAAGTGAACTTACTGCTTGCCAGCTGTTTCGTAAAATTACCTGCCTGTAGTTTCCCACCATAGGCTTGTATGTGTTAGCCTAGTCTTTTTTGTGCATAAGTGTGAGTAGTGGATTTAGTATATCAAATTGCTATGTGGTAAGGAGTGTGAATGAGTGTTTTTCTTAAATATCATGCTTTGTTATTCTGTGGAAATTTGAGTAGTTGTCAGGCCCATGAGTGCTGAGCAAAAGGATAAAGATAGTACCTATCTTTCCAGCTCCAGAGGAGCAGAGACTATAACAGCCTCTCAGCAGCTGAGGTTTTTACTGGTTCCAGATTTTGGACACATCTAATAGAAATTGCTGTGTGGACTGTTCCTGCAGAGCAAATGGTATTCTGTCCCTTAAGACATGCCCTTCTTAAGGGCAGGAGCAGGTTATGCACTTTCACTAAGGGTGTATGTCGCATTAATCTGTCTATCCAGGTAATATGTTAAAGCAAATTGCAGGTGAGAAGAGATTGCCAGTCCTCCTTGCTGAGGTTTCTCTGCTCTCCTCTATGTGCTTGGGAGCCTAGTGGTAATAACAGTGATATTTGAAAGCCACAGGCAATTCAGAATCTTATGTGTGTACAGAGTCTTTAACTCTGTATTGCTTTTCTCATGGTGAAAAAACTTTAAAATCAAGAGATGAAGAGAAAATAGATACTGCATTTGTAGAAAAGTGTTGTTCTTATTTGCTTCCTAGTTTATGAATTGTTGCATTCCTATTTCAACTGTTTTTCTGCAATCATCAGAATTTCCAATGGCTGTTGTTAAGAGTCATCATTATTAAGTATTGAGATTTGCATGTAGTCTCAAAGTAGCTAAATATATATCTTTCTGCTGACCCAAACTGCTTCTCTTATTCTCTGCAAGGGTCGGATTGTTCCTTGTTTACACTTTAAAACCTTCTTCTGTGGATGAAAATCAAATTTGTCTGGATGGTGTGGCTGAGATGCCCAATGAAGGTGAGAAGTGCATGTATCTTTAGCGTGTTTATTGTGATAGATACCTGCAGTACTTCCCCTCTTCCCCAGGGCATGATGAACCCTAAATGCAACATCGTGCTTCTGCCTCCAGTGGCAGGAAGAGACACAGTTCAATTTCTTCATCTGGAAAGGGACAGTTTTCATTGAGTTGATATGAAATTGTAGAGAAAATTTATATTGCTACAAAGGCTTGATATGAAAAATAGTGATATCTATATATCCTCCTGCTAAGAAAGTTCCCCCTTTGTCCCCTCTCTGCTAATAAGGCAGCAACACTTTGGCTGCACTGTTCAGAGTCTACACAATGTTGGATTTCAGAGATATGCACAGATATGAAGGCTATTAAATTGAAACTACCCCAAAACTAATGTACTGGGCTGTTAAAAGGAATAGAATTTCACTTGACATCCTAGAATTTCTTTGAAGACTTTGCTACACTTATAGCACTTAGAGTTGTAGCAAATGCTAATGTCAAGCTTTGCACCTTTTAAAGTAGCTGTGTATTTATGTCAAGTCTGTGTGTGGGAACTTCTAGTCAGCTGTCTCTTTCATTGTTGATCTTTCAGTTAGGACTATATTGTTTTCTCTGCACCTCTAAACAACGTATTGTGTTATGGACACAGTGATAACTGTAGTTTATATATGTAGGCATCACATCTAGGCAATGCAAATCAGATTGGCTGTTCACATTTCATCCTCTAGTTAACCTGAGATTGCTTTCTCTGGATTATTATTTAACATCTAGTCTGGATGAATAACTCTAAAGAGAGTATAAGCACTCGTCATTTTGGATGTTAGCAGGACTTCCTATTTCAAAAGTCTGATGCCTGCATCTTTTTACTCTACAAAAGACTGTATTCTGCTGGACTAGTCTGGTACAAACAAGGTTGTTCATCAATGCAATGGAACATGTGGTTTGTCTCTTCATTACTCTTTATTACTTTCTGATATTTGTAGCCTTAAGCCAAACATCTGGAAAGACAATCTGGCTTCGAAACCAGTTACTGATGATGCTGGTAGACGTAATGCACTCAGATAAACTTCATCTGTCCTCTGAGTAAGTAGAAACAATTTAGGAAGGTGTAAGTAAGTGTTTCTGTCTTCTAAATTTCCTCTTTGGTGCTTGACCAGGACTAACCATATTGATAATAATTGAGTCTCAACAGAATAGTAAGGAAGAGCAAACTGGATTCAGTTCTTTTCTGTCAGTGATATCTGGTGTTCACACAGATGTGTGATCAGGTGACACATCTCCATTTTGGAAAAGTTTAATGTTTTCAGAAAATGTCTCAGAGGAGGAACTTGTATATTGCTGTTTCTTCTACATTGCAAGGCTTGAACGAAATCCCTGCTGTCTTTTTAAATCATTGCAGTCTAACATGAGATTACTTGCACCCCTCTATTATAACCATGAACATGCAGTTTCTGTAGTTCTAACTTGTGTAACAGAAAGGCAGAGTTCATAGTGCTGGGTGTTATGACTACATTTTTTCTTAGTTAACATATCTTGGACTTCAAAATTTAAACTGTAATTTTGAATTTCATAGGTTGAAAGATCTAGTCTGTGGTGTAGTTTACCTGAGTTATTGATACACACTCTTAGAAGCGTTATGTTAATAAGCTTTTTTTTCCAATAGTAATATAAGGTTGGGTTTATTCTGTATTAAGTGGCTTGAATGGTGTCAACAAATGTTATAGCTTTGTAATTCTGTGTTTCACTATGTCTTTAATCATATTTTTTTTCTGGAGAAACTTGAGCTTCTAAATCACTTAGAGATCATTTTAAATGAAGCCTCCATTCTGTCTTCTACCATATCTCCTTTCATGTATTTTCATTTCCCTGTTTCTTGTAGGGAACAAATAGAGGTGTTTTTCGCGCTGGGGCCAGACTGGTTTCTGCTATTCACACAGAGTTACCTGCACTCTAGCACAGCTGTACTAGGAATCAAGCTACTTCTGTGCTTCCTCCACAATCGTTTGCTGCTGAACAAATTCAAGGAGGGGATAGTGGCTGGGCGCTGGCTGGAAAACAGTTCTGCAGGGTTGAGTATTCTAATGGGTATGTGTTGGTTTAATGCTTCCAACGCAATCCTTTGATCCTGCTCAGTGATAGGAGATGCTTAAGGAGGTGATAAGAGAATTCCCACTTATCTCAGTAGACCAAGAATTGATATTATTTGCTATGGCAAGCTTGTTCCAGTACTTCAGATTTTCTGTGCTGAAGAGTGGAAAGCATTGCTTCTCCCTTGCAGGATAATTGGCATTTCTGATTAGCTGTTACAGGGGGACAAACCTTTTTGTCCTGCACAAAATCAGACTAATTGATAAGTGTGTGTGGTCTGCAGATGTCAGCTTGTGCCCTGAAAACTTCTGTTTCTTTAACAAAATAGCTCTTTCGTCTTGCTTTTTGGTAACTAGACCTGTGTTTAGGAAAGAGAAAGGAAGAAGAATAATTCAGGGAGAATCTTCTGTAATGAAATTTGACAGTGGGAAAAATCTGTTGGTCTGAGGAAGTTCTGTAACTGTTAATGTTGCAGCCTATCAGAGTTCTGAGTGGCCTGGGACACAAATGAGGATAAAGCTGGGTCAGTAATCTTTCCTCTGATATGGCATTCACTTTTAGATGCTTCCTCAGAATGTTTTTCTTTTCTTTTAAAGATAATTTAAAAGCTCATCCTCCAGCACCTGACAATGGCTCCTTCTTGATTTTTGGATTTTCTGTGTTGCAAAGATGTCTGACTGATCATGTCCACATCCCTGAGATCTACTTGCTTGTGGCAGGGCTCTTTCTGGCAACTCCACAGTCTGAACCACCTGAAGCAGCCAAGGTATAAAAAAATTAGTGGACAGGCATGAAACTAGAAATGCTTTACTACTTGAGCATTTTGCGGCCTTTTCTGTAAGAGGATTCTAAGGCAAGTTAGCCCTACTTGGATTTTTGTGATAGTTAAAATTAGTCATTTGTACCTTAAAAATTAAGTAAATTAACTTTGATTTAAGGAAACTTTTATTCAGAACAAACTTGTTCATGCAGATGGTAAATGCTTTTTGACTACTGTACATTAGAAGGTAATTTAGATTAACTTCCCTGTCCTTACATGTCAAGGTTCATTAAAACCTTAGAATTAGTGAATTTGGGGAACTGCTTTACCCCAGTTTCCTCAGAAGCCATAAAGCATTTTTTCCCTGTAAGATACATTTCAGAAGAGGACAATTCATTAGTGCTTTCCTGGGGAAACACATTTAATAGGAGACGGGGGAGGTGCTGGAGGTGCTGATGATTTGCTATTTTTCTCATGTGGAGAGAGCAAGTATTTTTCTTGATGCATCTTATAATTCCCATCTCTTTTTATAATACTCTCCTGTTGTAGAAAGATCTTGAGTCTATGTTGCAGTGGATCGTGCAGCACCACCTACCAGAAAATGTCCTCAAAACTGGGTTATGTGCAGAGGCAGGTGCTTTACTGCTGGAAATGGTTAGAGTCACTGTGGACAAGGTAAGCATTTTGTTGCGAAGACAACATGTGAATGTCAGAATAAACTGCCTTAGAGTCAGTTGTCAGTCTTCACCTGTAACCAATAGCCTTCCTCTGCCCTCACAGGGCAATACTGAGCATAACAGTGAGCAGCTACTTCAAAGCGTCAGCACAGCTATCAGTCTGGTTATGTTACTGTCTTGGTTTGGCAGGGAGAGAGTTAATTGTAGCAGCTGTTGTAGTGCTGTGTTTGGGATTTAGGATGAGAGAGATGTTGATAACAGACGGATGTCTTTAGCTGTTGCCAAGCAGTCAAGGATTTCTCAGCTTTTCATGCTGCCCTGCTACTCAGGAAGCTGGGAGGGGACATAGCCAGAACAGGTGACCCAAACTAACCAAAGGGGGTAGGTATTCCATAGCATGATGTCATGCTCAGCATAACGGGGGCTGGTGGGGAGGAGTGCACAGCTCCAGGACATGTGGTTTGGGGATGGTCTGGCTTTGGGAAAGCTCTGAGCTGTACGGTCTGAGTTGTGTGGTTCAGTAAGGAACTGCATTGGGAATCACCAGATTTGTACATTTTGCTATAAAGTCCTGTTATTGTTATTTCTGTTTGCTGTCCCAGTAAACTGTCCTTATCCCAACCCATGAGATTTACCTGTCTTTTTTTAATTGGGGAGAAGCAAACAAGAGACTACATGTTGCCCATCTGCCATTTGGGGCAAAACCATGACAGTTACATAGCAGATGATACGATGGGCTCACATTTAAGAACTGCTGAACACAGAGATGTATCTTACCCACAACATTTCCCATTTTGTTCGTTCTTGATACCAACTTTCTGTTTGGGTATCTTCAGTCTACAAACTAGGAGTTGGCTGCTTGTGCTTTGGCTGGATTCTCTGGGTCTGTGTTATGTTTGCTTAGTTGCTTAGGAAAACCTAGACAGGAGTAAAGACAAGTTTACACGAGAGGAATCCTGCCTTGACTAGATGCACTTTTGTCTGTGTTCAGCCTGTTGCAGGTGCAGAAGTCTCCTGGGAGATTGCCTATCCAGAGAGTGTTATGCAGTTTCTGTGCTTGATCTATCACAGTTATACTCAGGACCCTGTGTGGAACTGTCCTGACTTCTTGAGAACTTTAGCTCTGGTTGCTTTCCACTCTGGACCACTCAAGGTATGTGCACGGGAGCCAACATATAAGACCTGGGTTGTTGGGAGGAAAAATAAATTCAAAGGAGATGGAGTTAAAATGTGTTGCTGTCTGCTTCCACAGGGAGGATCTGAAGGCTTTTTAACTCCAGATGATCCAGCCATTGCTGGAGGGAAAGGCTGTGTTGATCCCTCTTCTCACTCACTCCTACCACACCCTGCCAAGAAACAAGTGTGGGATTTTGTGCGAGTCCTCATGATGGACAGTCTTCTCAACATTCCAGCAAACAAACAAGGGCATCCACTTGAGCTGTTTCTTGAGGTAGTCATCAAGTTTTGCTGCTCTACCTAGCACTGGGGGGTAGAAGGACAGGAGGTATATTGCTAATGGCTTAGTGAAAAAAAATGCTAACAAAGACGAGTAGGTGTATTAAGTCAGCATTTTCAACAGTCTAGGATAAGCCTGGGATCACAGCTCTTAGGGAGCATGCACTACATCCTGGCAGATCTGGACATCCTATTTAGTGTAATGGAATTCCTGCTTCTTCAAAAAAGAAGAAAGGCCTTTTCTGCCTGCTCTGTGTTCATGTGAACTAAGAAGATGCTCTGCCTTGAAAACAAAGGCATTTTTGGGGTAAAATTTTACATTGAAGTAAGGTGTGAAAAAATCTCCTTGAATTTGTTGAGAATAGATCTCACATGAAGCATTCCTCTGTACTGATTTTTGGGACAACAGTGTCTTTTCAGTGTTCAAACCAAAACAACTGTCTTCACTTTTAGTATGGATTAATAAAAACTGTAGCGGCCAAGTCTGGATTATGGATTTCAATCACTCACAGCACTGGAAAGACTTGGAATATTCTGAAGAAAGGAAAAATGGAAAATACAGGCTTGAATTGTCAATAGTTCAGGTGTTCCAGATGTGATTTCTTATGCAGATTTAGCTTAGCAATATGAATAGTAATGAGTATAAGCTTGACTGCAGCTGTCATGAGTTAAATTACTTTACATAGCACCTGTTCTCTAAAGGTGTTTGGTGTGCAAAGGGTAGCTGTGCCAGCTATCAGCTAGAGAGTGTAGACCTAAGTAAGATTTCCTGTTTTCCCAGCAAGGGTATGAGTTTCTGGCATCTCATATGCTCCTCAGTAGCTGTCCACACATGCATTCTTACTGAACTCTGAGAGGTGCCATGTTGCCTTTGTGTGGAGGACTGTACCAGATCTCAGCATTTATGTATTACTGTGGATTAAGAGACACACATAATGACTCCGTTTGTAGCAGCTGTTTCATATGCCCAGACCACAGGCTAGAGTATGCAAGTGAGGTGGAGTAGTTGTCCTGGATTTTTTTGTGCTTTTTTCCTCCCCTTTCTCTTCCTAACATGGTGCCTAGGTGTTTAAGGGAAATGTTGGACACTTTAAATTATCACTTGGAATTTCAACTCGGTTCTCTAAGCAAAAACTTTTGCTAGATGTGACAGGCATTATCTGCCAAAGGACTTTGAATAAAGGCTGCAAACAAATTTGACTTTGATATCAGGCAGTTCACCTGCCATATTAATAAGTGTATGTTCACTGTATAGGCTTCTCCAGAGGATGCCACAAGTGAGCAGAAGAGACTTTTTCAGACAAAAGTTTTTCTATCTGCTATGGATGTCTTCCATGTTACCAGCCAAGGCGAGGGGAAAACAAGACCAAGAGGTGAGTGGCAAGAATTACATCATTAGTAGCTGGCACTTAGCATGTAGCTGTAACTGATAGAAAGGTTTGGAAACAGTAGTTAGGAGGACAGTCCAGCCTCCTTTCACTCCTTCTGTAGGCCAGTTTGCATAAATAGTTTTATTATTTTTCTGGAGACCCTCTTTTTTCTTCTTTTGGAGAACAGATTCTGAATATTAAAGAAACCTAGGTTTATCCTTGAGTGCTTCTAGAAACAACCCTGATAACTTTGTTATTGCTGCTCTCCTTTTCTTAGTCATTAATTAGATCAGTTCTTCATGACAGTATTTTCATGAGATTGGTTCTGTCTTTAGGATGGAGCTGTCATTTCCAGTCACAGAAAGGTATTTTTGCTAGACCTAGAGCTCTCCTAGACATGTCCCAGCTCTGAGACTTTATGATATGAAATTCCTTCTCGGCTCTGGTAACATCACATATCACATAATTTCTTTTTAAAAATGTATTTATTTTAACTTGTTTTGAAATAATCAACCCTCTTGTATCCTCTCCAGGGAGCAGTGATCCTCATGGCTCTTCAGAAACAACTGCACCTGTATCCATGATGAATCTTATTTATTTTGTTCAGAAGCTGATTGAGAAGCTGAACAGCAGAATGTTTGCTGCTGACCCCAAGCAAATCCTGATCTTCATTGCCAAACAGATTGACAGGGTGAGTCACATGAAATCTTTTCCAACAGTTATCAATGTGTTGTAATAGGCTGTTTCACACTGAGGTCATGATATCACAATTCTCAAGAAGATATCTGTAATCCATTTGGTGATTGTGAGTATTCCAGTTTTCTTGCATGAGCGCCTAATGGCTCTAAATGACTATCAGAGCTAGATGGTGCAGAGCAAAGAAGGGATAGACAGCTCTTCTGTGGCACGGTCTGTTGGCCATGTATGGGTTGCTGAACAGAAATCAATCTCTTCCACAGTTCCAGGGACTTCGGCAGAAATAGAGAAAAACTGAAATTGTATCTAACAGGTAGTTCAGGAGAATATTGCTGAAATAAGTTTGCACCAGCTTAAATGAAGTGAGAGGAGTGGATCCTTGGGGAGAGAGTTCTCTGAACAAGCCAAGTACTCTGCTGTTTTGTGTTTTCACAGGTCTTAGAAAGCTCTGTTTCTCAAAAGGAAGTTTTCCTCAGTGCCCTGTACAGCTGTCTAAACAGAGCCATCCTATACTGCCTATCCAGATCACAACAGTCGCTGCCTGAACAGTTTAATGTCCTGAACACACTCAATGTCGTGCAAGATCAGTGGGATGTTATTTTTGCAACTTACAATTCAAATAATAATTTTGTCATCTGCCTAATGTACTGCCTTTTCCAGCTGAATTTGGGCAGGTAAAAATGTTCATCTCATTATGGTGTTTGTTTACATCTCTGGGCTGTTATCTGTGGGAGTTGGGTGCAGAAGGGGAGATTTCACAAAACTTAGGTTACATGCATTTTTGAGAATGGGTAGAAGCTGAGATTGAGCTGGATTCAGCTAGACTAAGGTCTTAGGATACTGTACACATCCAAGACAGCATTTGACCTATTGGGCTCAGTGCTCTGTGGGTTTAAAGCACAAAGTTTAAATACAGCAAGCCTGCCATGCTGGTCTGGGGACTGTTGAAGTGGCAAAGTAAAGGCAATTGAAGAAAGATCGTTGTTTTCCTTACACACTTCTAAAAAATGAACAAGAAAAGATATGTCTTGATGTAACTTTTTATTTTTTAGGTGTGAGGACAGGAAGGTTATTGATGTGCACAGTAGTCTGGAGACAATGGATTGTCTTTCAGTAAAAAAGTGGAAGGGATAAACTGTTCTTCAAACAGAAGGCTGTTTTTTCCTTTAAATACTAGTGAGCAGAAAATTTCCTATCACGTCTCTTGCTCAGAGGGAGGCTAGTATGTGTGTTTGTGGGTGTAATAAAAAAGGCGCAGTAGATGGTAACAATTCCTTTTATTTTTTGTTTTGAAAAGGGTGTTTCATTTCAGAGACACCCAGACAAGCTTGCATGTTTGTCTAATCAGAACTCTTAAATCTGCACATAGGTTTAATTGCTACTCTTTATTAACCAAAACCATCTGTGTTATATCTGTTTTACTCATCCACCATTTCCAGCAGCTTACTCACTTCGGAGTAGTAACTGCAGTTAACAAGCTTGAACTGATTTCAGTGGAATTGGCTGACATGCCTATCGTTAAAATGAGAGTCTGGAAATCTTCCTGGACTGTGGGCTAGAATCATTCCACAAGCATGCAGGTGGCTATTCTCTGAGACATCTGCATGGGTTAATTTAGGGAGATGTTTTTTCTGATCCAGCATTTATTCTTATGTGGGTACATTTAAAACATATATAAAACTGTGCATGGATATTGTGAATTTTTCTGTTAATGGTTATTGATACTTGGATCTGAGCTGCAAAGCCTGATCATACTGAAGTTGGGAATTTTGATACTGACTTAGATAGCAGTAAAAGACCCATACCCACTCTGTTTGCTATTCTTACAGGTCATGTATCAGAGGTACTTTTGCTGGGGGATTATTTCAGGAACCATTTTGTGAAAAATAGCAAATATTGGCTAGTGTTTTATTTACTATAATGATGTTTGTTGTTTCAATGAAAACCTTCTGTGCTATTTAGATGGTCTGAATTAATGACAGTATCACATCAGAAACTAGCTGCACTTCTTGAGGTCTTTTCTTGATTGTTCTTATTCAGTCAGATAATTTATAGGCCAAAAACTGTTAAGATGGGGTAAGTATTGCTTCTCTCTAGCAAGAGCAGAAACATTTTTTTAAAAAAACAAATTGCAGAAGTGTTGGTGTAACCAAGAAGTGAAACATAATAAATTCAGAGAATCAGAACTGTGATATTTATGAAAAAAATCAGAAACTAAATGGTATCTTTGTGTACCCAAGAGATTTAACTCTTCCATGTTGGATGGGGCTTTGGGCAACCTGGTCTAGTGAAGGGTGTCCCTGCCTATATTAGGGGGTTGGAACTAGATGATCTTTGAGGTGCCTTCCAACCCAAAGCATTCTATGTACCAGAGCCTGTTTACAATTTAAAGAATGTAGTATGTTTATAGGAGCTCCAAATACGTTATTGACAGCACTTCTGTGACCAAGTCCAGGTTGTCTGGATGCCTTAACTAAGCCTGTTGCATTTGTTGTATTACTGCCGTGCTGAAATTCCTGGTGTCTTCACCTACTGACTGGTAAATTATGTCAGACACCCCACCACCAAAGCAGCACTAGCTCTTTTTGGCAGTGGTGATATTCTCAGTTATCTCACCTACATGATACTAATATCATGGTGCTAAAGTTTGTGGCTTTTTTTGTATGTGCCAAGTGCTTTATAAGCTGAATAAACAGTCATTGGTGCAAAGAACTTAGACTGAGTCATCAGTTCAGGAGTAGGATATGGCAAGGCAGTGTTTCCCACGTATTGAGTACTTTGAAGAGATTCAGAGCAAAGAGATGACATACATGCTCAGGGGAGGTGTAAGAAAGCTGGATGCAATCTGGTTACATCAGTACAACCCTCTGTTCCAGCTATTTGAGATGAACAGTAGATACAAGCACACTAAGTGCAGGGATAAGACATTTATAACAGTGATCCACAGGATCTTGATAACTGTTCCTTGACTTTGAAAACCAGACTGGTAGTGATTTAGTTCCCACTTCCTGTAAATCCTGCAGTGTATCATGTGATCAGTGTAAGTTCTTCAGTCTGGAAATGTTGATCTACTAAATAAATTTAGTATGAGTGGATGTGTAGAAATACCTTTAGGTTTTTTACTGTCCTCAGCTTGTTCTACGTTGGGTTTCCTAACGCGCCTTGGTGGTTTTTTTGCCTGCAGCTATCCAGAAGGTTTTGGAGTGGATGCAAAACCAAAGCTGGCTTCGTATCACCAAATTTTCCTTGCACCCAGCGAAGAGGAAAAAGGCAGCCTGCCTACTCCAGATGATGGTAATTTATGGCAAATGCTGCCTTTGGCTTACAGAGCAGGGAAGTGCCTGGCCTGAACAGTTAGAAGTGCAGCTTGTGCAAGTGCTACTTAATTGCCTCTTTGGTGCACAGGCACTGCAGGTGCAGCATAGAGAATGGAAGGTTGTGCTAAAAATTACTTGTTTGCATTGTATCTTGTTATTCAAAATTTACAACCCATGTCATCAGGCATAATGCATAAGTTTGGAGATCTCTTCCCTATGTTAAGGCCAGTATCAGTACCCAGATACATACATGCCGCTTTTATTTTGTTTTGTTTTCCAAGGTCTGTACAGAGCTTGTGCCTGTCTTTGTACACAGGAAGAAACATTTTGGTCTTAAGAGAAATACTGAATAAGCTTTGGGCTGGATGCAGTGTGGGGGCTGTCAGATGAAACATAGAGCAGAATGATGCTCTTAATTTCTTTTTGATGTGTAGGCTTGGGTATGATGTAATTAAGTTTGATTTTCAGGGAAATACAGGAAAATTTTTCAGCATTTCCTTGAACAGCATCCTGCTGATACATCAGATTGTTTCATGACTTGTTACCTTCCCTCCACCATCTGTAGTGATGTTTGGCAACGTAAAGCAATGTCCTGTATGTGCTTTAGCATTCTATGTATGATAGTAAGATAATCAAAATTCCAATTAGATGATTTTTCCAAGGCAGAAACCAGTTAAAATTATCTGTCACTCCTACTTGTTTCTTTCAGGGAAAAAAATGCCCTGCTGTTTTCTGTTCTGGCTTAGAACCGATGGAGATAGTAGACAAAATGGAAAAACTCCACTGACTCAAGCAGTTACTCTGGACGAGTGCTGTTCTAAATAGATGTTTTTACTTTACCTGCTGCTTGACTTGTTTAAAAAAATAATAATCAAAGTCTTCATTTGTTTCCTAGTCCGCCAGGAGATTTTGAGAACAGTAGAAATCATCTGGAAGCAGCTCATTTCTCAGAGGCGGCAGGCTCTGGAGGACACTTACAGGATGGATCTTTCTGTAAAAGGAAATGACAAAGAAAGGGACATGAAGATAATGGAGATAACTCCTTTATGGGAAGAAATTATGACAAAAGCTTGGCAGCACTTCATAGGTATCTGTTCTTTTCTGGAACGCTCGCTTGTAGTAAGCAAAGACATTACAGTAAATGTAGCACTTAATGGAAAACTGCTGATTCCTTGATTATACTCTTCCTCTGCACATCACTTGCTAGATAAATCAGATTCTGTGTTTCTTTCATCCAGGATTGTGATTGTTTTCTGTGTTGTGACCTAGACCTTCTGTAACCACCTGGGGATGTTGCAAGCAAGAGAAATCTCATTAGACAATTTTAGCCCATTGGAGAATTTAAAAAGAAGGGTTATCTGCGTGAAGAAGTGCACCCCAGTGTGTGTAGTGCTACAGGGATTCAAAGCTTATGTCTGTATAATGAAATTGATCTATGGCAGACCTCTGTGAGGCTTTTAATAAAGACTTGAGAAGAACCTGTTAATTCTGTTATAAATAGAATGACAATCCAGCTGGAGTGAGGCACTGTCATGTTGTGTCTTGTGCAACAGGGATACAAACCCTCTACCTTCCCATAGGCTCCAGGTCAAGTCTTATAAGGTTTTTTGTCTGTTCTGGCCCACAGCATCTGAAAAGAAGTTTCTCCAGAATAAAGCAGGGATTGGCCTGTCACAGAGCAAGCACAATTCCTGGAGTGAAAGCCTTTCTTCAGCGATTAGGTTGATGCCTGGCCGAAACACAAAGGAAATGACATGCAAATCTGAGGTAACTTCTGCTCTTTGTCTTTTCTGGATCCATCACCAATCTGCCATGGCTCTGGAAAGTTTGGACTTGGGACGCTTGTGTTTTATGTGCTTTGTTTAAACTAGACACCTGTTGTAGTTAAGGTTCCTTTTCTAGACTGATAGAAAAAAATCACTAAGAAATAGTCATTGATCTGAAGAACTTTGGTTGCCAGCCTTAACATATAATGTATTAATGCATACTTACTCTGTGGCCTAGTTATTGCACTTGAGGAAAAACCTAAGCAGCACATGTGTTTATGCTCACAGGGCTCTGCTTGGGTCAGAATAAGGTGAGGAGACACTGGCTATGCTGCTGGTTTTGACTTACATTGCTTATGTGAGCCTTGTCCTTCAGCCACTGAATTAGTAGGAAGTATCAGGTATTACTGTAGTACTATCCTTTCATTTTCTAGTCAATATGAAGTATTAAAAGTTGAAATTTTACTTTAGCCTCAAGATGTAAGGGGAGAAGCGATTATATAAACCAAAGATGAATCTGAAGGCCACGCAGCATTCCTACTGCCAGCAATGCAGCTGGGCTATCATCTTTTCCATGTGTAACCTCCTACTTTGCTGAGAGGGCCATATCCATGTTTTTGCTGGGAATTTGTCAAGAATTAAAAATAAAGAGCACCAGTTTGATGTTCCTTGTTTGTGTTAAGGCTAAGGCAACGAGCTATAGGTTATGACAGCAGTGCATTGACAGAATATTTAGAGCTTTGGACTGAATTTGTGTTGTTGCAGTACTGAAGATATTAAGGTCTTTTTTTATTCCCGTTGAGGAGACAGTAAGTCTGTTACAGCATCAGTTTAGGGAATCTCAAATCTCTAGCTCAAGCTGTAGCAGGTTGCAGCTTTATCCCCAGTGGTTACTGATTCACTTCCAGGTGTGTTGATCAGGACAGTGATGATATCCCAGCACCGTGTCTGATAGTACCTTACTGAGCTGCAGGGTTTTTTTCTCAGCATGTCACAGCATCCTTCCCATTCCTTAAAATCACTTTGCTACTTACAGAGTGAGCAAGTTCTTCCCAGGTACATATGTAGACTGTGATGTCATACTACAAGAGCATCGACTATTTGCCCTGGGGTCTGTTTAATTATTTTTTAAAATTAATTTTGATTATTACAGCTGATTACACCTCAGTGAGCAATGTAATTGATATTTGTAAATGTATCCCAAGGAACATTTTGTACAACATGCTTTTTGCTGTTGAAGGTTAAAGACTCCGTTATTGGTTTTTCCCTAAATATGCCCACATCATTAGTTCCTCCAGTGAAAAGGTTGCCATCTGGAAAAGGCAGCACGGAGACATTATTCAGGCACAAGTGCATGAAATTGGTGTTTCTGCATCTTCTGTCTCTCTTCCGCAAGGAAGCGGCTTGTAATTAAAGGAGCTGGGTTTGGAGGAAACATTACTCATTTGGTGTTATTCCTTATCATGTCAAGGACTGACAGCTTCACAGCTCTGATAAATTGTTCCTCTCAATGAGATACGAAGCTACAGTTCCAAATGTTCTTCTCCACTCTCCCTCTCCCCCTTTCCCCCTCCAGCCTATCTTTGAAAGAGTTTGATGCGCTTTTCAGAAAGATGAAATCTAAGAGGAATAAAATTAATTTCTTTGCTCCTCAACAGCCCTCCTTCTACGTATACTTCACAAGCAAGATAGAATGTGGGATTTTCAGTATCAAAGGAAGTTGGGAGCACAAGTTACATAAAAAGTAAATGGTATTTGTGCTTCTAACTCATATTTTTACCTCACTTTTGAAGACACTTTAAAGATTTTTGTATCATTTGATGTGTGCCTTCAGTATTCACTTGGGAAAAATTTTCAGATACCAGCCTCTGTCATCTTCTGCTGGTTATGGACCTATGTCCTACAGCAATAGGCACCTGGTTGAATCATTGAGACAAAAGGGAAGGTGGCAGTATGAACTATATAGTGAGAGACAAAGCCTTTAGATTCCATAGTTCAAAAAAATTCCAATAGAAATTTTTGCATTTACTAAGAGATAAGCACAGTTGTTCTTAACTGAGAAAAACTATTACATTTAAGAGAAGTGGAGAAATTAAGCCAGGATTTCAGAGCTTTTCCCAGTGGAAAGTGGGTTGGTTACTGGATTATCAGTTTGGTTCCTCAATTGACTGAAAATAAAGAAGTAGAAGCAGTAGTAGTATTTGGGGGGTTGGACCCGATGATCTCTCGAGGTCACTTCCAACCCCTACGATTCTGTGATTCTGTGATTCGCTGCAGATGAAATAAACCCCAAGAAAATAATAAACAAAACACCTTCCTTAAAGCTATGAAGTTTTTCCCTGTTGTCATTTGCAAGATAGCAAGAGTGCTTTTGAAACCAGATCCTCCATCTGGAAAAAAACAGCAGGATTGAAACTAATCATGCCAGGCCCCATGTTTCTGCTATACTTTGACTCAGGATCTCCAGTGTCAGTGAAGCCAATTCCTTGCTATTTGGCAGGAAATGTCAGAATTAGCAATTAAATGCAGTTGTGTTTTCCCCATATTTCTGAATCTGCTTTGCTATCTCCTGCTCTTCTCTGGTCTTCGTCTGGAAGGCATGATAATTCAGAAAGGAGAGGGTGATCGCATTTCTGATAGTAAAATGCTGATGATCTGTTCTGTTAATTGATATTTCTTGGAAATATGAGTAGCTATGCAGAAGCAAGAGGACCATGGTAGAAAGTCAGATTTTTTTTTTTTTTTTAAAGCTTGCAGGTGACAATGCTGAATAAAATTGCCAGCAGGAGGGTCTGTAAGACTACATACAATGCCAAAGGCTTCCAAATCATTGACTTTCCTGTTTCAAAGTGAGATTTTTGATATCTTCCCTTCTTTGCCAAGTCCCTCCTCCCCAATTTTGCTGTCAGAATCTAGGATATGTATTTAATTTTTAGGTTAGCAATGACTGAGTGTTTTTGTCATCTTCAGTAAGCTGCAAGAGCAGCAAGGGGCCACTATAACAATCATATTTCAGTGAATTGTAAATCAGTCAGCAGCTTATACCATGCAGTATCCTGAGGCTCTTCCTGAGGATGAGTGCCTGGGCAAGGTTACAAGCAGCACACTTCTAAATACTGTAAGACACACTACTGTAGATGCAGTTATTGTTCTGTACAGGAAATGCAGAGCCTTTTGAGTTTTACAGCAGGCTGGTCATGCCTGTCCTCTCCCGTTCCTTTATGCCAGAGGCCCAAATACTTTGAGAATGAAACAGAAAAGGTCTTTTTAATACCCATTTTTAGAATGAAGAGTTTAACAGAGACCTCTTAACTTGTAATTGCAATACCAGAAGCTTTACAGTAGAATTTTGGTGAGGAAACATATGCTTGTGGAGACAGCTTCAGATAAGAGCCAGCATCTGATTTCCTTTGTCCTGGTGTTGTCACTCTGTTGGAAGATAACTCTTCCTGGTTAAGTGATGGGAGAATGCAGCCTTTGAACAATAAGGATTTTTTAACGATTTGGTATGTTGGGGTCTGCTCTGCTGCCCTTAATGTAATGCAAGGGCACTGCAGAGTTAACAGAAGAAAAAAGAAAAAAAAATATTGGTATTAATTCTTCTTTAGTTGGCTTTTGTAGTAAGAATAACATCTCTTGTGCTGGCTTTTGTAAGCAACAGGCAGATTGCTAAACTCACAGAAAATCTGTAAAAGATAATTGCACCAGTGAGAGCCTTCTTTGTGTCTCTGTGGGTAACATTCTGCAATCAAAATCACTGAGAATCACTGAGACTTAAATCGCTGTCAAAACCAGAATCTACTTCAGTTCCTTTTGAAAATTCTTCCTCTTAATTTTTTACCATGTAGGATTTTCTTCATACTGGTGGCTGAGAAGTCCTGATGTACCTCCTGAAAAGTCACTGCTAGTTCATTAACTGATTTAGGAAAGTGAATTGCATGTCCTTATTGCTGAACAAAGAAATAGTGGTATGACCAAAGACCACTTGAACTCTGCATAGTTTTCTGAGACCAGGTACCCTTGGTTGAAGTAACAGCGAATGTCTCTTGGGCAAGCTCCTTGACAGTTGTCTTTCATGTACTGCCTCTATAGTTAAATTCCCAAGAAAGACAGACAGCATCTCAGATCTCTTGGAACTGTTTCTTTTGAAGTCTGAGAGAGACTGACATATGTTTCAAGCAACATGATATTTCAAAGTGCTTAGGACTTTCATTAGTTTTAGATTTACAGGAAATTTGTTTTTTTAATTCTCATGTGTTTATTCATAAGGCTTCTGTTAGGTCAGCAGGTAAGTGTGTTGTTGCTACAGGAAATTATTTGTTACACCAAGAACAAAATTTTTTTCAAGTTTTACAGCCGGGCGGGGGGATAAATTGTTTCACATGTAACATTCATGCAGTAGCTATAACTAGTATACCTAGTATCTCTACTGATTCACCTGTGGTGGTACTACATTATGTTTTGAGAAGTATTTAAACATAATATGTCCATTGATTTCGGTAGGACTTTAAACTACAGGCTTAAATTCCTCATGTACTGTAAATCTCAAACTCTACATGATTGTTTACAGCAGTATTTTAATGTCCTTTGTACAGTGTTAGGACTTACCTAGTACAAATAGTAGCTGCATGACAGATACAGAATTAAGTCTGTCTGAGGCACGGTTTTCACCCCACATGATTCTATCAGGAGCACATGGAGCTTCAATGCTTGCTGTCAGTCTTGCTTCAGTCTTTTTGCAGCCATATTTTCAGGTTTTGCCTTAGGTACAGGAGAAGAGGGAAAAATGACCAGTTTCAATATGTACAGATAATACAAATTCTTTCATGAGATGTCTGTGTGCAAAAGTCTATGTTAGAAGGTAGTTTTAAACATGGCTTTTGAAATAAAAGTGTTTGATCTTGAACTGGAAGGCTGATGATATAATCTTGGGTTCTTTTCCGGGCATGGAAGACCCATGAAATCAGTGTTAGCTCAAAATGCTGTGAGTCAGTGGGTTTTGACTTCTGTAAGAAAGTCAACCTCAAGTTGACTGATGTGAATTTACAGAGACTCAGCCATTGTCACCCAAGATGTCAGTGGCAACACTAGCAGCTGAACCCAGAGTTAAATTGTGGGCTAGTGCCTTCAAATAGTGACGACTTCTCTCTTGCTTTGGTTATAGCATCTTTCAGTAATTGACTGTAAAATCAAAGCTGATGGTAACCAGCCTGGGTCTTCAAAGAGTAGTAGAGTCACTGCATCAGAGAGTGGTTGTTTAAGGGGGGAGGTATGACAGGTAGTGGAAAGAAGAGCAGGATTGAGGGAGCTGGGCTTGTTCAGCCTAGAGAAGAGAAGGCTGCGGGGGGACCTGATTGCAGCCTGTCAGTACCTACAGGGAGCATATAAAGAGGAGGAGAATCAACTTTTAAAAAGGGTAGACAATGGCAGGACAAGGGGGAATGGATTAAACCTACAGGAGAGAAGGTTTTGATTAGATATTAGGGGGAAGTTCTTTACAGGGTGATTAGGTGCTGGAACGGGCTGTCCAATGAGGTGGTGGATGCCCCATTCCTGGAGGTGTTCCAGGCCAGGTTGGATTGGGCCCTGGGCAACCTTGTGTAGATCCAGGCCTGGAGGTTGGTGTCCCTGCCTGTGGCAGGGGGTTGAAACTGTATGATCATTGGGGTCCCTTCCAACCCAAAACATTCCATGATTCTATGATTGAACCAAAAAATCTTGCTAATTTAGGACAGAGGAACAACCTCAATGTTAGCATCTTGTGCTAGGTGAAATGAAGAAGATAGAAATATTTGAAACATAATCACAATTAGTAATTAAACAAGGATTTTTCTTACTAATCACTTGGTGTTTTATCAGCTTTTTAACTGAGTTAAAACAAGCAAACATAAAATGGTATTTCTTTGAAAAGTGCATCATTTGTGTAACATCTTTATCTTCATAATAGAAGGATAATTAACATCACTAATTATCTAATTAAGTTCATTAACTATTCACCAACAGTGCACCGTGAAGTTGACACTATGTTCTTCTGTCAACAAATGCTTTGATTTCTTAGGAAGTAATTAAAATGTAAATTAGCATGTCATTAAATGCACAAGGGAAGTTTGGAATCAAATATTCATTTTGAAACTGCTCATAGCACACATTTTTTTTACTTCAATGAAAGTAGGCACTTTACTATTAATGATGTATATTAAACAATTTCCATTATAATATTATTGTCTTGTTTAATAACTGGCTCAAAGCTAAATTACAGTGTGCTGCAGCAAGCTGGAAGTTTCTTTAACTTTGAACAAAGAAATTTTATGTCCTCTTAAGCAAATATCTGGTACGCTGCTCTTTTATTACTTTCAGGTTGCTTATAAGAACATAGACAAAAAATTCAACAGGTCAATGAGTTAGATAAGAACTGCATGAAAACATAAAATGCAGAGCTATCTAGTTTGTATAATACAAATCACTAAGCTTTTTGAAATTTATGGGAGTAGTTTGTGCATTCATTAAAAATAACTAACAGAAAATGGAATATAAAGGAAGTATGATGATGAATAAAAATCAAAGCTGACTCAGATCCACAAACCACTATCCAATAAAAATCCAGTACCAATTGCTACAGTAGATGCTGTCTGACCATAGAATATCTGTCCTAACAAAATGGCTCCTTTCTTCAGTTATATAAATTTAAACTTTAAAACTTGAAATACAAGAAATAATATTCCCTCCAAAACTTTTTGTAGCTGCTCAGATGGAGTTATTCTTTGTTTTTAAACTCAGCGGTGTCCTGTCCAGTGAAGTCCATTCTATTACACATTGCATGAAAAGATACTTTGTATCCTATATATTTTTTAATGTATTTTTGCTTTTCAAGCTAGAGATTGTGTCTGGTTCAGGTTTAAGTTTGGGTACAGGATTTTAGTGAGTGAAGATTCATGTTTCTATCTGTTGACATTGAAACCTCATCTTTCAAGAGCTTCTGGTTGTAGAGTTTTATTTTCATATAACAGAGATGATGCTGAATGAATTACAGTGCTAATGTGGATAAAAGCAGAGTTTTGTTTGATTGCAGAGAAACTCTTGGAGCAAGTGCTGGCCACCAAAATGGATTTTTTTTTCTCTGCCAAATATATAGAAAGACAATTAATTTTTCACATTTCTTGGTTCAAATATGATTCTTTTCATTCCAGGATTTTGATTAAAAATAGCTGAGTGTGAAATGGGTGCTGCAAGTAGAGAACAGAAAGTCATGTGAGTTCCTAGAAATCTCTGCAAGATTAAATTAAATGTTTCTCCTAAATGAGGATATAGGTTGCTAACCTGTGATGAAGTCCATGTCCATTCACTTCTTGTTCTCTTCCTTGCTAGATAAATTAAGGATAAAGCTTGTTTGTACCTATTTGTGTTCCATTCAAGATTTCTGATGCAGAGCAGCCCACAGAGTCCAAGATTTTTAGTGCCTGTAGAACAAACTCCAGAAGTAATCTTGTCACCTTTAAATGCATGTCATTTTAGGAAAATGGGTAATTTTCAGGGTCAGGGAAGAGATGTTTCTTTGTGTTCTGTACTCTGATCTCTAATCCTGTGCTAATATTTACAGAATTACTTTGTCAGCTAAAGAATCAGAAGTGCACATTTTTCTTAAATAAAAACCATTATTCAAATGTGATCAGAAGACTTTGGTGCATGAGGATTCCAGATAAATGCATTGAGGTACTATGTAACAAACCCTAAATTACATACACCTTTAGGACTTCATAGAAAAATCACCATTTTAAATAGAAATAGGAAAACAGTAAGAACAAGTGAAGGCAAGAAGAATGGGGCAAGACCCCATTGCTGTTCCACATAATGCCATAGCCTGACCTTCACCTTTCACTAGAGGTAAAAGCTAAACAGGATGGAAACTGAGTCCTCAGGAGGTTAAGTGAATTATCCTAGAGTCACAGAAATCATTCTCAGACATGGAATTAAAGAACAAACATGTCTTGCCTCCCATTGTGCTTTTTTGCTATTAGGAGACAAGTTATCTCTTCTCCCAGGAATTCATCTCTACACTAGTATCATCTGTTGAAGGAGCAGTGTGTGTGTACATATATATATAGTTGTTATCGAAGTAGAGCTGTTTATGTGCTGCTTGAGTTTAGCTGATAGTGTGGAAGTCTCATCACATGTACACCATGCTTTGGGTTTATCATCTTGAAACCCACCCTTGTGTGTGCGTACATTTATGATGCACTGAAATATGGAGGTTTTTCTCATTAAGTTAACTATTCCCCAACCAACTGGTGATGCCAGGAATCCATCCATGATCCTTAGGAGCAGTTGGCACTGTGCATTAGCCTCCTAGCGGGTTGAGGCACGAAGCTTCCATGCAACACTTAACTGCTGGAACTACAGTCTGTTGACAATCTAAATGAATTTTGGCAAAGCAACAATAAAATCCACATGTCAATAACAATTTAGTGATTCAAAAGAGCCTGCGAGCAACCCTCAGTGTGAAAAGTATATGTGAAGGACTAGGACAAACTGCTCTTTAATATGCTAAGGAAAACATTATGTGCCTTAGCTTAATGCTTGGTACATGGTGGCTAATTAATTTTTTTTCTCTCATGAAATGAATCTACTCGCTTTCTAGTGCATTACCAATTACTTGAAAAGTAAGCCGATCACAAGTTGGGTGGCTCATTGTTTGCACAGTAGCGGTGTACCTGGTCTCTGATTCACTGTGGTAGATTTAGTAGCAGTAGTAGACTTGGAGATGTTGTGCACTTTGTCCCTGTATCTGGAACAGGGCTGGTGAATGGGAGACTTTGCCCATCTGTAGTAATTTACTCTAACACACAGGTTCTCCTCTGTAAAACTGCCATGCTAGCTATAATCCTTACCCCTGCTTGATGAAGGGATTAATTTCTTCTCTGTGATTTAGTAGTTAAGGACTAGAAGTATTTAATTGTGCATGTCAAGATGGGAAATTCTGGCTAGATGTGTGGGAAGAGTGAATATAGGAAGTTTTCACACCTCAAAAGTGTTTAGGCTCAAAACAACTGTTTGGATCTGTTTAGACTCAAAGCTTAACTGCTGACAATCCGCATCTGTAGGTATACAAGTCATAGTGGTTCAGGAATTTCCCACTTAAAATATTATTGGTTTAGATTGTGACTGCAAAAATAATTCCCTTTTGGCTCCTGACTAAGCCACATCATCACTGACATAAGATCCACGCTGGGTAGGGTATGCAGTCCAAAGGACAGAACTGGGCTATGGGCCTGCCCAGGAGGAGCAATGCTGCACCATAGATGGATGCGTAATGTTCAGCTGCTGGGAAATACCTAGCTAAAAAAATTTAAGTAAAACTGAACAATTTTCTCTTTGTAAAGTGGCATTTCCTTGCAGTTCTATTTTCTGTTTGATTCTGCAGCTTTTCTGTTTGATTCAAGGCAGGAAGACTCTATTGCATTAGTATAATGTAATTTTTCCCCTTCTAATGATGTTATTATTATGCTTCTTTTGCAGTCACCGCCCACAGAAGCTTTAAGCATGTTTAATTACCACTTTTAAAGTCCGAGTGCTGCATATATATTATCTGTATGTTTTGATCGTAAATGATTGGATTAAAGGCAAATCTACACCCTTTCAGTACTAGACTAAACACACCCTGAAACTGTGATTTCTTGAATTGGGGCCATCAGATAGATCTTCCATGTGCAAGCTGTTTCCCACTGCCATGTATACTATTAAAGTACAGTTTGTTGTGTCCCTAAGAACTGGATTTTTTGCTGTTATGTTTGTCTATGTCCATGGAATACTTTCTAAAAACCTAACGATTGCTTGAATGTCTGTGATTAGAGCAAAAATCTTTCCATGTAGAACTGTGAAAAAAGCATGTTAGAGGAATAAGGTATGTGGACTCTTCCTGTCATATAAGATAATATAGCATCTGGTAAAACAGCTATATTAGAATATGATCTGACATTGGGAACATAAGAGTAAAAGAGATTGTGAAATTGGTTCACCAAATTGTTCCCCTCCTCTGCACATGCTCACCATCAATTCCGGTTGGCTTTGCCCCAACACCCACAACTAAGTCATTGTGTCAGGATGTTTCATAAACCCCCTTTTTTAAGTTTCCCTATCTGTAAGCCAAGGAGTTTGACCCCTTTCATAAAAACCTCTGAGATGTATTAGTGAAAAGTGCTATACAGGAGTAGATATTTCCATTATAGTTATGATACTACAAGAATGCTCTTTAGCTCTTCTAAATCCAAAATTATTTTGTCTTGAAGCTTACTTCTATTTATTAAGAGTTTTGGCACATACTTTTCCATACACGTGTGTTCTGTAGTACAACACATAGCATTTAATTCCCCAAAGAAAGCCTGAAATCACAGAGCTCCAATGACATAATGTTTCTTTAGGAAAGAATTGTGGCATGTGTTGCATTTGTATCATGTAATATGAGTTTATTATGGCAAGCCTGAGTTTTTATGGGGTGCAGGAGTACTAAGTGAGATAGATATATATATATAAAAATTTAAAATCTAACATAAAACATTCCAGAGCTCAGTAGAGAACTGTTAACCTCAAACTCACTTCTTTTCTTTTTTTCTTTTTTGTTTTGTTTACCTTTTCAACCATTTATTTTACAAACAGCCTTTGTTGCTTTAGTTTAATGTATTTATAGAAAATCCACTCTCTGGGATTTTTTTTGGCATGCTAATTTCTTTGTTTGCTAGCATTTTTCTCCTTGCTGGTTTTACCTTTTCCTAGTGCTAATAATTTTCTCTCCTATTTGCATGAGGTCTCCACACAGCAAGAGCAGAAATGGGCTTTGATTCTGTTTGGTTTTGGGGGTTGGGGGCAAGGGATTGTAATTTTTTGGTTTTGTTTGGTGTTTTGGGTTTTTTTAATAGGGATATAGCTTGTAAATTCCATCACCTTTTCAAGCTCTAAATATTGGCTGGGGAATCTGAGGCAGCAAAATGACCTGATTCTGCTGAGAATGTAATTATCTAAGGCTACAAAGTAGAGAAGTGTTTATAAAAAAGACTTAAAGGATGGTATAATACTCAGCTTTTTAGGCCAGGATGGATCAATATGGCCTTTTAGTTTGCTATTCCCTAGAATGCAGGTCATTTCTTGCATTTATACATGCTTTTCTGCATGAAACTCAAATATTACATTCTACAATATTAACAATTATTGAAGCTGGCACATTTTTTTTTGTTCAAGATGGTTACTACACTTTGGAAGTAGTGTATTTTATCTACTGTGCAAAGTTACTATTTTAAAGGATAACCACCTAGAAATTTTAATGGAAACTATTTTTTACAAACTTGTTTGCACTAGCTGTTCATGAAGCATTTCAGTATAATTGCTTTGATTGAATACTTAATAAATAAGGGCCTGGTCTATATTCCCCATATTTATCTGATATCTTTTTCACATTTTGGTTTTGTTTGTTTTGATGTGTTGTTGCTCTTTTTCCAGTCACAGTGATCTCCAAATTTGTTAACTGTTCATTTCATTTTACAACCAGATGGTTTTCTTGTGGGGGTGATCATCAGGGATATATGTTCATCTGGTTGAAGACAGCTAGCTATAGCTCATTTGGAAGCTAAAGTGGTTAGTTTTCAGTTCACCAGACATGGCTAACAGAATTTTTCCTTCTTAGGACCCTTCATATGTCTCAAAGGCTAGGAACCGCGTCAGTGGAATCAGTGAGAATCTTCGCAGTGTGGCTTTGACCTTAGGGATCTGATCAGTGACCATGAGTGAAATACAGACTATGAGAAACTTTGAAACATCTGCCAGTAGGGCACTGACTTAGCTTGAATAGCCTGTGGGTATCGGAAATGATCGTCAGTATTGGAGGGATTGGTTGCCTGTTCTGAATGGGTTTTACCCCATGTCCACATAGAGCTGGGATCTCAGCTCTTCTCCTGCACTGAGCCTGGCTCAACAGCACAAAGATGCTGTTGCTTTCTAGGTCAGTCTTTATGGGAGTTTTATATGAATTATGGAATAGTTTTGTGAGGCCACAACTGTGATTACAGGTTTAATGATGCTTTAAACAAACAAAAATGTAATGACTTTCATCAGTGTAAAACAGGAGCTTCCTGCAGGGAAACACCAATAAATGTGACTTCACGGCAGGGGTACAGACCTGGCTGGCAGCCAGCAGTAGTCGGCACACCACATAGACCTTGTGTGTTAACTTAATTATAGCACAGTGCAAGCAGCAGCAAGACAGTTTGCTGTGAGGAATCACTGCCAGCATGGCACAGAGTCCATGCATTTAAAAGTTATCCATCTGATCCATGGCTTTAGGTAGTGAGAGGCTAGGACTTTCACAGCAAGGTTAGCCTCGTGCTGATACAGCAATCTCACCTTTGTCAGGGAAGCTTGGGTGGGCATGAGAGCCTCTGGATGGCACTGGGGGCATTCTGGCCTCTCATGTATAAACTCCAAACAACTTCTGCCTTCTCTGCAACCTCTAATCCTTGGGAATTTATCAGAGAAACAAATACTTCAGCTACTATATATAATGCAGTTAATGGATTCCCCATGTTGTTGGGTTGGTTTTTTTAGTTGCTGGGAAGGGCTAGCAATCTTATTTTGACTTCAAAATCATGTTCAAGTAAGACTGCATCCTTTCTATGCATTTGGCACAGGGAATAGATATTTATAATTTATTTGGGTACTGTGACACTTGGGATTCTGTTTCTTTCAATATCCTGAGTCAAGTCCCAATGTGCTGTACCACTGACTTAAGGGAAAAGTTACTCTTTCAGGGAGCTTTTGTTTTGGAAAATGTTACAGCAAGTATGCCCAGAAGATCAGACATGGCATCATGTTAATAGGACATATAGAATCCTTTTTCAGGACATATGCTATTAAAACTGGAGAATTTTTACCTGTGACTGTTAGCAAAAAGTCTGTGATACTGAGCTACTCCCAGTAGCTACTTGTCTGCAGTCACATGAAGAGATGGAGCAGCTGTTGTTGTGTTACAAGGATACAAGACGGCAGGACAGTCCAATGAGTGTTGGACAGTCTGTTAAAGCAGAGTCCTGCCTTCATGTGATAAAGCAAGCCAGTAGCTTACTCAGAAGTTGTTCAGTGCTTCAGCTATGCATACAGCCTTTCTGTATGCTTTGTTTCTCTGTTCAGGAAAAAAAAATGTCATAAGAAGAAATACTTCACTAAGTTTTTTTGGGAATCAGAATTTCATAGATTGGTGGGAGAAAGGGGGGGGGCAGGATGAACGTTTTCAAAGCTGGAAGTGTGTCTTCAACTAAAGTTTAACAGGTAAACCTGAAGAATTAATATGACAGTGAAAATAAAACAGTAGATGAAATGTATGACTATCGACGTGGGTTCACTGTTCTGTGAGTATAGTGCATTCTGGAAGGGAAGGTGGCTAGGATGTCCTGTCAGACTGCTTTGGAAAACATGTATTTCCAGTAGCACTGGGGTTTAGGGCATGTCTGTTCTGTATAGTGGAGAAGAAGCAGTTGTTAGGGGTGTCACCTCTTACAGCTCTACAAGTTTCCAGTTCTAGAGCTATCTTAGACATCTCTGTGTCACAATCCCATTAAATAGTGTATTTATACTCCAAGTCACTTTTTACCAGAGGACTTAGGCACCTAAATCTCAAAATTTTTTTGGAAACAGATGGATTCCTGTCTGCAAAAAGGGGGCATTCACTTTTTCTTTAGGCAGCAAGGAGCAGGTCTGTTGTTATAGATCCTTACCTCAGCTGGAGTCTCTACAACAGATAATTGTCTTTAATGCTACTTGCAGTACTAACTCAGCTCCAAAAGGAAGAGCCTTAAATTTTATTTGCTGTTTTCCTTCTCCTTGAATACTTCTACTAGTGACCCTTGTTAAGATCATGAATTTGTTTGTGTTCCTGTTGTAAGTGTGGAACTTGCATGCAGGTGGTTGCCTCTTCACTCACTATATTGTTTGGAGAGCTGTCAAACCTGCAGAGACAGGACATGTTCCCTAGTTATTCTTGTAAAAGAGCAATTAATGGCCTGTTTCTGCCCTTCACAGAGTTTACACCTGCAGCACCTCAGTGTAATGAGTTCTGGTGTTTCTTCTAGGGATTTGTGTCGTGTATGGAACAGTACCGAAGAATTGGGCAGGAACTGTATGCCTCCTTGTACAAGAACCACATACAGGTAAAGCATGGGAATGTTGTGCAACAACTTTCTGTTGTTTAAAGGCTGTAATTCAGAGGCTAGATGAGTAGTATGCCCAAAGAAATGCTGAGAGTTGATGAATCAATGCTCCATTCCTGACATCACCACTGAAATGTCTCATCACTCGGTAGAGCATCTCTCCCCAATCAGCTTCCTCGCGTTATCTTCAGGAGCCTTTTTTCTTTTGTTTAAATGAATAATTCCACTCTCACAGTGGCAGAAATGAAAGTGAGAACTTGCACCTTTTTTTCTTAGTAGCCAGTAGAACTTTCATGAGGTCTCGACATCATAGCCAGTAGAATCCCTGAGTATATTTCTGTTTCAGGATTGGCCATCAGAGACCAAGATTTTCATTTTTCAAAATTCTCATCTCTTCTCTCATTTAAATTGGTATTTTAGTGCCCCCCAACTCCCAGCAAACAACTTCTAACCAGAAATTGTTACATTTATACCTATGTTACATTTATGTCTAAAGGGAGCACAATGCACTTCTGAGACTTTGAGCAAACACGGTTATTGCGATTTGACACAAGCATTTACCAAAAAAACCCTGAGTGAATAAAACCTCTGTTATGCTGTTTTCCTGGCTCATTTGTTTTGATTGGAAATTTAATGAAAGCTGCCATTTTTAAGGAAGTTGAAGATTCTGACATGCTTATATTTGTCACTATATCTTAGATTGACTAGTAGAATCTTTCACAGCGTGCATTCCAGTGGTCAATTGGACCTGTTTGCTGGGTCTGCAGTGCTCCCTCTGCATTGGTCCCATCTGGTATGCTCGATAGATCCCACTGAGTCACTGGGGTGGTGCCACTGCTGGATGGAAGGAAGGGAGTATGCGAAAGTTGCATAAAGTGTTTGTGTCCCATAGGTCCTGCAATGTGGTTACAGCAAAGCAGCCAAGGACTGGATGATACTTGAGGAGCAACTTTTCTACAGAAGGGGCCCGTGGGGAGATGCAGCTCGTTCCTTGGAGCCAAGATGGATTCTTGATTGTTACGAAGGGCCTTCACGAATGAGGAAGAGGATTCAGCAGGCAAACACCCAAGTGACAGTGAGGCAAATAAAGAGTGAGGTAGAAAACTTTTGCAAGATGTGCACAATTTCTGGAGCATTTGGTAGTGACTTTATACTCGCCTCTTTCCTTGGGTTCTCATCACCTGACTCATCAATATGCTCTGCCATGCATAGACAACTCACTAAACAGGTCGGAATTCGAAATAGTAAGAGAGGCTGCAATGTGTTTAGCAGCAACAGAATAGATTTCCCTCTTCTGGTATAAAGTTCCCCCAGACAGATGAGTCTATAACCTGATCATACTTTTGTGCTTGTAATACCTCATGAGTATAGCACTTCCCAGTGTACGTGATAGAATACACTTAGAAGGCTGCACTGTCCAGTTACACTTATTAAAGCTACTAGAACTGGTACATAATGAAAAGTGGAATTAAAGAGGTTTGAACTAAGCATTGAACTGTGTATGTGGGGTATTTACTACTGTCTGTCTCTGTAGTGTCAAATTGTGAAATCCTATCAACCAGAATCTGAAGGACTTTAATATGTCAGGTGGTTCCCATCTCTAGGACATTTTCAACTCTTACTTGAGGCTTAGATATGGACAGTTTTCTGTAGACTGGGTTGTATGTATATTTATTCTATGTATTCCTTTGGGTACTTTCATGTGACTTTGAATTTCTAAGGCATCTATTTGTACCACAGTTCTAGATTTGTGGTTTTCTCTGCAACAAGGTCCTGAGCTGTGTTTACCTGTCTGCATATTCCACTCCAGTCATACCTAGTCTCTTTCCAGGTTCTCCTATCAAACAGAAATGAAACAACTTCCCCTGCTGAATTGAATACAGGTAACCTTTTAGGGCTAAATGGTGGACGCGAACAGATGAAGAGAATTAGAGTTACTGTACAGAGTTCCAAGTAAAAATTTCATGTGGTGAAAAAAAAATGTCAGTACTCTGGGCTAAAAAGTCACTTGAGCATCTGGGAAAAAACATGCAATTGTTATAGATGGCATATAAACTGTCTTCAGAATTTGTTGCTCTCTTGTTGCAACCAGAAAGATCTGAAAGCAGAAAAGCTATCTTGAAGTGCAAGCTTAGGGCATCACTAGACACCTGGAAAGCTCCCAACTGCTTAAACTCAGAAGAAAAAGTGTATATTTCTCCCTGTTTTTAGAAGATACTCCAGTTTTATCTCTGAAATAGTATTTAAAGCCAGGTAATAGGTGGTTCAGAGAAGTAGTAATAAGAATTGTAACTTTCCAACAATGTGGACAAAGTAATGGATAGTGGGAGGAAATCACCAAGAAAATTAACATGTCAAATTTTTCTTCAGTATTCAGAATAGAACCAAATTTTTCAAAATACAATTATGATGTCAAAACTTTATACTTTGACAGGCCAGGTTTTCTGTTACTGGAGACATTAAAAAGAGGGGCAGTGAAATACGGTACAGAAGTCAATAGTTTTTCAGAGGGGGATGGGGGTAAACATCGAGAAAGAACTGTAGTTTGGAAATATCTAAGGCTGTGGATTTCAACCACTTGTATGGCTGTTCCAAGTCAAGCTTCTACTTGCATTAGAAAATGGGCACACATTGGAAATTGGCAGTATTGTAAAACTTTTGGTGTAATAGCGCCTAGAAAACAAGTGAGAGTGGACCTTACTGTTCTAGACTCCAAACAAGGTTGACGTACTACATCGTTTCTGCACTAAGGTGTTTACAATCTACCTCATTAAGAAGGCCGATTGTGCCTTCCCTAACTGCATGCACTGTATGAATTTGCAAAACTTGGGATACAGCTTGGGCAACATAGAGTGGATTGTTCCTCCTTGAGTTCTCTTAGATCTTGCTCGGTAGTAATTCCCAAAAGTCTACTCTTTTCAGTTTTCCTGATTTCATCTATGTGAACAAATATTTTTATTGTCACATATCAGCCCAACACAGCGTAGAAATGAGAATAAATAAATTTTTTCAGTATGGGTGAATCCTCAGTGATTATAGGAATTTAGTTTGAATTATGACTGGGTGCAGCTACCTGTTTTTAGTTCCCTGAACTAAACATTTTCCTTTAGCAGTCAGATTTTACTTCTCTCTTGCCTGTATTTTGTAGATAACTAATGCTATTTCCCAAGGCAGAACAGATTGGGTAAAAGTCTAAATTGCAAATGCTTTTGGTGTCATTCGTCTGCCACTAAAACTGCAATCTCTTTTACACTGATATAGGAGAGCTGACATTAAATGGAGCAGAAAGGGAGATGGAAAAGAAGAGATCAGACTGTAACCAGCTAACGTTCTTCCCTGCTCTACATGAAAGTTTCCATTCAGAAGACTTCTTTGAACTGTGCGTGGAGAGACAAATTATATTGCAGGAATTTGCAGAGAGTGAAAAGGTAGGAAAGATGAACTAGATTTTTTTTTTTTCCTCTCCTGGGGAGATGGCATTTTAGAGGCTATGGAGTCCTATCTGTTCCTTTCAGTTTGGGTTTCAGGTGGATTCAAGCTACATGAAACACCTACAGGAAATTGCTTCCTTAGAGCAATTACAATTTTCCAGCCTCTGTATGAACAACTTTACTCCCTTAAAATTTTGAAATAACAGAAGAAAAAAAAAGGGCATGTGACCAAGCTATTGTTATACCTATGAGGCAGCATTTTCTGAGTTTACCTAATACATGGCAAATTATGAGGCTATAAGAATTCCTGTCCTGCTTCCCCACCTTTACTCAGGTTGCTAGTTTGGTGATGTTTAAATCTCTTCCTGCTGAATACCAGAAAATGTTTGGGGTTTTTTTTCTCCTCTCTTCATATGCCTTTTCCTTCTCTGCCTCCCCATGAGTACTGGACAGATTCTTCCCTCAAACGCCATAGAGACTTCCCTTACTTCCTGTTTGATGCTTTCATCATGTGTCATCTAGTCAAAACAGCGCTGTTGCTTCTTTGTTCTTGGCTGGATGCCTTTCTCACTGGTTTCTGCCCAAAATAAGGATGAGGCAGGTCCCCCTCATGGGGGAGGACATGAGCTGTGGAGTGAATAGGGATGACTCTGTTAGGGGTATGGAAACTTTGGTCAACTCAAAAGCTGGCAACTTGCTCTTTGCTTTCTGCTTAGTCCCCCAATGGTAGCTCCAGATCAAATCCTTGATAAACACTATGCATAGCCATTTTCTGCAGGACTGTGAGAGATTTTGTCATGAGGAGGAGCCCTGGCCTCATCCTCCAGTCTTTTGCAGTGTACCTGTTTCTTCCAGTGGCGTGATTTTCCCCCAGTTACCCAAGAGTTAGTATCCCATAGTGGAAGCTAAGTGTCTGACTTAGATTGTTAAAACTCAGCTGTGATCACAGTGCTGTGGTAGGTGTACATGGATATTATTTTTATGTCTCAATACCATTTCCTTGATGCTTTGTCAGTGGCCAGGACTCGTATTTGACCTCTCTAACATGATGGCTTCCTCATGCTATTAGATGTGTCTGTCTGTACAACATAATTCATTTCCCTGCCCCTCCTCTTTTCCCTTCCACCCCAAACATCTCTCCCCAGCAGAAGGAGACAAGCATGGAAACGTGAGGCATACTTTTTGTGCGATGATCTTATTTTGAGCCTTCAGGCTGTCTGTCTCTTTTCCATGTAACTCTGCAGGAAGCCATCAGAAACGCCAGGCATGGTTTTTTCCAGCAGCAGTCACCGTGTTGCCGAGCTGACAGAAGTATTAAAAAAAGCAGTAGGGGGTGATATTAGCTGTCCTGCGCTCACTTAGCGCGCTGCGGTCCTGCCTCGTAAATGGCTGCCTCGTGAGCTGTTTGCACTTTAAGCAGGCAACTGGAACCATCTTACCTACTGCACAGAAAAGCCATTGCGATGCTTTGGCAGATACTAGATTGACTTCTGAAACACAGGGATAACCCTTCTATAGAAAGTGGTCCTTGTTTTATAGTGTTGCTTGGTGTTATTTTTTTTTTTTGCATTGCCAATAAACAGGCACCTTTGTATGTATTCAGATACATGAGGCAGCTTTTTGCAGAAGCAGCAGTTCAAATACTATTGACATTATCTGTCGGTTCAGCGTCAGTTGTCAGCAAATTCAAGCAGGACAATATGGATGCAGGTGGTGTTTTGTCATATTAATATCTAGTCTTTTGTTTTATCTTGCTTGCAAAATAGACTAGAAAACATTTCCAGTGAAATTAATTCCTGTGAGATTAATTTTAAGTAAGAAAAAGAGATGTGTTTATCACTTGGAATGTGAGCGCATGGGACTATAAAGGAGCAAGCAAATACATGCAGTTTTAATATAGGCTAAGAAAGGAAGTTCTTCTTGCCTACAGTCTCAGGATTCTTGATCTCACCCTATTTCCCTTGTCCAGAGAGTCCTAGTGGCTCCTCTGGAGTTACCTTTACCCCACATGCAGTGTCACTTACAGTTCTGTGAGGCTCCTTGCTGTTCTTTCCCTGTGTCTTTCTACACTCTGCACCGGTTTCCTCTAGTCCCCATCAGATTTCAGTGATCTGCTAGAGCTGGATCTGAAGTCAAAAACCCTGTATGCAATGCTGGTGAAATGCAAGATATGGAGGGCCACTGTTGTGTTTTGGTCCTTTGGAGGTTCATAAAGTAGTAAGTTGGTGTTCAGAGGAGTTTAGATGCTTGTGGCTTGCCTACATGCTGAGAGTCTGGGCACAAGAGATGGAGGGTCAGGGCAGTTGTTTGTAGATTAAAGAACAGTGGGCTCGAGCCTAGATTTTGTTGGTTCACCTCCTCCCTTAGAGACGACCCGAGCAGGGACTGCTTGTGAAAGCTGGGTAAAAGGACTGCAATTGGTGTGCTTGGGAAATATGTGGCATTGAACTTAAAGCTGGGAATTTAGTTACCTCATTGCTGAATATTTGGAACTGGTGCTGTAATTCCAGTAGTGCAATGAAATATCTTTGTGTATGTATGTCCAAAGCATGAGATGTTTTGTTCCTGCATACAGAAGTCAATGTGTGTAATTCACTAGATGAATAAATCAGACTGCAGGGACAAATTTACAGGTGTTGCTGTCAGAGTTGTCTTCCCAGAAGTTACTGAACTCTCATACTCTGGCTCCTTGGATACATACTTTCCTGAGGCTCCCTTGAGGTCATAGTTTGTAGAGATGAAGATGTTATTTTGCATGTATCTTCAGTATACTGAGACTGTATACACGATAGGCATGGAAGGAAGAGATATATGCAATGTGGATGATGTTACACACCATGTGCTACTGCAGAATTGTGCAAGAGAAATGCACCTCTCCTCACCAAAAGCCTGAGCCAGCCCTTTAAATAACCCTGGCTTACCAGCAGAGACAGGGAGATTGGATTCCTATCTCTGCAACCTGACCCTTCAACTGTGAGATTGACTCCCTGATCTGCACAAGCCTAAAGGAGCCCTGCCAGGTTGTTAATATGCAGTTAGCATGTAATAAATGTAGAAATTGTGGGAAGGTTTTGCAAATGGCTTTGCTGTAGAAATTCTGAATTTTAGAGAAAAGTAAGCCTCTGTTTGCCATCAAGTCATTCAAGATGGTAAGAAATCCAAGCAGCTGGGGTAATGAATCTGAAGTTAACAAGAGGGCATGGCCTAGCAGAAATCTGGGCACAATGCCTTTCCTTGAAGGAGGGGCTGGAGAGAGCACAGGAGATGCCAAAAGCAATAATAGTAGGGACTAACTTAACTCGGAGTGAGATCTGTGGCTGGGAGAAAGGAACAGGATGAATTGGAAAAGGGAGCAGCTGTAAGGTTTGGCATCTGGGACTCACAGAATGGTGCAGCAGCTTTGCATCCACTTGGTGGGGCCAATGTTTTTAGGGGCATTGCGCATAGGTGACAGCTATGCAAGACACCAAGGCATCCTGTTTTCGTGAGAGCACTGTCACATTTCATCCCAGTGTGAGTATGCAGCAGCAAATCATTTTAAATGTGCTGATACGCAGTGGGAACAGCTATTGTAGTCAAAGCAGAGGATTAGTAAGCCAGGTCCTTGGCACAAGCTGTTTCACTTTTCTGTGCCTCAGTTTCTCCTCTTCCCTCCTTGCTGTGGGAGCAGTGATTGTAATGGCTGCCTCACTGCAGGAAGGAGTGTTCCAACTTTCTCTGTGTTCAGCTGCAAAGAAAGACAGGTTGTTGATGTGTTGCAGATGATTCTTCCTCTGACTTGCCCTATCTGGGTTTCTGCTGCAGTAGAGAGGCTGCTGTGAGCCCATACCCCAGCCCATACTCCTCCAACTTACCGCAGTTCAGTGAGCATCTGTGCTACTAGGTGTAAAGGACAGGATTTGACTCGTGCTGCACAAGTGTCACCAAAAATAAAAGCCGGAGGAGCTTGAGAGCGGTCTCTGCTCTCTTGGATGTGCTACTTCACTGCACCATACTACTTGTGCTCCATTGATACCTCCTAGTATTTCCCCTTCATATCTGTTTCTGAGTGGGGTTTTTTATGTTTGCCTTGATGAAAAATGTTTTTCAATTGTGAGGCTGTAGCTGCTCCCTGGTTCTCTGCAGAGCTCCGGACAAACCCCAGGGTCTTCACTACCACCTCAAGCAAGCACAAATGATCCCCTAACAGTTAGTTGCATGCTGTAGAATGATGCAGCGGGGAAAGAACAGGCAGACTTTGCTGTGGTCATACCTGAGAGTCATGGGAGCAGCAGGAAGGGCATGAACTTGAGTGAACTTGAAATAAGGGGAAATTTAAGGGCTCATATTAGTTTTTGGCAGCATTTTCTGGTTGAGACAAGCCTGGAGTGAGACAGAGATGTCTGGGTGTGCAAGAGGTATGAGTGCAATCCTATTAGAACTGGCTTCCAGATGCTATCATCAGCTAGGGGATGCCAGCTTCTCAGGCTGGCGATGGACCGGGACAGATGGCAGCTTTCAGCACAGCAAGCAAGGACAAAGAACAATCTCAGTGCCATCACCATGTACAAGACAAGAACCACCTTCTGCTGCTCCCCACCCCCCATGCTCCCTTTCTTCTAAATATCTGATGGTCTTTCCTTGCAGCGTTTAGGAAGTTCTTAAAACCTGAGAAATGCATGCTGAAGAAACACTTCCCATATCAGGTTTTTGCTCCAGTGGAGTAAGGGAGGGAGGGTGAGTAAAGGCTACCTGCAAAAAAGGAATGTGTCCTGGGTCTTCCGAATCAAAGTTTTGTCTGCAAGGTTTTCTTTCTAGTGAGTGCAATGTTTTTACAAATCTGAGCAGAAGAAATTTGATCTAATATTTGTAACAGTTCAGATGTGACCAAACTTGAGCCTAGAGGCCCCACCACTAAGGATTAGGTCAAGTAGATTTAGTTTCCTTTAGTCATTGAGTAGCTGGAGAGAATGAAGCAACCTGTCATGTATTCTTAAGTTGTGATTAATGAGACGCGTGTGTGTCTGTTTCAAAGTAAGATGAGACTTTAACAACAAGCAAAGTAACAATCATTGCAGCAAAGGTCTTGAGTGGCGCAGAGGTGGACCTGTATTGCTCTCACTATGCTAACACGTATCTCTTTCCCTAGCAAAAACTGTGAAAGCAACATATTGGATTTCATGTACTCCTAGTCATCTTAAACTCTGAGGCCCTAAATAACATTGACCCTACTTTACCAATGAGTCCTTTGTAGCACCTTGGAATTCCTCAGTACACAACAGAAAGGGCAGGAACAGTATAAACTACAAGGTTCATCTGTGTGATTCCCAATACAGAGTTAACTGAATGCATTGCTTTTATGTGTATCATGCAAACTTTTGTGCCTTTTGCTGAGGAAGTAACTAGAGACAGCTATGAGCTATAAGGAAACATGAGATCTGACAATGAGGAGGAAGAAGGGCCTTCAGGAAGTCCTAAAGCTGCTGGTTGCTGAGAAGGGAAGTTAAGAATTACTCCATACCTAGCATGTTTCTAGTTCTCGTTCCTTAGGCTTCTGTTACTAAGGTGCAAGATAGTTGTTTAGATGGACCTTTGAACTGACTTGGAATAACCATTCTTTTGTCTTTATTCTGTAAAAATGCTATGCTCAGGAGATTGCATGGCATGGGTGTGTTCCTGTGACATGGGTTTGTGACTTTAATTTCCTTGTGTTGTATTTTTGCTTGGAGTGGCCATGCTAACACTACTAGAGTCTGCAGGAATAGATGGCTAACCTGCTCTCTGAAAACTGCATGAAGACTTTTTGCATGTTCAGGCATGTAATTCCTTTGGATAACTGAATCCTGTACTCCAGAGCAGGTATCCATTTATGGCTGTTTGCTTAAATGCAGCTAGAGCATTTGCTAAGAGCTCTTCTGAAAAATAATAAGAAAAAAAAAGACATGCCTTTAGCATTAATTCCCTTGTACATCTGGATGAACAGAGCAATCAAGAGATGCAGGGCTTTGGGCAATACCTTAGCAGGTAATTATTCAATTATTTCTGGTCATGTTTGCTTCATTGATTAATGATTCTAGTGGCTGGTGAACTGGATTCTGTTCTGGTTTGACAGAAAGGGAAAGGTATTATTTAATCTTTGGTAATTTCATGCTGTTCAGTGTTTCAGTGTGAGGCTGTAAGTACAAGACTGTCCTAGTAGTGTTTTGTAGTACACCTCTTTGTCAGACCTTTATCGCACACCTGGAACAAAATGAGCCCCATTCTTCAAATGAGAAGAACTGACTCAGTCCAAGGATTCTAGGATTTCCAGCAGTGCAGATGTATTTAATTCTGGTGAGAGTGATAACATAAAATCAAAGAAGTGGATTTGGCACTGCTTACTGTTACTGGTTGGATAGTAGAGAAGGTGGACTGTACCAGGGCTTAGTGTCTAAAGTTTGATAAATAGAGTCCTGCTGACATTCCCTGGTCCTGCCTTACGTGGAATAACAAAGTGGTTACTTGTGCCAGATGGTATTAGTGATCCTGAGCAGGCCCCCTACATGATCCATGTGCTGCCCAAACCCACGCTTGATCTCTGGCAAGTGGGCTGGGTTTGCTGAGGTGGATTTTTTAGAAGTATGGATTTCAACTTTGTGAACTATTTCAACTTTGTGTGTAACTATTTTATACAACTGCCTGATGTTTCAATATTCAGTTACCTTCCTTTAGGAAAACAATATTTCTGCTATTTAATTATTTCAAGAAGACCTGTGGATTGCTCCCGCAAGCAGAATTCACCAGTATTCTCACTGCAAGCATGCATGCCTCTAACCATGTAATGGCATGCACACATGTGGCACACCAGTTCAGATTTCTATAGTTGGCATATCCCTGCAGAGACAGGAATTCCTGTGGGATCTGCAGGAGAAGTAATGGAAAAATGTTCGCTTCCTCTTAGAAATAATTTAAAGGGGAAAGAGAAAAAAATTGAAGGGATTTCCATAAAAAACTACCTCCAGGGTTCAAGTTTTTTAAACACAGGACAGCAACCTTCTGTGCCCACTCAAGTGATTTCAAAATGAATGACCCCATTTTTGTAAACTTTTCAGGTAAAAAAAAATGTAGAAAAAAGATTTTATTTCAATGATTTATGAATTTATTTCCATCAGCTTTAAATATTGATCAAAATAAACACCATTCTAGATTCTTTCTTGTTTCCATTTCATACAGTTTTCAGCCTGGATAGAGAAAACTTGTAATAATTTCGCTGTGCTGGCATCCAAGACTTGAAGCTTGTAGGTAAAGACTGTAGCAGTGCAGGTATGTTTTGGCAGATTTGAGTTAGTATTTTGGGATGGAGGGGAGGAAGATTGTAGATTTGATTCCAGAAATACAGTGAGGTAGGAGCAAAGACAGGAAGTGAAGGAGAACTGTACTCAGTCTACGTATCCTCATGTAGACTTTACCTGACCTAGCAGAAACAATGCTACATCTGAGTCATTTCTGCAATTCTGCAATAATATAGGACCCCTGTTCTTAGGAAGTTTGGTAGAGGTAAGATCAGTGAGATCTTAAGAACCATTGTAAAGTCTGTTTTTCCTCTTGTCAATCAGCTCTCTCAAGAGTATTGTACTGGATTTCTGAACCAGAACACTTCTGTTATGTAAATGCCACTCAGATCTAGTCCCTCCGCATGCAGCTTTCTGGTCCTTGTAGTTTCAGATGGACACAGCTTGTAAAACTTTACACTAATTTCTGGATAGTATGTAGTTCAGGATTCTTTCAATTTACAGGCAAAACTCAGTAATCAGCATTTTTCTTGATATGTAAGGAAGTATTACTGTTTTAAGATTTTAGGAGAGTTAGTGTTTTGTAGTAGTGTGAATTTTCAAAAGGATTTTTGCAAATGGAGAGTGCTTTGTCTGAGACTGGACTAATAGGCTGATGTTTAGCTTCTGTGTCCCTCCCTGAGAATGTAGAACATCCTGGTCCAAAGTTTAGGTCCAAAATGGGCACAGCAGTGAGTTGATCTTGATCCTCCCAGCTGACTGCACTAACCAGAGGACTGCTATTTTGGAGCTGAGTATATATAGAAGATTGAATCATCAAACAGAAAAATAAGGAACTTCATGCCTTTAAATGTTCACTTTGCAATGAATTACTGCTTGATTTAAGATCATAACTTTTAAGTTTCCCACAGCCCATGCAGCTTTCCAGATTGTTGGTCTCTCCTGGTTTCCTTTGTATACCATCTCAGCCATAGAATCTGCTCCAGAAGAACAGTGTCTGCTTTTTTCTTTTCTTTAACAAAACTGATCAACTCTCAAGAAAACTTTCTATGAAGTAGGATATATGACTGAAGAACTGCTATTAAAAAATTCCCAACAATTCTAGATCGTGGTTTGGCAATTTCTCTGTTTTAAGGGCCAAGTTAATTTGCTCAGTGAGTCTTAGGATGCCAAGAGAGGCTTTTTTAAACTGTTTCAGAATTCTTAATGACATCTATATTTAAGACAACTAGAATCATAGATTCACATATTTTGATTGGCCTACTGTAAAATATAGGAAGGAAAAGAGACAGTGCAAAGAAGGAGTTTTATGTTACTGAGATTTTATTCCATTGTATGCTGATTCAGCTGGCTGTGGTAAGATAGATAATATAAGAATATTAGATTCTTTCCTTGCTAACTGGGATGCATTTGCAGGATTTTTTCAAGTATAGATTTCACTGGGATCTAAATAAAAGTATTTGCCTTTTCTGTGTTATATGTATTATATTTATTATGTCACTGTTTTTCTACATAATGTTGTAAGTAATTTCTTTCCTCAGTGCTTCATCCCTCGGCTTTGTAGTAAGTATCGTGTAAGTATCGCTGTCCAACAAGGTTTTGCACTGCTAACTCCTCCGACATTTGCAAGTGCTTCATGTTCTGTAGTGATGCTGCTAAATAAATTCACAAATAGATGGGGAAGGAACAGATTTACTGGGAGAAAAGGACATCAGACTCTTCCACTACTAGTACAACAGACATATATATCAGCCATATGGTGAGTTTGTGGCTGCATCCCTGTAACTTGCCAGACAAGACGGTGGTTGTTTTGGTACAAACATTTGTCCTTCTACATGCTTGGGTCTTGTTCCCTGCTGTTCCTATCTCCTATGTTACCCACTCCTGCCTTCATTATGCTTGCTTTCACACTAGGTCACATTCAAGTGCTCTGTGGCAGTGGTGCAGGGGCATAGAGCATTGGAAGGAGTGCTGCTCTTTGGCAAAGAGCACTTTTATATCTGTGAGAGCTTTGTGTTATCCCCTCTAGAAGAAGTCTATTGTACACGGCACTGCTTGTCCAGGTAAGTCATTCTTTCCTTTGAGATCAGCTTGGTTAATTTCATTATTGGCCCATGGATGCCTAGAATTTGCACAGACTTTGGGGTGTGTTTCAGCAGGGATATTAGCACAGCAAGAAGTTTGCCATCCTTTCCATCTGTTCACAGAATTGTTTAATATAACACAGGTGTTTGTTCACAGACTTTGGAGGTGCAACAAGAAGTCCCAGCTCCAACAGATGGAGATGGTGGGCACTCTAACACATACAATGCTGGTTTTCCAATACTTTTAAAGTGTTGTTAATGTTTCTTTCGGACTTGCTCCCATCTTTTATTCATATGGAACAGGCATTACAAGCTGTAAGCTTCATTGTCTCATAAGGTTTTGTTTGTTTCTCCAATACAGAATCGTAATTAATATTTGGCACATGGCTATCTTTGACTCATGATTTATTGAAACCGATCAATATTGAAAATGAGTCTGTTAGCTCTTTGCACATACTGTATGCTCATGTGCAAAGCCCAGTGGGACAGTGAGTAACTCAGTGGTTTTACTCCCTGACTGTCTGCTCTGCATCCGATTCTTATGAAGTCCAATATCAGTCAATTTGATCAAGTGGCTTATGGATCGATTGGACTGGGTTTGATAAAAGTTTAGGTTGTTTTTCAAAAGGATTTTCTAGTTGATCTAGTTTGTAGATAGGAACTGCAGCACATGCACACAGCTAAAGAAATACTTGAATTAATTGCTTAATTATTAGTTCCAATTAATTGCTCTTTATAGTAGCTGTGTCCATATGATGCTTGCTATTGACCCAGGCTTTCATGTTCTTCCACTCAACTCCCTACTGCTTCTTAGAGTTGAATGTGTGTAAAACATTTCTGTCTGTCTAGTTGCACTATAATAATTCCAAACCTACTCTTAGCCTCCACAAGCTCTTGATTTTGAGAATAGTACAGTACAAAATATGCCTTCAGTATTTAGCTTTATTTTCAGTTCATGTATGCCCCAGATGAGCTTGCTATCTCCTAGTGTTTTTATTCTTTAGGGAAGACTCAGATGTTCGTGAGATCTCTCCTGATTTTTTTTGCTTCAAATTAATTTTTCTTTCTTTATATTTTTCTCTACCAGCATCAGTGATCCATTCATTTTCAACTTATGTCATAAAGATCATGCTGTGGGAGACCAGATGTGTTCCCGTTATTCATATCATGATATAAAAGAGATTCACCTGATGCGCTTTCTTCTGCAGGTAGGAGCTAACATGCTCAGTCATTTGAGGGAAAGCTGAAACAGTAGTAAGGACTGAAAACTATATGTACAATTTTTATGAAGACTGCTGAGGTTTCTTAGGTTGAGCCCCAAAATGCTTTTTCTCCCATCATTGTTTCATTAGTCTTTGGTAATACAAACTCCTTTCTCTACTCACCAGAATGTTTAAGTACCCTCACTAGAGTAGTTGTCTCATTAATTGTTAGGCTGACAATGTTCTTCACTGTTTATCTCGATGTTTTTGAAGATAAGATTCGAAGACAGTTTCCCATGTTTTGATGGAAGTTCCCAGTAAGTGTCTGACTATTAATACTCAGCTCCCACAGACCTCAGTAGTTTTGGACATTAGTGGATTATGGGCATGTGTAACACACCCCAGGCCTCTTACAATAACTCTCAAGTTGTGCACTTGAGTCAATAAAAGAATTGTAAGTCAACACAGAGGATTTGAATCCTCTTTGACTTTAGCTGCACTACCCAGAAGAAACTCATCACCACTGGCCTTTCTTGTGTTTTCCCTGCAAGGACAGGTGGGTCAGCTTTAGGCAGCTACTGTGTCTCAGAAAGCTGATCTCCTGCTCATTGTACCTGGCCCAGCTTAGACCAAAGCACTGTGAAACCACATGGCCCAGTTCTGTAGTGGTGATACTTGAGCAGAGTTGCTTTGGAAAGCTGAACTTCAGAGCAAATGCTGCAAGCTGTTTATTGTCATAACTGCTCTCATATTACCTTTCTGCTTTATACTTCATTTGTGAATCACGTATGGGGCAGTTGTCATTGTGGTGTTTTTCTAAGTTTGTATTGCACCTGCCATATTTGGATTGAAACTCATGTCTGGGTTCCCAGACACTACACATTATTAATAGTTTCACTTGACTGACTGGAGAGAAAAAAGGACCATTCACTAAGTAAATAATGACATTACATGCAAATGCCCAACATAACAATGTGTAGAGACATTGCAGAAAAAAAAGGGAGAAATTTTCAACTTAGATTATTTAAAGCTTTAGGGAGAAATGTCATAAACTCCCCTTCCTCCTCTCCTGCTTCTAGTTAGGAGGAATTATTTTGGCGTTTCTCTTCATCTTACTATTAATTTAGGAAGCAGTAAAAGTTCTTATTTTAGTATCCCCTCTTCATGTTATCTTCTACACCTAACTAGTAGTTAATGCTGCTAATATCTTGTTAATCACCCTGAGATTTCAAGAAAACAATACTTCAGAAGCAGCAGAAGGTGGCAAATGATGAAACTGATACCTGGAGTTTGGTTTTGCTTCAGAGAAGCATGTGAACTAGTCAACCAAGTACGATCATTCATACAGTTAAAGACATTGGGAATATTAGGCATATTTTACTACACTTCACAACTCAAGGCTTTTTTTAAAAAAAAAAAGGGTTGCACAAACCATGATGGACTCTTTGCAAGACTAAGCTTCTCTCTGCAGCTCTTCACACTGTAAATCATTTACCTTTCCAGGAGATCGCCTTAGAAATATTCTTCAAAAATGGTTATTCCAGATTTCTTGTCTTCCATGACAGTGACCGAAATAAGATATTTAAGAGGTAATCATTACTTTATAATATCATGCGAACAGCCATGTGATGCTCCTGGTCTATTGCCCCTGTTTATCCTGACTTCAGATGTCTGTCTTGTGCTGGCGCAGGGGCTTTTCTGCCATTGCAGTTCCTTGGTCTTTAATGGGTTACTCTCAAGCAAAGCTTAATTTTTCCTTTTGCTGACCTGTGAATTCGTCAGAGCACTTTATAGCCATTGATTTATCAAGGGAGCTAATGCATGGGTAGGACTCTTCTCTTCTAGCACACAGTGGCGTGTTTGTTGTATATCCCTGCATTCCAGGACATTGCAATTGTAGCAGTGCTGCTTCCTTTCACTGAGATGAAAGCCATCTCTGTCTTGCCTCATACTACTGGGTGAAAGAAGGTTATATTCCTGCTTTTTTCCAACACTCAAAGTGTCATTAGATTATTTTAGAATAAAATGTTTTTGTCTCTCTTGTGGAGGCCGTTCAAGATAAGGTTTTGATATTCAGCTGCCTGTATCACTCCTCAACTGAAGGTTACCAAGTCTATGTATTTTAAGGATTTGCTACATCTGTAAAAGTGAAAGTAAGATGATGGGGGTTTGTATTCCTTTCTGCCTTTTTTGCCAGGTAAGTGTCTGAGTGGGTTTTCATTCTCCGACTTCAGTAGCACCTTAAACCACCTGATCGTAAGTCCATAGCCCTATAGATCAATTCAAGGCCCTCTTTGAGAAAGAAACTGCTTTTACCTAGCCCATAGGCAACTCTCTGATATTGAATAGATGCTTCTGCTGTGCTATCTTACAGCTTTGTCCTAGGTTAGTATCTCAGTGAAATTCTGTGATAGCCTTCAAGAAGAAAGTTGCTGTCAGGACATGGTATAGATTATATAGACATATGTAATGCATACAGATAACCATTTAATTATAATGTGATTTTTTTTCATTTTTCCCATAGATTTTGCTCTTTTCAACCTACTTTGAAGTCAAAGGGAATAACAGAAGAGTCCCTGAATATAAGGTAAAACACAGGAAACGTTTGGATAACTGTAGATAACAAGTACAGTTGTATGAATAATTTGCACCTGAAAGAAAAAGCATTGAGAAACATACATATTTGTGCCCTATATTTTAAAAATTATGGGGTGTCCCCAGAATTCCTAAAAGCAGTCTAGTGTATAGCATCCACAATATAAAGACATGAAGAATGTGTTGAGTAGCTGACTGTGCATAGTTGAGGAATAATTATTACCTCCTTAATATGATTTTATTGATAAACTCTATGCAGATGGTTAGTGTGGGAAAGAGACAGTCGGTGAGGTGAGGTTAGAGCTAATCCATAATGCTTCTGCATAATGGCCTGTTTATTGTGTGGTTAGGGCAGACAGTGATAGATGTACATGTGGATGTTTTGGCATGTTATAGTAACCATGCAGTGGAGATTCCAACTTGCTGTCCTACAGATTTTTCACTGCAGGGTAATAAAGTTTTCTCCTAGTGAGAGGTAATTGAGAACATGTTCCACACTGACCTTGAGTTACTTGCATACTTGTAACTCCTCTCAGTTTGGATATCTGAGGAATACAACCCTAGATACGTAACTGATGCCCTCCAAAATGGTTGCTTGAAGCCTAGAATAGTGTTGAGACCCGAGGGGCAGATTGCTCCTATGAGTTTTTGTGATGTGTCAGCTGTACTCTCTTTAATTTTCACTCTACCTGTTGTAAATCATTGCTGATCTTGTAAATGAACATTTTGACTGCTGAGTACCAGCCTTCAGCTTGCAAAAAGTATCAGTGCAGTATACAGCCAGCTCTGGCTAGAGCCTAACCCATGCCAGAGATGATGGTTGACTCTTTAGAGTGTGATCCGTGTTCTCTGTGGAGCAACCAGTAACTCACACCAGGGATTCCTGTGCCCGCTGAGTGCTCAGTGAGTGGCAGTGTCTTGAGATAAGATGCACTATGGCTGCAGGAACTTCAGGCTTTAGATGGTTTTGTGATTATTGTGAGAAACACTTCAGTCATGTTTGGTCTCAGAGATTGAAGCAGGATGTATGTCTAGGTCTGAAGTATCCTGTCTTGAATCCCAGAACACTCTGCCTCCTTTTTAACTCCATTGGCTGAGAGAGGACCTGGTGCACCTTGTTTACTCTGAAAATGTAAGGGACCCTTAGCATAGCTTTGGCTGGGCCATGTTACAGCATGAACTGAAATAAAATAAGCATAAGATAGTGCCACTACCTGAAGCACAGATCTGGGAACTGAAGGGCTGAGGACTTGAAGAGTTTACTTCTACCTTGTTTGGATTCTGGAGCCACTTCTGAGTTTGAAAAATTCAGGAGCAACATAGGGCGCTCATTCTCCACATAAGGGGAAGTGGCCATCTTCCATAGCACCCTGTTTTTTCCTGTCTTGAGACAGGGAGTCAGGACAGACTAAGCTCTTTGCCCAGGCATGCTATTAATAATTGCACAGCTGAAGCATGAAAAGAATAAGTTACTTGTTTGATGTATCATACAATGTTGAGGTAGTAACATATCTGGGAAAACTGTATCAGTTTTTCCATGTAGTCCATAGGAATAATACACAGGACTTCTGACTCCCAGGATCTACTATAGCCATTTAAAAAAATTTAATGGGTTGTTACTGGTCAACTGAATACTTTGCCCCTGGCACTTTATTCTTCATTTAAATATACATAAATGTTTGTCATCACCGTTATGTTACTACAGCCACAGTCAGCACCTCTTCTTATGTCATGGTTGACTGCTTTTATAATCTGCTTATTGCTTGTACCTGTATATTGCTGATTGCAGGCTGTCAGCACTCTCTGCCCTAGGAATGTGAGTTGAGCCAGTGAATACACATGCTCAGGTGCACACATGAACAGAAAGCCAAAATTAGTGTGGGTTATCAGACCTGATTTCCTCAATTCACCAGCTGGGTCTTGGATCATGGTAGAGGGTGACTCTTCTCTTAGTCATTGCTTAAGTGATCTGCCCAGGACCCTTAATAAAAGCAATCTTTTCCCTACCCCTTCTCCCTTCTGTACCTTCCTTCAAGGGAGACTGAGACGAAACAGAATGAGCATAGGTAGCAGTGCTGATTGTGCCGTGCAAGTTAGAGATCAATTTACCCAGATATAGCACCCAAAATCCCAGACAATTAGCTTATGCAGAGCCTTGGCCCCTTGATGGCAAACAGGATCACTGGTTGTTTAGCTCTAAGCATTGTTTGCACTACTTAATTGCTCCTGAGCGTAACATTTGTGTCTGCCCCTGCTGAACTGAAATGAGCTCTTGGTTCCTACACTGACAGTGCCTATCAGAGATTCTCTGAGGGGCTGGTGGGAACCACTGCAGCAGAAGGTTCTCAGATCTGTTGCTTTTTCTCCAAATGGTATTTACTGAGAGTAGTTTAACTGTGTCTCACCCTATGAAGATTATCAGAAGTAATGTTTGGTGGAAGTGGTGTTACTAGAAAAACTCACTGGACCTGTGTACACACAGAAGACCAAAAAAAACCCCAAACAAATCCAAACAAGGAGAACATGTTGTAGGAATGGGTCCAGATGGAAATAGTCCTTCATTTCCCAAAAGCATCCTTTCCAAATATACATCTATTTCAATTGGCTTTGGATTTTGTTTTAGAGACCACACAGATCTGCTTCTAAAACTGGATAGATCTTTAAAGGAAGAGAACTGAAGGAAAAGGAAGAGGAAGGAAGTCAGCTTTTAATTAGATTGGGATTGACTTCATGGGGCATGGTCTGTGAAGTGCCTTGGTATATCTCAGAGATCTTTGCCTTTTAATCTCCATTCCTCTTGGTTATCCTTTGCAGGGGAATTAGGTGTAAGGAGTAAAGAGAAACTTGGCTTCTTTGGGGGGTTGGGTGTCACATCCTTTAACTTGTTCAGCTTGTCCTTCTCATCCTGACATATCTTTAGGCAGGAAGAGCACAGATCTTTCTCTTGTACTAAGTAAAGTGTTTTTACACGTTTAACAGAGTCATCAGGTTCTTCTTGGTTTGTTGAATCTGGGAAAGGGTTTCTTTTTGCATTCAGTTTCTTGAGATTGGGGAGCTTTTTCACACTGTTTGGGATACTGGTCAAGGCATTGTCAAAGAGACCTATCTCCGTAAGTTCCTTCAGAGCTCCAAGACTGGTGGGAATACTGTCAAGACAGTTCAAGCCAAGATTGAGAATATGCAGGTTCTTGAGAAGGTTCAACTCTTCTGGCAGATTTTTGGTGGTCAGTTTGTTGTTGCATATATTCAGGTAGAAAAGCTTCTGAAGTGTACCTATTGCTGCAGGCAGCTCCTCAAGCTGATTACTATGCAGGTCCAGCCAGCGCAGTTTCTGGAACTTCTGGATGCTACTTGGAATCTTTTTCAACATGTTTCTGCTTAAATCAAGTTCATCCACATCATCCAGTTTCAGAATGCAGTTGGGGAAGGTGGTGATACCCATCTTGCTTAAGTCAAGACGACGCGCTCCATCAAAAGATATCCGGATGGAATTTTTGGCAATTTTCAAGGTGATCTTCTTCCCCTTTTGTGCTTTTGCTTTCCCCTTGACCATCTTTCTTCTGAGAGCCAGATCAGACTCTGTGGATAAAATGTAGGAACTTCAATAAAGCCTTTGAAAGCAGTGGCTGTTAGTCCTTAATTAAAAACAAAATAATTACATAATTATAAATGAACATAACCACTGGATTCTTCAGAAGTCTTTTTCTTTTAAGGTCAGGACTTTAAAACTCTGAAGTGGGTGAAATTCTAATAATTTACAATATTAACTTACTGCATAGCATCTATATTGCACTGCAAGTGGGACACATTTTCTGTCTTTCATCCCTTTATACTGATTTGAGATCAGCATGTTATGAAACTGAATGAAATTTGTTGTTACTCATCAGCTATTTGAGAACCTGAGCAAAACATATCGTGGGTCTCAATCCAGTCCTTAGGGACTACAGTAAAAGAAACTGTCCACAACTGTACTTAGATTCTAACAGACCTTCTTTATAGGCCTGGCATCTGTTGACAGGCTAGTTAAACATCCTATTAATGGACCTGAGATTTGGGCTCTTGACACTACTGAAAGATTAAATAGTTAAAGCAAATTATTAAGAATCTTGGTTTAACCAGAACCTCAGGAATGTAGTGAGCTCCCAGATTTGCCAGGACTGCCTGCAGGGAAGATTGCAACAGGGGGTCTGCTTTAGTGCAGCTTAATGAAATGTTAAACCAGGCCTAGGTAGTGTCTTCCTGTGCTTTTAAGGACAGACTGGTCCTGTCTTTCCATCTGTGCCATAGGATAGATGGACTCCCACTGTGAAGGTGCTGTGTACTCAAAAATTGCATGTAGGTCTTCTTGTCAGACTTTTGACTCACACTGATGCACAGCCTGTGCTACGTTGAATTGAGGTCCGCTGTAGTCTCAGGTTTGGTGAACTGTCTCTCTAATCGAAGGTCACCAAATACAGCTGCTAATTGTGTCCGGGTGACAAAAGAAACAGGCTGATTCCCTGGAAATAGATGTCCCTTTCAGCCAGAGTGAAGAGAGGAGCATGGGTTACAGCTGGCTAATCTCAGGATGGTGTGAGTGCTCTGGCATTTAATTGTGAAGAGTCAAATCGCAGCTTTGATGAATGATTGTTTGGGACAAAATACAGATTTGTGTACAATACATTTATTAGAATGGCTTCATTACAAACCCTTCAGGCTTTTTGGCTTCTCATTAATCATGTGCAAATACATGAAAGAGAAACTCAGGCTACAACTAAGGCATTTCAGCTCCTTTTCAATTACATGCCATAGCCAAATATAATGCAAAAGCAAAGGGGATCTCTGCCAGTTACCACCCACCCCCCTGAGAGCTCAGTAATGTAGCAGATGCTTTGAAAATCTTGGAAGCAGCACAGCGCGGTCAGTCTTTCCCTGAGGGTGTATTTCAAGATTGAATCTTTGTTATTTTATATTAAAAAGAATTAAACACAGTTAAATCTTTCTATGTCTGTCACTCCCACATCTCTGTCTCTCACCAGTACTTACAGGCTTGTATTACCCTTACATCTGATGGCCTCTCTTCACTGTATTTAACCCTACAGTGCCCCAAGGGCAATATCAGTGCTATTCTTTCCATACTGCAGGCTGGTAACTGAAGCAAAGTACTGAAGTGGAAAATGAAGCACTTTCCCCACCTTTCTTTGTGTTAGCTTAAATAATGAGAGGGTAGGAAGTCCTGGAAATCACAACAATAGTTCTTAATCACAGGTCACTCATTTTAATAATTTGATGCAATATTCTTTTTGTCAGTTCCCTGAAGATAAAGTTCAGCTGCATGGGAAGTACCAGAGCCCTGCTACTGCTACAGGACACCTCAAATCCCTTGCTAATGCACAGAGGGAGACTACCACACTTCAGAAAAAGATCTGCAGGGCAGCTTCCTCTTGTTTTGGCAGGATGGGAAGAGACTTTCTGCTTCCTACAATTGATGTGAACCTGGTGACTTTGGGGTCCAATTTCCTTCTTTGTTTGAATTTTGAGCCAATTTTTGTTTGAATTTTATGTTGGACAAGTTGACCAAAACGTTCAGTGCATTTTGATCAGTGAAGTTCTTCAGCCAAGTATTGCCTTTTAAAAAAAATGAAAGGGAGCTCAAGGAAAAATACTTTTTTTTCTCCTAAATGCAAAGTTGTTATTTCTTTTAAAATGCTCGTTGCAACCTTCTAAAACTCTCAGAACCTTTCCTAGTATTTTTTTTGTTTTGTTTTGTTTGTTTTCTAAATCCAAGGGGGAAACGTCGATCCGAACCAGTTTCCTTAAAAATACCAGCTACACAAAAAATCTGCCCGTTGTGCAGGCGGTTCCCATGGCTGGTGTCCCCGGTGCTGTGCGTTCTGGGAGCACTAGAGGGAGCCGGGGGTAGAGGTTGAGTGCTGGAGGCTTGTCAGGGATAAGGGATCTTACTTAAGTTACCTTTCAGGTTTGATTACTTCTCTGTCAGTAGCCCTTGGCAACTTGTTACAAAGTTTCAACCCGGACCTTCCCGATTTTTAAGAAGTCCAAACAAACAGATCAGTACCGTTTCCCTAAGGGCAGATCTCTTTGTACCACGCACTGGTTAATAGCCCGACTTTAAAGAGATTTAAACACCTGAAGGTCTCCAGTTGTTTTTGGTTTGGGGGTTTTTGTTTGGTTTGTGTTTTGGGGTTTTTTGGTTGGGTGGTTTTTTGTTTGGTTGTTTTTTTAATTCTACCATGGACCTCTAAGATGCACTGCTCAGGAAAAGATGAATCCCTAGGGAGTGCTCATGTTTTCCAAGTGCTATTTCCTTTGGATTCAAAGTGGGAGCTACATTTCAAACTTACAGAAAGGTGATTTTCAGTTCCAGAGGTAGGGAATAGCATTAGTTCTGTAGAAACACCACAGCACACCAGACAGCTTGAAAGGGATGAATAGCTCTCTTGTCTCTGCATGCTTGTAAACTAATTATCAGTGTTTCACAGGGCTGTAACTGGAGATAATGGAGCTTACTTAGCCATGTCTCATTTTTTTTAGCTCTGCATAAGAGAGCTCCAGTTCTGTAACCACTGATATTAAAAATTCAGGAATCACAGGAGCCCTCCTTGCTGTAAATGTTAATTATGCCTGTTTGATCTCATGCTTGCAGTGCATCTCCTGGGATAGCAAAGGGAGAGATACACGTGGCCCTACAACCTGAGAAATTATGATGATGAGAGGGAACTCTATTCATTTTTATTGAAACCCCTCACCCCACCACCAGGTTCACCCTCTGAATTGCTGGCAAGCCTTTGCCCAAGGGTGAGGATGCTGCATTTCTACATGATTAAGTCTTGCTAAAGAGGACCTTGACTAGAAAACTCTTTCCCTTTTTATCCACACTTGAATAAAATCTCACATCTGGATTGCGCTTTTGAAAGCCCAGGGGTAGCCCCAGAACTTGTTTCAGGACCTCCTCCCTGGTTCTGCCTTTCTTTTCCTCCCACAGGTTCATGATTCCTACTTCACAGCACAGAACCATCTTGAACTAGTCAGTGAGAAGTTTTCTCTGTCTTTCCTCCTGGAAGTCTGTGTAATGTAGTGCAAGATCGCCTAGCCCAGCATCTGTGCATGCCCTGCATCTCTCTGGGGGCAGGAAGGCAGTGAGGTGACATACTCGAATTCACCCAGGGAATAGCTCTATGGAAATACTTTTGTATAAAGCTTTAAAAAAGCATTTATACAGTGAATTATTTTTGAAGTTCCAGCTAGGGTAGGTTTTTATTTCCCTGCTTACAAGTCTGTTACCATTTCTTTGTTGTTGGATACAACCTGTTGTAGAAAAGAGATTCATTTGCTGGCAATCTTAAATGCAGTCTCCTGCTAACAGTCAGGTTTATACTAAATCCTGGCATGAGCAAATAGAGAGGGAGAAGCTTCCTTTCTTAATTTTCTTACTTCTCTTGATCACTTCAGAGCCACTGTGCTATCAAAGAGTGCAAGGTCACTTATAAAACCAGGGCCTTCCAAGAAAAAACAAAATTCTTTTTTTTTATCATAATAATTCTGCCAAACTGCACTCCCCACTCCCCACCCCCCNNNNAGACCTTACCGGCTAGCTGCTAGGAAGTCTTCGTGGTCTGTTACTGTGCACTTGTCCTCTGTCTACTACTCTTTGAGTAATGTATTAGTTGTTCAGTCTGTAAACAGACCCGCGAGCAGGGAGCACAGTACAACTTCCTTTTCACAGTCCTGCAAATTTTGAATTGCACCTCCTTGACAGAAAATGGCAGCCCTTCAAGAAACTTGCATATGTGAGTGTGTGTGCAGGGCAGGAGGGGTGGGTGGGAGAAGGAGTGGCAGAGAGGACTTCCCCAGCTCCAGGGTGTTTCTATAACAATTCTCCTTCCACAGCCCATGAAACTTTTGTTCCTAAGCAACAGCTGTGCTAGGTCCTTGGAGATCATTAGCATAATGTCTGGTTCCAGCATGCAAGTTCAAGCTGGAGGGGAAAGAACTGAACCGCATGCAGTGCCTGAAAATGTCGGATTTCAAATTATGCAGAAAGAAAAAGCATCTGGACCTGGTTTAGAAGCTGTTTGTCGGGTTCTAATGTTGCCTTAACTGTCCATTTTATTCATTTGGCTATTTAATTTTACTTGGCTGTAATGCAGTGTGAGATACTTGCGTGTGTTAAAACTAGCAACATTTGTGATACCACCCTTGGCACTTGCCAGCTTGGGTACATATAGACACCGGAGGGGAAGGCTCATTCAACAGCAGAGAGGACAAGAGCGGCAGTTTCTATTCATCTATCTCTGAGCCTTCAAGAGTGCAGTTGGTACAATTCCCCTTTGTAGCATGTGAATTCACTAGAATTTGTTTCTCTGACTGGGGCTACCAAGTTCAAGCTTTTAGTAACCAGTTGCAATAATTTAAAAATAATATCTGGGGGAAAAAAAAGAGATATGTGTAATAGCTGTGTGTTTTGTGGCAGGTATTGTTCACAGGAGATGCAACACCAAGGTCCTTCTCACATAACTTCACCACCTCTTGAATTTCAGTTATTTGCATTTATAAAGCACTTCTGTTTCCTTTTCAAACTAGCCTTTCATTATTTATTTACTTTGAAATTAAATAAATTTGGTTGCATGGCTGCAGTTCATATACATTGAGCCTTTGGTGTACTGGCTAGAGAGGTGTTTCCTGGAAGAATGCTGATTAATTACTAAGGAGAAGGGAGCAATAGGTTTTATCTGCATGTAATGCAATCCATGTAATGAAACCCTGTAAGTACATGAGTGAGCATGAGTGATTCCAGATGACTGGGGCCTTGGAGGGAGCATTCTCTCTGGTCCCCTGAGGGCCAGAAGGATGGCTCTTACAGGAGTCTTATTTAGCCTCACATATTTTCATCACATATTGAGCTCATCGAACTCCTTATATAGAGGCTTCCAAAGTCAGCAGAGAGGTCAGTTTGACCCTTGTAGAGTCCGTATTAGCTATTTAGGGCTTCTGGCAAGCAGAGCAAGAGTTCCACTGGAGGTGTACAGCACCCACAAGTCAACATTTATTATGCATATTTGCATAACATACAGACTGGCACAGTTTAGTCCTGTCTGTAGTATTTTAGTTCTCTTAAAATGCTCCCACTTCAAAATGGAGAACTGATGGATTCAGCAGGTTTGTACATTATGTAATCTCCTGCTTTTGAACTTTGCCATAAATCCAACATAAACCTGGGCAGTTTTAGTGAGCATCTGCCCATGTAGAAAGAGAAGAACCTAAACTGATCCCTCTGTGACACACATCCTAATCCAACTACTTTGCAAATGGTGCCAGGAATCCTGATCCTGTTCCATCCCTTTGAGATCCTCTGTCCAAGTTCCAAATGTCTTTTGGAGATTTTCACAAAGGCCAGTGGGGCAAAGTTCTCTGAAACCCACATATGTAGCAAGAGGGCTGAATTGTAAAGGGTGAGCGCTCATAATACCTGTTTTTTACTTTAGAATTTCTGCATTCTTGAGCTATGTTTGGTTCAAATTAGGGGTATAAAATCACAGTAACGCTACTCTAGTCAATGGATTTTCTCCTGATTTATATTCTGTAAATTAGACCCTTTTATAATCTGTTAAATTTTTTGGACAAAGATTTAAAGATTCTGTGTTCCTATATCAGATATGAACTATGCCTTTTTGCATTGCCTTTTTTTTCTATAAATATAGCCTATCATTGTTAGGTTTCATTTGCTTAGCAGGAGAACTAAACGAAGCTTAGGAGTTGTGGACCATGTATTAGAACTGGTCTGGGTTTCATGTTTGTTCATGAAATAGGTTATTACTTAGGCTTATGCAAAATCCTTTCTTCAGATACACAATTTTCTCTGAAGATGCTATCTAGTAGAGTAATAAAATACTGTGTTAAGTAAACTGTAGTGTTTTTCCTTTATGTACGCTATGAACTGGTCCAGGAGTGAATAGGCAGTAAAATAATGATTTTATAATCATGAGAGGTAATTTACAAGAATTTACTACTGCAAATGCAATAAAACTGTAATGATCATAGACCATTCCAGTGTTTTATTTAGATCTTTGAGGCTGCTTTAGCCTAGCTTTGTGAATTTCTGGTATGGTCAAATACAGAGCACAGGAGTGCAAAATAGCAGCTAGTACTTCCTGTAGCAATTTTATAATCTGTGGCTGAACTCTGATTTCCTTATGCTTTGAGAATTTAGTAATCCTGTTTCTGAGCTGGCACTTCGGGATCTCCTACCACCGGTTACGTCGTGCCAGTAACCCTGTTTACTTTGGCAGATCAAATGCTTCTCTAATCCAAAAGCTGCCATTTGTCTCAGCTTGGACTCTAGGAACTGGCAAGAGCAAATAGTCAGATAGTGACTCACCTTCCAGATGAGTGTAATTGAAATGTTACTTTTGCTGCGAAACATCGACCTCTTTCCCTTTTCAGATTAATGTTTAGACTCTGCCTTCAGATGGCTTGTTTTTTGTTTAACTTTTTACTGAAAAAGTTGCATTTTTGAAAATGAAAAGAGTGGCAAAACTGCATTGACTCTACTACTTTAAAAAACTCTTAAAATGGCAACCCATTTTTTAAGGGCTACATTAGTTTCAAAGTGTTTTATGCAAAAGTAGTATTTGTGATATGGAGACTGACACACCACTATTTTCAAGCTATTATTTTCAGAAGGCTTCAGAAAACAATGAGCCTTTGAGAAGAAAGTTTCAGAATAGGAACAGACAGTCTTAATGGTACCTGTCACTAGCACTCTAGCTCTACAGTGGAATGAGTTTGGGATAACAGACTGATTAGCAGCATGGCTTAGATTGGAACAGCTGAGGCAATTGGTGTCCCCAGCTGTCCATCTGCCTCTGCTGCAAGGACATCTTCTCTGCCTGTGAATCAGCTTATGAATTCTTGCTGTTTACCATGTGGCATCACCACCGCAAAACAGGCAAACAGAATCCATACTTAGCACCACCATCCTACTTCCACCTTTTTTACCTTAATAAATATCATACTTTAAGTGATACTTGATTCAGGAGAAGACCAGCAAGTAACTTGGGCAGAGTGAGCATATTAAAGAGAGAGTGACTGAATGATAAATTCATCAGCCATCTGAAGCTAGGTCATCCCTGTTCATCAGACAGAGCTTTCCTTTCTAACAAAAGCAATAATTAAATGTGTATTGTGGAGCACTAACCTAACCAATGGCACTCTGATTTTGGGATTATTTTGTCAATGATGAATCCTCCACATTCTTCTAGTCTTGGTGTTCTCTTGTTTCTGTGAGATGAGAGCAGGGGCACAGGGAACGCAGACATTATTGTTCTGAAGCATATTATTTCAATCAAATGTCTGTTTCATACAGGAAACACTCAGGAGGAGAAAAGACAATGCTCCAGAAGTGGCAGGTAAGCTAAATCTTGTTTGCACATGGTTAAAGGAAGAATTTCAGCACCTGTCTGCATGTCTGTGCACAGATCTCTGTGCCTAAGGCCTAAGCTGTTTTCTCGCTGCTGGAGGTGAGGTTATTGGCAGGAAGAGCAGAATATTTACATCTGGTTATTGCAGAGGTTTTGGTCTCTTGCTGTGAAACATATGGTGCTACTGTCTGGCAGATTAAGTGTGATTTTATGCGCATCTTTAAACCAAGACCGAAGAGAGCCACCCAGTTGAATGACTGTTTACAGATCATCTTTACATCTAAGTCAGCACACCGCTCATTTTCACAGATGTTTTGCTGGACTGAGATGCATTTACTTGCTTGTACACCTCGTCTTGGTGACCCAAGGCACATTGAAGAAATCTGTACTTCATGCAGTCTTTCCTGTAAAGACAGTTGTCCAGGATTTTCCAGTATACAGATTGCATGCTTTTGCCTCACTTTTAAACTGGAAAAAAGTACTCTGTTATGCAAACACAGCATAAAAGCAATGGGTGATTATAGACAAATGCAAATGGCCTGTCTGAAGAAGAGCCAGAATGAAGACTCAGATTCTGTTGAATGGATTGCTATATGAGATATTTCATGCTGATATAACTATTTATAATTCTTGTCCTGGTGGACCTGAGAACCACAGGACTCTGAAGGTCTCTTTGAGGCATGGTTTTCCAAGGGTTGAGTTCAGGAGATTTTAATGCTTCTTTCCTTTTCCTGGCAGAAGAGGGAGATCAGTAACTTTGATTACCTTATGTACCTGAACACATTGGCTGGCCGCAGCTACAATGATTACATGCAGTATCCCGTGTTTCCATGGGTCCTCGCTGACTATCACTCCAAGGTCAGTGCTTACTGAAGCATTCTGTACTTTCTATGACAGCAACTATACAGAGGTTTGTTGAATGATGCAACTGAAGCAGAGGGGTCTAAACCAACTGTTCAAAATTTGAGTTAGTTCATTTGAATTGTACCGATTCTATATAGATTAGCCTTATATTCAAATCACTGTGAGGGTCATCATGTCATTCAGAAAGGTGGACAAACACCTGTTAAGTATTTACCTATGTAAAGACAGGCTGCATCAGCTCAGAAGATAGGCGGGGGACAGGCTTCTATCACTCCTGACAAGGAGGTTTGGACAGAAAAGCCTTGAGAGCAATTTACTACCTGCCAGGTCCCTTATTTGTGAAGCTCCTTGTACTCTTTGCAGTGGCACATGCTACCAGTCTTTCCAAGTCCCATCCCCGTTCTGGGGATGGGTGCTTCAGTACTGAGTCTGTAGAGGTCTTGTATGGGTGAAACTTCCAACACAGCCTTGCTGCTCCCCAGTGTCACTGAGCTAGTCATGATGTCCAAGATTCAGGGATCTAAAATCTACATCTTTGCTGGTTTTTCTTTTCAGATTCTAAACCTTACTAGTCCTCACACATTCCGGGACCTATCAAAGCCCATGGGAGCACAGACTGTGGAGAGGAAATGCAAGTTCATCCAGCGCTACAAGGAGGTGGAGAAGAGTGAGGGTGAGTGTTTTAGATTAACAGAGAGCAGAGGCTCGAGTCCCCTCAGGCCTTTGAGGATACTGGTGAATCCCTCAGAAAAGTTCTAGACTTTCCAGAGCTGTGGTTAAGGAAAGCGCTATGCCAATGAGGTCCTCTTGCTTCTGGATACAATCTGGCTGAGAATTCAAAGAGAAATGACTTCTGTAGCACTGCTCTTTATGCCTAGTACTGCTGCCTTCTGTTCTCTTGGGAAGGAAGAGATGCTACAGCAAAAACCCATGTTCACTAAAAAGACTGTTCTGATAGCTCAGCTGCATGCATTAGTCTTGTTTGTTAGATAAACTGCGTTTACAAGCTCACTGCATGCAGCTTATAGTTACTTTAAGAAAAGGAAACAGGACATTGACCTCTGGAGAACAGTGCCTTTTTTGGTAGTAATGGGGAAGGGGACAGTCTGGAAAGTTAAAAGGCCTTATTCTTCAGAGAATGAAATGTGGAAGGAAAAAAAAAACACCCCAACCCAGAAATGGTAGTAGCTGCCCAGTCAAGGTGCTTTTGCTCACAGATACTTCAACACATCTGTTTTTAAAGAAAGACCTGCTCCCTATTTAGGTGTGCTGTGACAATTGGATGCTATGGGCTTGAAATGGTGATATTTTGCACCATAATCTGATTTGTGTCAAATTTTCAGGAGACTTGTCAGCCCAGTGCCATTATTGTACTCACTATTCGTCAGCAATTATAGTTGCATCTTACCTGGTCCGAATGGAGCCATATACGCAGACCTTCTGTTCTCTGCAGGTAAGGGGGCAAGATAACTTCCCTCCTACACCTCTTTATGAACCATGTAGCACATTATAGTGGCTGTGTAATGAAGGGGGATTAATTAATTTTACTGTATGTGAACTCTGGACTTACTGAAGGCTCTATGCTATATATGTTTAATTCAGTGAAAGCATCTTAATGGCAGCTTGATTGATGCCTAATTATATTGACTTTTTCTGAGGCAAAAGGATTATTTAGTTTTGATCCTGTGGTGCATTTTGTGAGAGCTGAGGCATATAAATACCTTCACAATCTTATGCTACTTGTCTGAACATACAACTCTGACTTTGGGCATATGAGACTTTAACATTAGGTATTATAAACCCAAATGCCCAACACAATAATGGTGCTAGAGACAAGCACTTGGAGCTGCTGTGGTGGCAGAAAGAGTGCTCCTGAGTTCTGCTGATGTTCCTGGGGATGATAAGGATCATGGGATCAACTCTTTGAAGGAGAAGTGGAGTGAGACTGTATGCAGTGCCCCCAAAAGAAAATTTTGGTTTAGCTGGCTCTGAACTCAGCACTATTTTATGTCGCCAAATGTACTCACGTGGAATTGAATTTCATGGAAACTGAGCTTTAGCATTACCTTTCCCAACTGGTCAGTGTATGATGCACCAAATTTCCTGACCATCCTCTTCAGCTGGGAGTTGGTGATGCACACAGACTGTAGGAAACAGTTCATACCCTTATTTCTGTAATATGTGTTATGTTGTAGCAGGGTCTACCAGGAGGACAGGTCCACAAAAGTGTATTTTTTTTAGAGTGTGTCTTGCTGAAATCTACCTATCCTTATGGAGCAATTCAAGGCAGATGTCTAGGTCAGAATATTTTATTCTGAGACTGCTGTATGTATGGTGAAAGGTTGGCCAGGCCTCCTGCAGCTTTCAAAGTGCTTTGCTGATGTGCTGGTCTTTTTTCTTTCTCTCTTTTTTTAAATGAACTAATACAAATAAAGCACTGTGCTAATTAAGTAATAAGCTCTATGATATTGGCTGTTACCAGCAGTAGCTGATGGGTTAGTGAACCACCTGAGGCATTGGTTACCATCACACTCTGTGAGCCATATGTTAGCTGCAGTCATGAATGACTGTGGAGCAGTTATTTCTTTTTGTAAACAACAAAGGCTGCTGTATCTCACTGGCACACTTGCCATGCATAGCAAGTTCCTAGTCTGAGTAGCTGCTTTGCGGTTGTGTTTTATGAGTGATTAGCAAGTAATGAGTATTTTTGTGAGGATAGATAACTTCAAAGGCTGCTGAGTTCTGAAGCACTGAAAATTTTGTCTGGATGTGGATCCACTGAAACTGGTGAACTTCTTCCATTCTCATTCCTTTGCTCTCATGTTGCCACATGTTCAGCTAAGATCCTTGTTGTCACGTACCCCAGGTAACTGGTTCTATACTGGCTTAGGAATTGCTAACTGTGAGATGCAGTGGGGCAAACAGCAGAACTGAGAACTGTGTGGTCAAGAGCAGAGTGGAAAAGGAGTACTCCCAAACAAGACCTTGGAAGGCTGCTGAGTTGGGAGCTGTGAAAGCTTCTCGGTATCTTAAAGAATGGAAAAGCTATGCTTGTAACTGCAAACTGCCAGACTGAATGCACATGACAAGGAAATGCAACAACTTGGTGCACCCCTTGTAAAAACTTGATGCTGGCGTAACATCCTGTTTATCAAGTTAAAGAATTGATTTGCACCTGATCACAGAAGGTGGCAGTGAGGAAGCATTGCCTCTAGTAAGGGAGCTGTACATGAGTTTACGAAGCATCATTTCTCATTTTACTTAAGCATATTGAGATCTGACTCTAGAGGAAAGTGTCTATGTACTTTGCATGTTGTACTGGAATGGATGAAAAACTGGCTCAGGTGTTGGATGGTACCTTCCTTTTCACCTTAGTCAAGTACCTCTTAGAATTCCTTTCAGGTGTTGGTCTCAGCACCATAAAAATGCAGCAAACATTTCTGAGTTTAGGTCTTTGCTTGAAAGGCATTCTAGGACCACACACCCTCACTAATTAGTAGTATTTGCTTCTGATTCAACTCAGATTTTTATCCCCTTCTATTCTTACCCCACTGTTCATTTCAGCTAGCAGGCTAATCATCTTTCCTGGTGTTTACTTCGCAGAGAATGGGGTTCTTACTCTTCATTGTATCATTGACTCTTGAGCAGTCATTTAAGGACTGCGGGCAATTACTTCTTAGCAACTCTGGGAGTGTCTTTGCACCTTCTTAAGCATCTCTTTAAAAGACTTTGAGATCTCTGGGTTTAATGGCCTCCTAGGATCAGTGATGCTTAGTTTTATAAATGAGAAGTTCTGACCTTTCTAGAGAATATTTTGTATATATCCTGCTGAACTGTAGGCTTAAAAATCACATTTTTCGTGAAAGTATAGGGCCTCTACTGAAAGGAATCAGCCTTATGTATCTAGCGATACAAAAGCCATAAAAGTTTATGTTGACTTGCAGTCGAAAGGCATAAAGCAATTCTTGATTCTCTTTTTCCCTTTCAGTGCAGTTTTTGCATTCATAGAGAGAGAAAACTCATTAATTTTGATATAAATATATGCAAATAAAATTATTAATATAGGAAATGGGAAAATCAGTTATTGCTTCCTTTATAAATAATACAGGCTTAAGTTTTAAAGATATTACTTTTCCCTAAAATGAATTAGACAGCCAGGGAAAATATCACATTTTTTCGTGGTGGTAATATCTTTAACCAGATTTGTCGCGCTAACAGCATTTCCTATGTATATATTATTTTTATTTAATACAGGTAATCTTTTTATTACAAATCATATTGTTTCTCAGGAGATTACCATCAGCTCTCATAAAAGCTGCAAAAAAAGATGAAAAAGCATCAATCACCACCAGACACAGCATGCTGTGTGCAGATTAAATATACAAAGCCCTTTAATATGCTTCAATGAGATACTTGTTAGCTGTTGATTTATTTATAGTCCTTCTTCTACTCTGTTTTAATTTCAATTTGAATTTGACTCCAAGGGTCCCCGCGTAATAATGATCAAGAACAAGATGACCTTGCGCATCAGATTAACTCCAGCTAGGCTTATTCATGTGATTAGCCACTTTTTCACTCAGTCCCTTGAGTGGGTGTGGGAAGGCTTCATAGTTGTCAGTGGTATAAGGAAGAATGACATAAAATACCAGGCAGTATATGGAACTGTGCTGTCATTTAGAGATGAGACTGGACCAAAAACCTGGTCAGAGTTTGCTTAAGGGGAAACAGTGTCTGGGTCTTTCCATGTGGAACAGTTGTTGGTTTTTGGTGAGTGTCTATCTCAAAAGACAAGCAAGGAGATGTGGCTTCAGAACTTAGGGTGTATTTAACTTTGTCTTTCAGTAGCCTGTCTCTGAGGGTCACTTCCTCTGAACAAAAGATAATGGAAAAAAGTATTTCCTGATTTGCAGTTCCCAGACTTAGCAGGGTTTGTTGATCCAAAGGGGTTGCTTCATAAGTGTGCAGGTATTCAGCGAGTATAAAGGACAGTTGTTCTTACCATCACAAACCAATATGGGAAATGCTGTTTAAGATTTATCTGGTCCATGAGAATGGCATCCCATCCTTACAGCATGAGGATGCTTAGATGTTCCTATTTAATAAAAGTGCAAGTCAAAGCTTCGGCTGACTGTTATTGTGGAGAAGGCCAGCATCCTCCTCATCTGGCATACGCTACAGGCCGAGAGAAAACCAAAAGCTATCGAGTTTTCTCAAGATGTCAGCCAGAAGCAGAACCTGGCTGTATCTCCTATTCATTAAGAGATTCAGTCTGGTACCACCTCTGGGTTTTAGTGTCTTCATTCTGGCTATCCTGATGGCCTGTTCTTTTTGCTTAGTGAAACAACTGTGAGGATTGAATGCTTGAAGATGAGTAATCATACATTTTCACTCCACTGCTGAACTCTTCAAGGCAATCTCTCTTGAGCCTTGGCATGGGATGTAGTGTTATGTCCTGTGACATAATCCAAACTAATTAATCCCAATATGAAATACATATATCAGCCTAGGACCATGTTGCAGTTGGGAGGCTGTACTGCTGCCAGAATCTGAACTAGGTTTTGAGAAACAATTTGTTGCTGTCACGTTATACAGTTGGAAAGTAAGTGTTCTGAAACTGCTTGCTTTTTCTGACAGACTCATTCAGGTGATCTCCAAAAACTGATTATTTGATTATTTACGTTACTGTGGAAATTTTATGTTAAATCCTTTCATGCTCAGTGTAGGGATCCCTATGCAAAGGTGGACCTGTATTTTTACAAATGCACAGTATCTGAAATCTCATTAGAAAATCCCTCAGAAATTATGGATCCAATGTAAAGCATATACTTCACTTGGTGAGTGCTGATTATGATGACTTTTTTTTTTTATTTCCTCTTGAGGCCTTGGTTCAGAGCAATGTCCAGGGCTACTAGAGCTGCTTTTGTCTCATGTTTGACTCTCATTAGACTAAACATGTTCAAATGCTCTCAGGATGTGAGGTAGTTTTTCTCCTTCCTTACATACTGATTCAGCTTGGGACTCAGATGTTCTTCCCCTCTTCCCCTTTTTATGCTGTCCCTCATTCCAATAAGGAATTAAAATGTCCCTTCCGGCTCCTGCCCTTCTTGTTCCTAGGCCTTTCATATTTGCCTGGATCTGATGAATGTTAATTCAGTGGTACTCCATTTCCCCAAAGGCTTTTCTCTGGAGCCTTGCTCATAAGATTGTTCATAGCTATTTGGATCACAACTGAAGGGAAAACACTGAAGTTTGGTTCACTGTTTGCAAATCACTTTGGGATGAAAGGAATGAATTGCCTTCAGAAGCATTAAAATAGATACACTGATATTCTCAAGCTAGCTGTGATAATTTCTGCTTGCCTCTGCTATTGCAAGACTCCAAGCTTTATGGTGTTCTCAACCTGTGTACCTACAAATCATGTCTAAGACAGCCCCTGTTGTAAGATCACAGTAAATAGAGCTGTGACAGATCTTGAGATATCACCTAATCAAACACATGATGAGGTGATTATTGCAGAATTGGCTAATATTCTGCATCTGCTTTTTATTTAACAGAATATTCACACTGCAGTCTCTTTGTCTGTTTCCATTTCACAGGGTGGGAGTTTTGATGTTGCAGACAGGATGTTTCACAGTGTCAAGAGCACATGGGAATCAGCATCGAGGGACAACATGAGTGATGTCAGGGAACTCATTCCTGAATTCTTCTACTTGCCAGAGTTCCTAACCAATGCAAATCACTTTGAACTTGGTAAGTCCTAGAAGGGATTTCAGTGCTGCCTTTCCATTCCCCAGCATCCTGCCATGGGAAAAGATCCAGATCACATGCTGGGACTATGCTGACTGATGAGGTGTGTTAGTGATGACAGATTAATTTTTATTAAAATAAGGTTACAAGAATACAAGCTTCTGATAACTGAATAATATCAGAAGAACCATGTTTCTAGCTCAGAAAGGGTTGCGGTTCCGATTAGTTACTGGGCAATGGAATTGCACATTTTATCAGACAAAAGTAGATTTCAGTATAAGCAATCTAGATGGCTGCTTTCATCTGTGTCATGACACCTATTTGGTTATGAAGATTAGATTAATTTGACTTCTGGAGATGGATCAATTGTTAGGCATTGGTAAAAGGGTTTTGTGTTTTTTTTAAAAAATCTCATGTCTCTTGTGATTAAAGCTGCCAAATGTCCTATCACCTTTTAAGGTTCTGCACAAACCATGTGAACTTGATATATCATACCTGGCATCAAGCAGCAACACAACCTCTTCTGAATGTAAACTGTCTCTAGACCTTTCTGCATTAGTGTTGTGTTTAACCTGGCCAGCAGCTAAAACAACTATGCAACTGTTCACTCACTTCCACCCCTCCCAGTGGGATGGGGAAGAAAATAGAATAGGAAAAAGTAAAACTTGTGGGTTGATATAAAGACAGTTTAATAAGACAGAAAAGGAAGACAATAATAATGATGATAAAACAATATGCAAAATAAGTGATGCATAGCACAATTGCTCATTAACTGAAGCCAATACTCAAATAGTTCTCCAGCTAAACTACCTTCTGACCCATGTTCCAGTTATATACAGAGCATTACATCATATGGTATGGAATATGCTTTTAGCTAGTTTGGCTCAGCTGCCCTGGTCGTGTGCCATCCCAGCTTCTTGGGTGCCCTCTGTCATCTTCTTGGCAGGGCAGCATGAGAAGCTGAAAAGTCCTTGACTGCTTGGCAACAACTAAAAATAACAGTGTGTTATCAGCATTATTCTCATACTAAAACTAAAAGACAGCACTATACTAGCTGCTAGAAAGAAAATAACTCCATCCCCACCAGAACCAGGACAATCCATGATGGAGGATCAGAGAGGACCCAGAAGAAATAGTATTCAGGCATAGGCATGGTAGTCCTTATTCACTTCACTTTACAGTAAATTCACATAATTTTCTATATAAAGCTACTTTTTTTTAGTGGACACATGTTGGTTAGTAATTAAGGCAGTGGAGAAATACCTTAAGAATCATCCTAAATTGATGATAGGAAAGGCAACATAACCCATGGATCTGAGGCCTAGCTATCATTGTATTTAAGATCTCAGTGAAATGAGACATGCTAAGAAAAGTGTAGAATGGGCAAAAAATAAGAAAGAATTGGGTTTTTTTCATCTTGAGAGAAGGCCAAGAACCAAAGCCTGGCAGATATCAAGATCCAGAGACTGACATGAGTGGAATCAAGTGCAGGGACATGAAGACACCAGAATCTTGCCAGGAGGGCAAATATGCCAGATAGTCAAAGCCAGGCACCTGAATCTGTTCACTTCTACACTGTAGAGAAACTTGTAGTCCCAGATCTTGAGATTTAACTCAGATTTTAATTAATCCAGTCCTACAAAACTGTGCTCTTAAGAACATATGCTCACCTTCTGAAAGAAATCAGATTGCAAAGAACTTGAGAGCAAAGCCCTCCCAGTGGCTGTTTTAGTAAGAATATCTGGAAATTAGGCCCATGGGATTATGAATAAAGAGAAAGTCGTATCAACAGGTTTTTCTTGTCTGAGTCTGCAGTCTGTGCTAAAATGGTTTGTGCTGAGGATGTGCATATTTTTACTGCAATAGTGAAGTTACTAGAACATCTTAGTGTTTTATTGCTAGATAAGAAATCCCTGGAGAAATTGTTTCTGCAGTGCTGTATGACACTATATTTAATGTAGAACCTGAAAGAGCATGTGTGAAAATAACCTCAATTTCCTTTGATTCCAGTATTTTAGAAAAGCTGTTCTTATTTGCATTGTGTGTGATTCTTGTTTTTAATTTTCCTTTAATTCCTGCAGGCTGCATGCAAGATGGAACAGTGCTAGGAGATGTGCAGCTTCCTCCTTGGGCAGATGGGGACCCACATAAATTCATTCTCCTGCACAGACAGGTCAGTGAGTATCAAGATCTGTGACAAAATGCTGAACTGGGTCCCACTGAAAATGAAGAGTCACAAACCAAAATGTTAGATCCAAATGCATCCTGACAATGCAGGGTTCTAAACTTTGCATGTCTACTTGTCTGCCTAACAGTTCATCCTGAATCAAAGTAAACCAGGTGAGGCTTATATCTAGGTCTGAGATATGGACCTATCTCAGCCCATGAGTGTATGTAAACGAACATAATGTGCGCACATGGCATTTATATATGTACTGTATCGTGTTGTTGCAAACCAGCTCTGTCTTTATTTGAACTACCTATCTCCATCTCTGAGTCATGCCAGGACTACAATTATTTTTTTATTGGGATTGGGAGAGGGGTGGGGAAGATAATGTGATTTCCTGCCTTTAATGGAGTCAGCCTTGTGAATTTGAAAGCAAATAATTTAGGGTCCTGAGACTTGCTGCAATTAGTGCTTTTTTTTAGCAGTTAGAAAGTCTTCTGTATGATGTCGCCTTCTACATAGAAGTGAGTGCAAAGGCAATTCTGTGTTAAGGTTGTTGCACTGAGTGCAGACTTTGCAGCAAAGTACCTTTGTGCAGGTCTCTCTGTTAGAGCTACAAAGGGAATGGGCTGTACTACAGTGCCCCTGCGTTATCTCATCAGATTTCCTTGTTGCTGTGTATGAGAAGCGTGTTAGCATTGGTGGGTCTAAACAAATAGCCCATGATTTTCAAGGCATTGCATCATCCTGGTTTGTCATGTATTACTGCAGTTTCTGCCTGAGTGGATTCTTTTCACCTCTCCTTTGCTATGCTGGTCCCACTCTCAGGGGTTCAGCTTCCACTGTCTATAATCTTTTTGTAGATGATGGCATCCAAACCTGTAGCTACACCATCTTCTCCATTTTTATATTGTTAAATAAGCCATTCCTCAATTGACGTCTCCAAATGCTGTTTCCTGAATCCTGTCCCTGGCAGCCTGAACTTTTTGTTCCTGTTTTGAACAAAACCAGAGTCATACTCTTGTAAATATTCTTTTCTCCACTTAACCACTGACAACAACCAAAACGTTCCTATTAAGTTACTGTTATTTTCATCATCCTTCCTTTGCACCTCTGTGCTGCATTCTGTACTTTTTGTTTGTCCATACTACTAAACAATTTCCATGGTTTTTCCTGGGTATTCTTTTGATTCTCCATCTCATTCTTTCTGATGTCCTGATACCTTATTCCAAGTCAACACAGAGAAAACAGGAAGAGGCAGGGACCATCTTCATTTTCTGGCATTACGTACAAATCTCCTTCCCCGTGACCTGATACTTTGAACTTTTGTATAGCTCCACTCCTCATACCTAAAGTGTCTTCCCTTCCCTTCTTGAGACCCTATGCATCTGTTTGATTTATTTGTTCTGACCCCTCTTACATCTCCTTTTCCCTGCAGCCACCTGGGTGTTGTCAGTGATCTAACCTTAGTGACATGTTTAAAAAAAAAGAAGGATCTTTTATAAGCCAGTTCATTCTGAATCAATTTTTCTTCTATTAAACCAGTTTTAAGGGAACAGGCTACTGGTAGAATGCATCATCTGTATATCTTGCAAAGAATTAGTTATTGTTGAAACACTGTATTCCACATATAAGTTGTTAGTGCTTTGTAGCACCTGCATCCCATGCCGTGTCTATGGGTTCCTGATGATTCAAACACTTTGTCTTGTGTATAACTGAGTATGAGAGTGAGCCTGTTCAACTCTGGATTCATTTACATGTGTTCAGGTTACTCCTGTGAGTGAACATGGATATGATCTGAGCCTGTGCTTGCCTACTTTTTTATGCAGTAGTCTTGCTTTTGTTGGTTGGTTTTTTTTAGGACTCTTGAGCATATAGTCAGATATTTCATTATCAGTTTAAATGATTAAGAGCCTCCCTTTAGTCCCAATTGTGAATTCTTGACCTGAACACTTCATTTCAAATCTGTGTCAGAGCAATAATGCTAAAAATATGTAAAAAATTAAATTTCTATCTCACTACTTTACCTGTTTTGAAATGGATAACTTTTGTAGCTAGTTATTATAAGTGTTGTTTTCAGTCATTTTGAAAATGTGATTGAAAGTCTACCACTTTTTGCCTCAGCATCCTGCCTCAATTACATAAGAACTTGAGAAGTAACAATATTCCAAGTAATGTGGTGTGGAGTATAGATCCTTACAATTATTAGCAGGTTGCAAGTGTCTCCATGCCTTGACTCAGTGGTCTGGTCCTACACAGTATAGTAAGCTGAGCAAGTACATTAAATCTACAGCATATTCAGTAATTAATCAGTCCCTTCACAGAAGCTACATTAATCTTCTTCCTTGTTTTACCTTGTGTTTCTTAGCAGCTACATGAGTAACTCCGATCACAGCCCAGTATTACTGGGGTGACTAACACATTGTGAATACACCTGCCTGGGAAAAAAATGTGTCAAAAGAGTTTTTCACCCGAAAACTAGTCAGGTTGAAATGGGAGTGTGTCAGTAGGGACAAGGAAGTGTCTCAGTCATTTCAACTTTCTGTCTCTGTTATCGAAACATTTCAAAATGATCTTTCCATTGCAATGTTTCTATTTGATTACTGGCTGAACTGAAAATCTTTCATGATGTAGCTGTTACAATTAATATTGTATGGTATGTAGCTTCATTATTATTAAAATAAAATGATATAACTTTTCCAAATTTGGAATTGGGTAGAGAGGATTTTAATAGATGAGAAAATTTGAGAGTTGGGCTTTTTGTTCTGCTTTGGAAGGAAAACACTCTTCAGTGTCTGAATTTCCCTCAGAGCCTGGCTTCCATTATTCAGTTAGACTCTCTCTCGTGCCTGTTTGCAAGCTATTAGTTTGAGGAGATAAGGAGAGAAAGTTTTTGTCAAAGAACTGAGATGCAGAGAGATTAAGAGCCATGTTCAATTGCTTAAACTCCTGTACGTATGCAATAGTAGGTATTACTGAGTCAGGCATCTCTCAGATACCTAGAGAATGATGTAGAGTCTCAGAGCTCTAGTCACACTTAAAGGTGTGGAAGGGAAGAGAGATCTCAGTTTTTGTCAAAGTCCATAAGCACGATACATCTACTACAAGGAAGGAGATCCTTGTGTAAATGCTATGTGTACTGCAAGCTTGCTGCTTGAAGTAGTCCTGGCTAAAAGGAGGCATTGAGCCTCGGAGCACCTAATCCCTTCACTTGCAGGGAAGCAACTAAGTTCTGCCCCCCCTACAAGTAGGTTTTGGACACTGAGGTCAACTATGCAACAGTTCCCTGGTGTTCCCCAGCAACTCCAACAAAGGCATGTAGGTTTTGGGACACTCAAGTTATTTTCTCAGCTCAGTCTCATGCTCTCTCCCTGACCTTCCAAGGTGCTTAGTCTCTGTTCTACAGTGCTGCAAACATGGGAAAGACAACATTGTCCTTTCTTAACAGAGGTGCTGCAGACAGAAAGCTGATGCAATTTAACCTTCGTATTTTTAAAAAGAAACATAGGGAGAAATGCTGTCCCTTATATTGCGGCTTGTTTGGAGCGTCAAGTACTGAGCTGCATGCCTTACTGCTTCTGTAATGGCAGGGACACACTCCACACTCAGATAAAATGGGAAACATTTGCTTTCACCATGTACTTTGGAGTAAGGGTGTAGTTTAGAAATGAATATATCAATCATCCCTGCGTAATGTGGTTTTGCTTTCGTTGTAGGGTGATCTCAGATTGTGTGAACTAAGTTTGTTTTGGGTGAAACAAAACCAGAAGCTGCACTCCAGTTGTACATTCCAGATGCTGGTGGCATTCAGCCTGTGGGAGTAGACTAGATCTAGTTTAAAGTAAAGCACCCACAGTGCACATAATGTGGATACCGGGCCCTCTCTACCATCTGTTCTGTTCTACAGATCTGCTTCGACTGAGCTGAGCTATTTGATAACACTGGCACAGCTGATAAAGCCACAAAACTTTTACAGTAAATTAGTTCAAATTTCAAATAGGAACTGTTTAGCAAATCAAAGATCATGTTTATAAACTCATGTTCTTATTGATTTGCCAGACCTGATCAGACCTCAAGTGCAGGTAGTCAAATAGTCTCTCTCCAACCATAGCTAATATTAGATATTACATAGGGCCGTGCAAGATATCTTGCTGTGGAAAGAAAGCTGGATAACCTGCCTGGGAAAGTTCATCTAACCCTGAAGAGTTAGAATCATTTTTAGGAGGCTTCATGGTGAGTTTGTTGCGTTAAACTGATCCAGGTCAACACTGTTCTGAGGTTTAGCTATTGCTTTAAAGAAGATGAGAGCAGATAATTGTTCTTGACATAAAACTGCAAGTAGTTTCCTGTTTCATGTTTTAATAAGTTAGAAATCTAGTCTACTAAAGAACTTTCTTTACTTTCTCCTCATATACTGCAAGTTCTTTCTCCCTGGCTGGGCTTGTCATAGTGCTCAGTGAAATACTGAGAGGCTGCACAGTTGCAGCTCTGTTGGTTGCTTTGTTTTGCTCTGGCGGTGATGCCAGGCAAAATTTACAGTTTGTAATTCATGGACTAACTGCTTTTATTAATGAGGATGAGTTCTGAGTCTGTTCATAAGTGTTTTCCTGTCGTTTGCAGGGGACAGATGTATGCCATGCTTGCTCTCTGAGCTGCCCTGTGATCATTATAGCTGTGGGCAGGGTCATTTAAACCAGCTGCACTGGGCTAACTGTCTGCTCTGTGAAATGAGCCATTGTTCTGGATCCCATTAACTTGTTTATTTCTGCTGTGCTTTGGGTGGGATGGTCTGCTTGGGAGACCTTTAACTGAGCATCAGGGAGTATTGCACAGTCAAATGATTTGGAGAAAGGAAAGTATTTTTAATAATGCTTTACACTGCTTCTTGAATCATTGGCCAAGGCTATTTGGGAATGCATAGAAATTTGGTGAGCCAGGTGATGGCAGGAGCAGGAGCATTGAGACAAGCCCTATGGGTAAGGTTGGCTAACCTGGAAGTGGGCAGAGGTTCAACTCAAACTCATGTCCACTGCTTAGGAACTTGCTGTCTGGGTCTTCCAAGTACAAGCTTTCTGCTATGATTATAGGGCCACAAAGATGATTAAGGGCCTGGAGCATCTCCCCTATGAGGAAAGGCTGGATGGACTGGGGCTCTTCAGCCTTGAGAAAAGAAGACTGAGAGCGGATCTGATTAGTGTTTATAAAGATCTGAAGTGTGGGAGACAAAGAGAAATGGTGAACCTCCTTTCAGTTTTCTGTGGGGACAGGACAAGGGGCAACAGCCTCAAACTGGAGCACAGGAAGTTCCGCACCAACATGCAGAAGAACTTTTTCACAGTGAGGGTGACAGAGCCCTGGGACAGGCTGCCCAGAGGGGTTGTGGAGTCTCCTTTTCTGGAGATATTCAAGACCCGTCTGGACGCTGACCTGTTCTAGGGAACCTGCTTTGGCAGGGGGGTTGGAGTCAATCTCTGGACGTCCCTTCCAACCCCTACAATTCTGTCTGTGTGAATTATGTTAAAATTCTAGGGAGCCCATGTTGGAGTGGCCAGTCTTTCCCCAGTGGTAATTGTTACTTCTGGTTCCATTAATGCACACATCTGTAGTCATGGGTGGCAAATCCAATCAAAGTTAACCATTTCTTATTCTGGGGAGAAAAGTTCAGACCTCAAGATTTCCAGGATGTCCCAAAATTTGTGGAGTGCTTGCACTTTTCTTAACCTTCCTGTGTTGTCTCTGATATTACTCCTGATGTCTGTTAAGCATGCTGCACTCTGTCCTTCCTTTTCCTGTGAGGGTCCACCCTTCATGTCTTTGGTCACATTTTGTAAGGATGTGCTGAGAATGATGCCACTGGGGGAACTGCAAGTGTGAAGATTCACTTGCAGAGAAATTAAATCTCCAGCAAGGATTGTAAAGTGGTAATGCATTTGCAATTAATGCACTCTGCTGAATTAATTTTCATTTGGTTTCAGGCACTGGAAAGTGACTATGTCAGTGCACACCTCCATCGCTGGATAGATCTGATTTTTGGCTACAAACAACATGGCTCAGCTGCAGTGGAGGCAGTTAACACCTATCACCCTTACTTCTATGGAGACAAGATGGACCTCAACAACATTAAAGATCCTCTGATTAAAAGCACCATCCTGGGTTTCATCAGCAACTTTGGACAGATACCAAAGCAGGTATCACTTTATCATGAGAGTAGAGAGCATGATTTTTTCAAGTTTTGTAGATTTCAACTTGAAAGCAAGAATAGAAGCTTAAATCAGAGACATTTTCTGATTGAAATCTGCTGAAAGATGGGCTATAGACTTCTCCATATAGTTTACTACATCAGCATGCATCCCCTTCCATGTGTGATTCCACTTTCTAATCATGCTGTTCCTGCTGTATGCTTGAGCTCTGTATGCCTGTATGTTCCTGAATTCTGTTGTTTCTGTACAGTCATGTGAGTAACTACTACCCTGGGAATGGGTATACCCAAAAAAAAGCATCTCAAAGTCTCACCTATATTTTTTTCTTTTCTCCTCAGTTACTAGGATTAGCTTCCTGTCTCTGAGGAAGAGATATGAAAATGTAATCGGGATAAGATTTTAATGAAGAAGCTCACATATGACAGTTCTGGAGTCTATGATTAAGGATTTAAAGAGATGTCTCTCTTGCATGATCTGCATTTTTCAATACCATTTCTTTGTTCTAGCTCTTCACAAAACCACATCCATCCAGGAATGCCCAAGGGAAGAGTGCATCAGGAAGAGAGACTGTTCTGTCCCTTCACTCAAGTGGAATTCTTCCTCCTTTTATGAGCAGTCTGCAAAATCTGAAGCTCTCACCAGTTACAATAAAAGGTACTGTAGAAGCTGTGCTCCATTCTCTGAGAGTTCTTGGATGGGGTGAATCTGAGTTTTCAAGACCATAAAAATAGTCACACCGCTTTGTATGAGCTGGTACAGTCAAGATCCTTCCTGCCAACTGTTTGTGGGTGAGCGCTGAAAACGCTCAAAAGCTCAGGAGAAATCTTGAGACTTCTGTTGTAGAGTTCAGAAAAAAAATTTTTTTTTTAAAGACAGATAAATCTTTTCTGTCTTCTACATTCTGAATATGTTAAATTGAAACAGAAAACTCATAGTTTTCCATTTTCATTCTCCCTTTTTGTACTCAACAGCAAAGTAAAAACTGCCTTTCTCCACTTTCTGTTTTCTTCTTATTCTGTTACTTTTCTTACCATGAAAAAGCCTAGAAAAATTTCAGTGTGTCTACTTTTTCATCCCACAGTGGTGTTCTTTACCTCCCACATCTTTGTGGGGACAGTGGGCTCCCATAGCTGTACTACAGAGGCTGTTAGCAACATGCCCAGCATCCTGGAGTGCATGGGATAAGGCAGTCTGCCAATGAAAAGGAGCTTAATGTCACTGCTGCTTAAATCCCCTCCTTTGGAGCACATCACTCCCTCTGCATGGATTTAAGTGGTCCATTGGAGAAGAGTGTTTCTACTATTCTGTCTGGAATCTCAGTTGCAGAGTGGATTTCTGTCTGTGGGCCTGGCCACAGTGCTGAGCCCGGTTGTGGGACTTGCCAGCCTCACCACACAAGCTGTGCAAAGAGGGAAGTTAATATAAGTGCTCTAAAACTAACAGAATTCAATATGTTCTCTGTCCTGTCAGACTATCCCAGGGGAGCTATTGGGCACATTGTTCACACCGAGAAAGGCATTCTGGCTGTCGAGAAAAATAAAGTTTTGATTCCTCCTCTTTGGAGCAAAACATTCTGCTGGGGATTCGAGGACTTCACCTGCTGCTTTGGCAACTATGGGTCTGAGAAGGTAAATAAGAAAAATTCTAAGCATTCCAGAAATGAATGTTGCGGTCTTTGGCTGGTTTGGATATCCATTTCAGAGGCTGTTGGGGAGCCTGAGGATGATATACGGGACTTTTTCAGTCAAGCCTCTTGAGGAATCTCAAGTTGGATATCCCAAAAGAGTACACAGGCTTTCTACACTGCTGAAAAATGTGACATTTTCCCTCTAAATTATCTCCTTACAGTTTTCCTTCCAGTGACTGTGTTTTCTGTCAAAATGAAGGCGAAACCCCATTTCATTGGTTTTAAGGACAATACAAGGTCTCCTGGCCACAGATTAGAAATTTCATTGTGACGAATTTTCTGCTGGAATTAAGATACGACCATCTGTCAATTCCCCTCTGGCTCCCAAGCTTAACCCAGTGCATTCATTCAAAATAATAATGCCTTCTATTCTAGAAAGTTAATAATACTCTTACTTCTCTGCTGTTAAAAATCAATGATCTATGTCACCATGCTGCTTGTTAGGGTACTTGATGCATCCAGCTTCTTCCTTTACCACAAACACGCTGATTTTTAGATGTGTTTGGGACATGCAAAGACGTGTGAGTTAGCTTGGGTACTAGAACAGCAGAACACAACATCCAGTAAGATACTGACTGGGGATCTGTGCAAGCCACATGATTAGATTTTAGAAACATATCCACAGTAAACCAAAGTGAAAAAAACATGAGAAGTATTTTATTTTCTGCTTCCTGTATAAAATTGAGAGTTTTCTCCATTGATTTTAGTTAAAATCAGTGCTTAGCAATCCATAGTGTTGCTGTAGGTATAAATTATTTGTATTGTCTCTTCAAAAGTCAGAGTCACTGAACCTAGTGACACTGAGCATAGTGAGTGATTGTATAGTCACTGTAAGTAGTTGGGAGTACAACTTGAGTTGGATCAACACTGGATCACCACTGCCTCTGGACATGAGCATAAAAGAAATTTTTGTCCTCGTTGTAAGTAGGTAAAGGCTTGTCTGTGGTATATTTTTTGTAGCTGTGCCATCCGGCTCCTCCATTAGCACTGTAGTGCTGTCCCTGTTGTGTGAGAGCACTAATGCAGAATGTGAGCAGAAAGATGTTTGTGCTCTAATTGTAGCAATGTGTAATAGACCTGACCTTGGGTTAGCCTGTCTGGGTGCTGCTAACAAAGCCATTGGCAGAGAATGGAATTTTATGCTTTGGCTTTTGGCTTTTCAATCCAAGTAAGAGGAGGGCTGCAGAGCCTGGCAGTATCTTTGTTAGCAGTAGCTATCGCAGCTTGGATTTTCTTTTTAATCTGCATTGAATGTTTGCATTCTGTCACTCTATGGTGGCATAGTGAGCTTGCCTGAATTTATGTAGAAGTCTGTGGCACAAGAGGGATTGAAACTCGGGTCACCTAAGATACAAGATGCTGACCTTTGTCCAGCTTTCCTGTTTGGCCCCTGGAGGATGGCACAGCAGCATGCAGCCACGGCCCATGAGTATACATATTATTCAGCTGTGCTGTGGGCGTAGAGCCTGGTTAAGATGAACTTTTCTGGATTCAAAGAAATGGAGGCTCAGTTCTGCAAATTGCATCTGCCATGTAGTACTAATAAATGCATGGAATCACGGGATGAGCATTTGACTTAAAGCTACTTTCTTGTACAGAACGTAACTACGTTTGAGTGCATGGCTGACTGGGGAAAGTGCCTCTGCGCTGTGTGTCCTTCAGCAACTACCATAATCACATCTGGAACAAGCTCCGTTGTGTGTGTCTGGGAATTTTCCTTGGTCAAGGACAAAGTGAAATGTCTAAACTTGAGACAGGTCAGTAGTGTGTCTCTTTTGCTACAGAAACTTCGTGAAAATTAAAAGATTAGTTTCTCTCAGATGACTGGCAGAGAAAACATCTTTGGGTGAATCAAGAAGGCAGAAAAAAAGCAATGATGAGCTGGACCATGTCACAACCTGTTAGGAGATAATAATATGCCTTATGGCCACATCCTATAGTTATGAACTCTGCTTGGGTTATGTGTTCCCTGCCCCTTTGTTAGCATTTCCAAAGTTTAGCATGATTAATGAAATAGTGAAGACAAGGCACATGCTCTCCTCACTCAAAGTGCAGCCAACCCTTGGATTATTTTAAAAACTAGTATCACCTGGAGATTCCTATAGTTCTTTTGGGGTTGCTACAGTGATAGACAGAATCTCCAAAACACCTCAAGAACTTATGGAGATGAAGGCTCAACTAGGCAGAGTTCTTGATTCTTTTTTGCCAACCTGAATTCAGAACATAAAAGGATTATCTGTCACTCATGAGGATCCATCCAATAGGAATGATGTAATTCATGTCCTTGTTCTCCAAAGTCATGTAGTGGTTGATGATTTGGAGCTCGCCTGTAGTCATCAAACAGCTGTAAAAATGTTACTTAATTTTAAAAAGTGAATTCTCCTTCAAGATTAGCATTGTTCAGCTATGGTGAGTTCTCAGCTTTACAAGTAAAGCTAGAGAACACCTCTATCATATCTGAAAGGCAGCATGGGACTCTCTTTCCCTAAGAAATCAAGGAAATTCTCTGCTACTTCCATACAAACTAATAAAAGATTCACTGATCAGCAAGACAGTCTCCAAGTGTTAGAATTTTCTACTGTTAATTAGCTCTGGAGGGATATTCAGATGATATTTCAGTGCTTTCTGTACCCTGAGCCAAAACATATTTTATTTGTCATTTAATGTGAAAAAATCAATGTCTGTTGGTAGGCCATAAAAGTATTTAGAACTTGATTTATCTGAAATTCTTTTGTGTTAAAACTGGGGGGGGGGGGAGAGGGGATGGAGGGACGGACATGGACTGTGTTTAAAGCAGTCTCTCTTGTGAGAATTATGATGTTTCCTGTTTCCTGCTTGAGAAGAAATATGAGACAAGATCTTCAGTCATGACCTTTCGATTCAGCTGGTTATTATTCCAAATCAGGGCATGGATATAAAAATGGAAGAAACAGAAGTACAGAAAAGCATAAGCAGTAATCTTCAACATCAAAATGATACCAGTTAGGGGATCAATTTGAGTTTCAGACAACTGCTTGAAAGAGCCTGTCTTTTATCTCCAATATCATGTCTTTTACTTTAAAAATCTAAAATAAGCTTTGCTGATGTGTTCCATTGTGATTAATCTGGTATTATCCAAAGTCCACAAAGTGGCATGAGATCATGCAAAGACAAATTCTATATTTTTCCTTCTCTCTGCTAGCTTTTTTGATGACTGACACAGATGTAAATTTGAACTATGGTTCTAAATGTCTTCCAGTGAATTACTTGCTGTTTTCATGTAATTCACTATTTCATGGTGGCTGCTTTTTTCTGCCAAACAAAAAAAAAAAAAAGGTATCATCTTTCCTGAGAGATTGAGCTTTGCTTAAGTAAAGCTGATGTGCTATAAAGTGGATGCTATTCACTTACCACCTGTCTCATGGGACTGACACATTCTGGTTTGGAATGTAGTAAAGTACAGAAACAATATTTCAGCAGAAAAAGTCACTTTTGCCTCTCTAGCAGGGGCTGCTTCCACAGTTGCATGGAACAGTAAAGATTGAGCAAAATAGCCTCGGTATTGATCCATCCATGCAATTTACCAGCTCCCTCAGTGTTCATAAGCATAGTGTAGTGATCCATGTGATCCAGCCCCCAGAATTTCTGGGCCAAATGAAACACTAGACTGGGAGAAGCTCTCAGGCAAGCTGTGCTGTGTCTGCCACACAGACCTCTCAGGGAGGTGTTGAGCATAGCTGTGAAGTGTCCTTTTCCATGTCGGCCAGTTAAGCTGGATGGTCAAACTTGGTTTAAGTTTTCATGCACTAAGCATTCCTGCAGTGAAGCTGGTTTCCTTTTTCTCTTTTGATATTTGAAAATTTACTCTGCAGTTAGGCCTCTCAGTTCTTTCTTCAGATACATGGCAGGATATATTCTATTGAGGGAAAACTTGTCAGTCTTTGGACAGCAATAATAAGATGACAGTAAAAAGCTCAAAGCATGTGACTCTTATGGCATGAATATACACTGAAGCTGAGATTATAACTGGACTCAGGTCTATCCTTCCCTTCCGTACTCAGCTTGTATTTAAAGGACTTTACTGTCAGGTAGGATCTTTCTGGATTCTTTAAAAATAAACAAATTTTTAAAAAAAAAAGGGGGGGGTTATTAAAACTTGTGCAGGAGTTTAGCTAAACTTGCCAGTTTGGATGCTGTTGCAGTGGGTATTTTTTACCTCGTGCTCTACAGGAAGGAGAGGAATTTGGAGTCTGTGAACCTGTCTTGTCCCAGCCCTTTTTGGAGAGGTTTTGTGCAGTTTTTGAGCACAGGTGCTGGGTTATGCCCAGTCATTTGTAAAGACACTGTTCTATACAGCCAGTTCAAAAGTATTGCTGAGAATCCTTTTCAGTGTTCAGTTGAGAGTACTTCTGCCCTCTGAAAACCACTCTTGGAGACCCCATTTTGTGCCAGTATTTTATTCAACAGTTCTTGTGAATAGAATAAATCACAAGCTGACTTTCATCCCTTGCAGTTGCAGGTCACCTTCAGTGGCACATAGCTTCCTGCAGCTCAGCTTCTTCACCAGTGGATTAATGTTTGAATACTGTTGTCCTAGTAACCTTGGCAATAGGCAGCACATGTTAGCCAGCAAGAGTTCAGTCTCACAGTCACACACTGGAAAAGAGTATAAGATGTGCTTGCAAAAATCATCTGGGACATGTGGCTCTCTTGCTCCATGCTGAACTGAGACAGACCCTGGAGATGTGTTAATTGTGTCATGAAGAGAAAGCCAGCAGGGAATATGCATTTACTGTTAAAACTAACATTAAAACTAGTGGGTCTGATTTTTCACAGCTAAAAATTGAGCACTGAAAGGCCTTTTAGAAAAGCTGTGAAGGACTTTTTCTCTGTTGCCCTACAGACTATATTTTCGTTGGTGGTTATACAGCAGAAATGCATACTGCTGTCACTAAAGAATGCTGAACTAAACAACTGTCATCAGTATACTTTTATCTACTGTTTCTATCTGTGCTAGTAAATTGCCTAAAGTGTAGTCTTTTTTTTTATTGGACTGTTAAAGGCTAAATTAACCTGGGTGCTCGTTATGTCTCTAAAATGTATAAAACATAACAAAAAAGATGTTGGATAATGATGAAAGACAAAGGAATTAATATATGGTTTTAAAGCAAAAAATTATCCCCAAATGCTGCATTTCTTCTTAACTAAAATTGGAAAAGTACTAGTACTTGTTCAGAAGGACAGAAAGAAAAGACTAGGGAAGGTCACTGAAAAACATCCTGATATGTTTTGGGTTTTATTTTTTTAATATTGAGAAATAGGAATTTTCAAGCATAAATTTTACTTAACACTGCATGGACTGAAGTGAAAAATACACAAAGCACTTCTGTAGAGTCTGAAATTATGTATGCCAAGGGCCCTGAGTTAATGTTAATGACTTGCCCCCTGAGCTTGGGGCAAGTCATTTAATCTCTTGGAAACTCAACTTTCCTCAACCACAAGTTAAGGACAAAAAGGCTTCCATAAAATCCTTTGGGATTTCCCTCTCAAACCTTTTTCAGTTTTCCAAAGAATGACTAAGTTGCTTGTTTCTTACTAAGCACATGGCAGTAGGATTGTGGTTCCCCAGTAAATCAGCCACCCTCTGCTGTTGGTTTATTGGTTATTTTTTTCCTGGCAGGCTTTGTATGGGCACACTCAAGCAGTGACCTGCCTTGCTGCATCAGTGACCTACAGCATCTTTGTGAGTGGATCTGATGACAGAACCTGTATCATTTGGGACCTGAACCAGCTGACGTACATAAACCAGCTTCCTGCCCACAGGGAAAGCCTCTGTTCTGTTGCCATCAACAATTCAACAGTAAGATCTTCATTTATCATCCTTCTTCTGATGTATCTATGAACATTTCATGATAATTTAATGGGGGCTCTTCCCAACATAAAAACATCCTAAGAGTCTGATACATTGATTTTTTTTTTCTTTCTACAGAGATTGCTAATAGTGTTTTTAATGATGAGAGGTGAGCACTAAAAGCAACATCTTAGACTGACTAGCTAAGTAGAAGCAGGATTAAACAATTTGTACTTTACAGAGCATGAACTATTACCCTACTATTGCCTCCATTATTTCATTAATTTCTCCTGACATTCATCCAGCAGAGCCATATCAACTGATACATGTTAGACCTCAGTCTACTGCCTCAGCTGACAACTTGCTTACACCTTTGCAGTGACAATATTTGCTTTACTTTTTCTTCTACTCTCAGGTGTTGGGAGAGGTCTTTATAGTAGGGGGTATAAGTTTGGTGTCAACTGTACCTGGCCAGAATTCTGTACAAGTTTGGTGTCAACTGTACCTGGCCAGAATTCTGTACATGTTGATAGGAAAATATTCTGTACTTCGTTTCAGCTGCTTAGACAATTCAAAATTGGTTCCAGTAGCAGAGCTTGTACCAAGAAAGGCAAAATAGTTCAGTGCAGTAAGAAACCAGGCAGACATTCTCTGCTTAGTCTGTGCAAAAATACTCATCTCACATCAGAGCTTTATTAACCATGCAGTCTGATGGTTAGTAGCAGCGGGTGGGAATTATGTACTCTGTGCAGTGCCAGCGCAACTCCTGATGCCAGTGGTTCTGGTTAGTGTAAAATGGTCAGTTAGTCCTGGTTAGTGGCTTCAGCAGGCCATTTCAGAATACCCTGGTGGTCCCTTATGAAGTCAGCTGAAGCAGTGCCAATCATTCAGAAATGAGTGGGTGGGCTGGCACAAAGGATGGAGGGCTCTTCTTTCCACATAGAAGCCCACCATTGAAAGTTGGTAGCTCCTTTTCTGCAGCTGTCCCAAAACAAGATGGTCTGTCCCAGGAACAGTCTGGTGATTGATCCACGAGCAGTTCTGAAACTTGTTGGAGTGCAAATGGTTAAACTGATTGGACAATAGTCTGCAGAAAGGTTGATTTAAAAGAGGAAAATCCTTAGGAAAGTATGACTGAAACTTCAAGGCAAAAGATCAATGGGTCCATATGTTGTGGATGAAAAATTCTCTTTCGTGTTAGTGGTGCAGTATGTTCTGAAATGTGTTTTTATTTGAATTTTCAATATGTATTTATATATTACAACATGAAGATAGAAAAAAAATGTTTCTATTATGATAATTTTTTTTGGTTGACACAAAATTGCACATTTGGTAACAAGGTTCATTCCTGGAAAGTATGGAACAGTCTGAAGCAAGATTTTGAAAAAAACAGATTTCTGAACCATGTATGTTTCTGTGAAATAACAACCCTATACAGCTCTTTATGTCATTGTTGTTTTTTATATTTGCTTGAGCATTTAGAAGCTCCATTTATAGATTCAAAATTCATGGTGTCTGTATCATGTAGACATAAACCAAAAAGATTATCCCAGAAGTTTATAAGCCAAGGAGGATTCTAAAAGCTTGTTGTAACTAATGATTTCAGCTTTAAATCCTTGGTCTAGACCTGAAAAACACTGTGCATCATTATCTCATGCCTGGACACTTTGTACTCTTGTGCAGATAAGGTATCTGAAATTTAACCTCTTTAATTATTGGCAAGTCTGTATTCTTGTTCTGTCTTCAGAATAATGCCCTGCAGTGTGAAGAGCTCTGGCCCCATTTCAGGCAGGGGTGAAATACAGCGTTAGTTGATTTAAACCAGGTATATGCTACTCATTGAAGGGCACACCCGCTGTCCTGGTTTCAGCTAGGATGGAGTTAATTTCTTTTCTAATAGTGGATAGAATGCCGCGTTTGGGAATTAGGATGAGAGCAGTGCTGATAGCACCCTGATGTTTCTGGTTGTTGCCAAGCAATCAAGGACTTTTTCAGTTGTTCATATTTCCCTACTAACGAGAAGGGAGGGGACGCAGCCAGGACAGGTGACCCGAACTGGCCAGAGAGGGTATTCCATGTCAGTTACGTCATGCTCAGCATAAAAGGGGGGCTGGCGGGAGGAGGAGCAGGCGGCTCCAGGACGCGCAGTTTTTGGGGACGGTCCGGTTTTTGGGACAGCTCTGGGCTGCACGCCCTGAGTTGTGTGGTTTGGTGAGAACCTGCATTGTGTATCACCAGTTTCATATATTTTTTGCTCTAAAGTCCTGTTACCATTTTTATATCTATNCCCCTCCTCTTCCTTTTAAAAGAACAAGCGACTGGGTGGTGCTCCGCTCTCAGCTGGGTCAAAACCACGACACCAGCCTTTGTCAGAATCAGATGACTGCTGAGGGAGTTTTATTTAGCTGGTTCTTAGTATGCATCAAGGATAGAGGCATTAGGTGGAATTTCAATTAGTAACTTGATCAAAATGCACTTTTGATAAAATCATTTAAAATTGTAGCATTGGCTCTGGTTCAGTGTGTTTGTTGCCCCTAAGGGATTACCTGTGTATTCGCTCCTTACATGCAGTCTCTGGTAAGACTATGCACCTGCATGGGAGGGAGAGGAGAAATTCAATTGCAAAGGATGTTTTCTGCATCAGCAGTGCAGCCCACCGAATGCTGAGCTGGTCATTGGTCAAATGCAAAACAGTCTTAAAAATGCGATGACATTAAGCTCCCTGTGAGGGGCAGAGGAGGATTGTGAAATCACCATAAGCTTCTCAGTTAAGCAGGTGAACACCATGTACTTATTTAAGGGAGTGCTTATTTGTAAAGCTTTAGAGAACTAGTCCTGGCCCTGAACCTGTGCTAGGCATTGCTTGTGCACAGTCCCTGTCCTTGACAGTAGCTAGGTCAGTTTGTCAGTCAGCTTTTTTACTGAAATCTTGGATTTTCTGGAAAACAGAAATAGAAAGGGAACATTTACAGAAATGTTTTCATTTTAAAAATGGGGGGGGAAAAAGTTTCTGCGTTATCTTGTTAAATCTGAGACAAGTTGTTTTGCATTTCTACAGTGTAAAAATGCCAGAATTTTTCATGAGAAAAAAAACCGTAATTTTTTTCCTCTCTCTGGTTTAAATCATAAGCCCAGAAGCTGAACAAAAGTCAGAATTTAAGTCAGAGCAACTCTGCAATTTATAATCAGTATGTAAGAGTTGTGAAGAGGATGAGCATGGAATTTTGAAACATTGTTTCTTTCTTTGTTACAGGGTGATATTGTCTCTTGTGCTGGATCTTACCTGTATCTGTGGACAGTCAATGGCCAACTTCTTGCAAGCATTAACACCACGTGCAGCCCTGAAAGTCACATAGTCTGCTGCTGCTTTGCAGAAGTGATGGACTGGGACACACGCAGCATCATCATCACAGGAAGCACAGATGGGGTGGTGAGGGTAGGTGCATGGGAGAGAGGAAAGGAAATCTTGATTCATTGTAGACCAGAGGCAGAATTTTGCATCCTAAATGGAGGGACAGAGCTGCTAAAAGTGTGTGCCATTTTCTTAATAGGGGAACCCAGGACAGAAGCTGAAAATCAGAGTAATATGTTTGCTTCCAATCGGCTTTTAACATTTAACATCATGACTGGGGTAGACTTTACAATTCCAGAGGATTCTGAAAGCAAAAATTGCCTTGCCCATCACAAGTATGTTTGAGCCTCTGGGAGAAATAATGCTGATGGGGAGTGTGTGGAAAGCAGCACCTGACTCTTTTATAACTGTGGATTGCAGTGCTTGCCTAAAGAATTCAGTATGCAATGCATTTATTTTACAAATGGAGACATTGAAGTAGAGTTGGTTTGGGTAATCACTCCAGTTCACTCTTACATAGATTGACACTGCAGAACCCTATAGGATCCATGGTTTCTGAGAGTTCGTTCACAGCTCAGTTTATTAAGTCCCTCTCTACTCTCCCCTTCCCTCTCTACTCTGCCCTTGTGACACCCCATCTGGAGTACTGTGTCCAGGTCTGGGACCCCCAGTGTAAGAAAGATGTGGGACTGTTGGAGAGGGTCCAGAGGATGGCCATGAAAATGATTAAAGCCCTGGAGCACCTCCCCTATGAAGAGAGGCTGAGAAAGCTGGGCTTATTCAGCCTAGAGAAGAGAAGGCTGCGGGGGGACCTCATTGCAGCCTTCCAGTCCCTGAAGGGAGCATACAAACAGGAGGGGAATCAACTTTTTAAAAGGGTAGATAATGGCAGGACAAGGAGGAATGGGTTAAAGCTAAAGGCAGGAAGGTTTAGATTAGATATTAGGGGGAAAATTTTTACAGAGAAAGTGGTGAGGTGCTGGAACAGGCTGTCCAGAGAGGTGGTGGATGCCCTGTCCCTGGAGGTGTTCAAGGCCAGGTTGGATGGGGCCCTGAGCATCCTTGTGTAGATCCAGGCCTGGAGGTTGGTGTCCCTGTCTGTGGCAGGAGGGGTGGAACTCTGTGATCCTTGGGGTCCCTTCCAACCCAGATCATTCTATGATATGTTCTCAGGATTAGGAATTCACTGCTGATTCCACCTCCAGTCTTCCAGGAGAGCTTCTCTGGTTACTAGGATCCTCATTAGCATGTCAGATTTGCCACCTCACCAGCTCCCTGCATATATTTCTCCAGTGTGATGCCTGCAGCATAGTAGCAGAGGGAGAGACGACTGGAAAATTCTGTTCTGATGATAGAAGTCCAGTTTCCAGCCCTTGCTGGGAAGCAGACAGCCACATCTCTTCTTCCACTGTTATGATCCATGTTTTTTTCCTTTTATATCTCCTTGCTGGCACAGCTGTGGAAGAATGAGTACATGAATACCCCAGACCAAGCTGACGGACTGAGACTGCAGAGAGGCATGATGGAAGAATCAGGCAACACGGGTATGGCCATAGGGTGGGCTGTGAACATCAGTGTGACTCTGTGCCACAGACCTTGTTCAGTTTTGAGGAAGAAGGAAGTGTCTGAGCAAGGTGGTGTGTAGGGGAGATGGTGCAAGTGGCTGGTACAATGTTACTGAACCCAGCAGCTGTAGCTAGTAGCCAACTGCCCTACTTCAGAGACAGGGTGGCCTTGAGCCACCAGTCTCATGGGCACATCCTGCTTGGATGAAGCTGAAAACTTCTTCACAGACTTTGTAACAGGTTCAGTCAAGCTTGATAGACCACCTTTCTGCATAAACCCATAAAATTAATTAACTATCCTGGCTCCAGAAAGCCCATTCCCTTGGCATCACTGCTGATGGACTGCCCTAAAGTATCGTGGTATAGTGTCTGAGTAGGCAGTGACAGATCCTGCCCTGGGATGGAACAGCGGAACAGTGAGCTTTGTTGTCTTTCCAACCTTAAATGAGGTCAGAGGTCCCTTAAACTGACAGGAGGTCAGCAGCCGCCCCTAGTGCATGGAGCTGTTTATTCAAGGCAATGCCAAGCTGAAGGTTATACCTTAGAGCTCTTGTGCAGCAGAGGTTAAGAAGATGATGATGTGTCTACAATGCTGACTGGTATTAACAACTCAAGCTCACTGTTCTGAAAAATACAGGAGCTGAAATCTGACAGGGAGCTTTAAAGGCACATCCTAAATAGCACAGCTTGTTTCTCTTCACAGCACATAAGAGAAAGGAATTGTGGTGTTAGTATGTATAATTTACACCACTTATTTGCTGTGATCCTCATTACAGACATTCTCTGTCGCATCAATTTTAGCCATGCAGTTTGCATAAATATAGAGCTATAGATGTAACATCTGCATAAAAAGTTATTCTACAGTAACTGGGCATTACCACTGAGATCTTCAGAAGTGCTGTTCATGGAACTTGGCATCTACATTACTTAGCTATGTGAAAATATTTATACATGTAGAGGAATATTGGAAATGACAAACCAGATGCCCATCCTGCATTTTGTCGCAGTTCAGAGTAGCTAGAGATAGATGCTTCTAGGGAAGGTGCAAGAATACCAGAGATTCCAGATGTGAGAGAGTCTGGCTTTAGCAGCTACATATTTGGTTTCACTGTGGTTTCTAATCAGAGATTTCTGTAAGTCAAATCAAAAGACTTAACGTTCTTTCTAAAAATATCATAAATTCTTGTGCATAACTTCCTGTGGCAGATACTTCCATGTCCAATGTAGGAATGTCTTTGAAAAACCAGATTTTTTTTTAGTTATTCATAAAGTTTATATCTTGGTTTTCTAAGCAAGAACCTAAAAGCTGTCCATGGGAGCACAGCAGAATACTCCTGTCTGTGCCTTTTTCAGAGTGGATCATGGAAGACCTGCACTGACCCAGGCATCTGGTGACGTGTGCAGACACACACACACACACACACACCCCCCCCTGTTTGCACAAGAGTGTAAGGGTGCACGTTCACATGCACATGGCAATGGTGCTCTTTAATAAAGAGCTGAGAGGTCTAAAAGTGGGGACATGCTCCCTTAAACTACTCAGATGACTTCAGAATTGTTTTAAATGGCCAAAAATTCCCACATCTCATTCTGGACATTAAAGAAAATAAAATTAATATAAAACAGTCATTAAAAAGACCAAAGTAACTATGATTGAGTTATGTTGGGGTGTGGTGGTGTATGTGTGTGTGTGTGAAATGTTCTCAGCATTTAATTATTGGTTCTGTTATGAGCAGATTTAGATAAGTTGATAATACTGGGGCTTTATGTAATTTCTTTTTACTAGGCAATTATGGGCTGTATTATATCCTGGCAGCAAGGTATTGTGGGGCATCTTATTAAGCATAGAGCCAGTGAAAACTGATGAACAATTTTGCTGAACTAGGCATGCAATTTAGAAAGCAATAATACACAAATCCAATTTAGCACACAATTGATACAGCCGCACGTCAGCACATGTAACTATCATAGCCACAAATTAAATTGGGATGGGCCTATTTTGCAACAGCACAGGCTGAGATTAAATATATTTGTTCTCAACTTAACAACTTGCTGACCGTAAATAATAACAAACCCTTCCATGCTGCCCCCAGACACTTTCTAAATATTTATTTTTAAACCACACAACAGGTAACAAGTGTGGAAAACATCTTGTTCTCTGTCGGGAACTGAATCCCAGCCTTGCCTTGACTGGAAAGCCAAGTAAGACCAGCCCAGCGGTGACAGCTCTGGCTGTATCCAGGTACCGTCCTCCCCTTTGCGCTGCAGCTGGTGCTCGGCAGAGGGCACCGCGCCAGCCTCGGCGTCTCCACCGCTCTGCCGAAAGCCGCGGGTTATTTTATTCTGGAGTTTGTGTTACTGATAGGGAAGTTCCCTTTTTGATGTTGTTATTGGTTTTTCAAAAAATCTCAGTCGAATCACTCCGGGAGCTGTCCTAGACCAACTCTATTAAAAATAATGATGTTGGGTTAATCAGTGGTCAGATAGGAGACAAACCAGTAGAAATAGCAGGTTTCAGCCACAATAGTTGTGAAGATCAGTAGTTACTATGCAGTCCCTGCACCCCAGAAAAAACACTATCCTGAGAACTCCTGGAGGTGCTAGCTCCTTAAAATGTAAACAGGAAGTTTTTGGCCAAAGGACAGAGTTGTTGATAAACTCCACTCAGTTTGCACAGCCAGCAGTATTTTAGTTTATTCAATCCACCTCCTGCAGTTTCATCTGACTATAAAATTTGTTTTCTCCTACCCCAGGATGTTATGATGTACTGTAAAACAGTTGTTGTCTTTCTTTCCAAAAGTGTTGGCATTTTGATAGCTACAAAAATTACTCCGATATTCCATGTTGCTCAGATTTAGAGCACTTACTGAGTGCAAAGCACTGAAAGTGAGAAAGATTTTGGGGGGAGGGTTAGTATCCTTAGTGTTGATGGCACTGCATGCAGAAGATATTTTGATGGCTAAAATTATCTGCTTGACAAGTCAGAATTCTGAATCTGGCCAGCAGATTTCACTTTCATAGAGTCTCAGGATCAGAGAAGAGTAAAAAGCTCTTGATGTGGCTAACTTGTCCACAAGCTAACCCAATGAACTCCCAGAAAACTTGATTAAAATTCTAAGTTCAATCTTTGAAGTATGGATCTTTGTTCATATCACTGATCTTCAAATATACCATTAAAGATAACCTGCTTCCCTGAATGTTGCATCTTCCTAATTTTTGCACGTACAGGAGAAAGCCTTGATCCTATTTGTATCTTGTTCTTAAACATTGTTCTCTTCTTTTTCTTTCTTTCTTTCTCAAGAAATTCTTCCAAGCTCCTAGTTGGTGATGATTGGGGAAGAGTCTGCTGCTGGTCTGTGGATGGGTAGGAAGATTGGTAAAGAACTCTTGCTTTTTCAGCCTTTTGGATGGAGAGGAAATTACACTTCAGAGCATGAAAGAGTCAGAGAAAATGGAAGCCTATGTTTGAGGACTGAATCTCAAAGGAGTTGTTGGACTGACCCTGCAGTCAACTTCAACTGAAATTAGAGAACAGACTCTATTTCTTGTGACAGAGACACTGACACATATGCACAAAAATGATGAGAATTTTCAGTATTTGTCCTGGGAAAGCTTTTGTATTTTAAATGTAATTTTTAGGTACTGAATTTGGTATAATGCATTGTATTTCACAAATAATAGCTAGTAAATAAAACTGCCTTGATTATGCCAAAGAGCTAAATAAAATTACTTATTCTGATTTTAATACCAGAAAATACTGATGTTTCAAACAGACATTAAGTGAGTTTGTTGCAGTATCTTTGTTCTTAACATTACATGTATATTAATACCTCCATTCCTATTCTTCCTAATTCCCTGAATCCACTTGAAAATGTATGCATGCTTTCAGAAAAGCTATTTTGTTTACAAATTGAAGGTAAGAATTCTCAGGTTGACAGCATGCCTTTATCCAGCTCCATTGCAAAAGTGTTATGGTGCAAACTTTACTTTCCTAATCTCTGACTTGTTGGGGTTTTTTCCATAGTAAGCAAAGCAGGCAAAATGCATGGAATGGGTGAGGATGAAGAATTGACACTGCTGGTCAACATACTGTTTCATTCTTGCCCTTCAATGCCACCTTTTCTAGTTTTGTCCTCATGAAGTAGCAGTATATAAGATATTCTTCAGGATTTACCTTCGCAATCACCCTGTACGGTTTCAGTGGGCATTTGCAGTACAAGAAGACTTAAGAAGGCCTTAGTGTAATACATTTAAGCACCATTTGTGGCCATAGTTGAGATGAAGAAAGTGTGACAAATCAAGTTCTTTAATGCTTTATGAGAATTTGAAGGACCCAAACTCAGAAGTTTCCTTTCCCCTGCCCTTCCCTGAAAGAAACTGAGTATCTTACACACAGGAGGACTGAGTTGCTACTTAAGGAGTGCATCTTCCTGAACACCACAGATTGGGTCAGGGTAGAGCAGGACACTATAGCCATGAAGACCCTTGTGTTCATACCACCAAACACACCCATGAACAGACAGAACCAAGAGAGTTCCCTGATTTCCACTGCACTGGGACTGTTTAGCACTGCAGGCGCGAAGCCCTGTGTGTGCTGCACTGGACAGAGACTGAGGAACAAGAGGAACTGCTCTATCAGAAATCTTGGTGCTATGGACTTGCCAGCATCATTAGGAAGAATTTGGAGTGGAAGACAGGTTTTTGCCAGTCTTCATCTAATTACACCATCACCTGTATTTTTTTTCCCTGTAAGACACTGCTTTGTTCATGTCTCTTGAATTATGTTGCCGAATGAGCAAGACTTCCTATGGCAAAGAACTTCCTTCCTTACAGACTGCTGAGACACGTCACCCCTCCCAACCCACCCCACAGCTCAGTCTAACCTCCACTGTGAGTGAGGTAATTGCCTGTGGAAAATGTAGTAATTAGAGGCTAGCTCATGATGAAGACATACAAGGAAGGCTGCATTACGTCTGTGTAGATGACCTGTCTGTTGTCCTTTCTAACCTCCAAGTGCATGATTTGATGATTCAAATACTATCTTTTTCTGTGCTCAGTGAAACATACTCTGAAAAAAGGCCAAATTACACCAATGTTTTTGCAATCAAAGTAACCCTATGGACCATGCCCATCTTTCCTCTCCCTGAGGACAGGAGAAAGGTCAATTTTCATAGAATTTTACAAAATTAAGTACATATTTCCGTTTCCCTCTGACCATTCCTTAAAAATAAGCTGTGATTTGGATACATGTACAGCAAGACTGACTGTTGTTAGCTGTGAATACAGCTTTACTGAACAATAACAAAGGTGGTGAAGAGCCATGAAAGTTCACTACCTGTGTTTTCATTTACCTAGTAGGCATCTTGATAGCTTGCTATAATTGTGTCTCCTCCTTTAGCTTTTTCATGCAGCTTATCTTTGCCAATAGCAGATGCTTTCTTTCCTAGAGCTGGCACTGCCACCTACTTTGCATCCTGGACAGCAGCACTAATTGTTCCAATGCTCTAGACATCAAACTGACTTTGGTGTAAGCAGCAAACAGCTGTGGACTAGCCATGCATGAATTTGACAAGCTCCTTGTGCCTAACATCAGTTCTCTGACATCTTCAAGAGAAGGACGAGGTGTATCAGCTGTTGCTTTGGATCACAGAGAACAAATCCAGAGTGTGCATGTGTGAATGGATGTCAAATAATGGCTTGTTCTTCAGGGAATTTTAATTATGGAGAATATAAAAGGAAAATGGCTAGAAATAGGTTGCAGTTTCCTGCTGGTGAAAATTCTGAATCAATGTAATTTGCTGTACAACAGCAGTTGGTCAAGAAGATTTTGGTTTCTTCTCTAGCTCTAGAGGATTTTTCCCCAGAGTAGTCAATAATGGAAAGAAATGAATACTGTGAGTACCAAAAGCACCACTACTTATTTGTCGAGCTAAGGCACAAATTTCCCAGGTCTGATACATCCACTGGTGTGACTGGTGTTACCTGGACATTTTTCTGCACGCAAGTCTCCATGACATGAAGTTTTTGCTAGATATTTGTAGTATATGGTCAAACACTTAGCTGTAACCAACCCCCTTACAAGCACGTACTTGTATATTTATTTGCTTTGGTCTCCTGTGTATTTGGTAAAAGATAAAAGTCCATGAAATTCTGTCAGTTTTAGATGTGAAAGTAGCTTTCACTGACACATAGACAAGTCTTCGTGCTAGTTCAGGGGCAGCAGTGGTGCCTATGTGGTGGGTATCCTGATGTGATACCAATTCTCAAATAGCCACCTAGGATGTAGGAGTTGCAGATCTAGAATATGCTCCAAAAATTAAGCAAGTAGAGAAATTCCACAGGAAATATTTTCAGCATAACTCCATTGTTACTGCAGCATAGCACAAACATCAGTGTCATAGTTATCTCAGAACCAACTTTTGTAAGTGCTAAGTAGCTCAGGGTGAGAATTACCCTTAAAAGAAATCTAATCCCATCAGGATAAAAAACACAGAAATAAGGCACAGACAACTCTGCCCTGCAGGGAAACCAAGAAGAGAATGTGGAACAGCACAACCTTTATGTGACTTTAAAAATCAGTTTAATCTAATCGGAGCCTATAAACCGTAAAATGCCTTAATCACGCATATTTGGTTATTGCACAGACCATCTTGCTTCCTTGTTCAGCAGTAGAATTCTTATAAATGTTACAGTGAGCATTAAATACTGGCTGATTTCTGTAGCTTCCTGTTGGCTAATAAATGCTAATGAAGCAGTATTTGTAGAGCTGCCCATGCACCGCAGGGCCTTTGCATCCTTGTGAAAAAGAATTTGCTCTTTCTTGAGCGATCCGTGCAAACAGATGTGTAACTCCCACAGGACAATTTCACCTGTGATTATCACTATATGCTACTGCTCCTGATTCCTTTTCATACAGGGATCTCAAAGCTTCTTACAAGAACATGTTGGTAAGATGATCATCTCATTAAGAATCACCTACAGCTGTCACAAGAGAAGTTGAGAGCTGTATGAGCTAAAATAATTTGCAGGAATATGTTCCCTTCAGCATACAAGTACAGCATGTCATGCTTGTGCCTCATTTTTCAGAAGGAACATCCCAAGGAAGTTGAAAAAGACTTCCAGGAAAGCTCTGGACCTGATCCCAGCTCTTTTGTCTCCTCCTGCTTGGTACATAAGCACTTCTGAGCCACATACATGTGGTGATTTGTTTGCTTATGGGTCTCACACCCCACTTAAGGATTAGAATAGTTGTTGCATTACTGGTGTTACTCTTCAGATGTCTGCATAGCAATTGCCATCATTTATGTCAGGCTAGTGGAGATGTGTGAGCAGGAACAAGGCTGGTGGAGCAATGTCAGTCTTCCCTATGTCTTTTGCCTTACAGTGAGGTTGTCATCAGAGCTCTTCCTAAGCATCAGGAGCCTCCTGGAGATTTGCCAGATGAAGTTTCTAAGAGAAAACCTCTTGCTCCCTGCACTGGAGGTAAATACTGATGGAAGTCTGGTTTCCAGAACCAGGAAACCTTCAGCTGTATGTTGGGATATTGGTGGCCATGAGTAATGTTTGGTGTAATGAGGACTGAGCAAATGCACACCTTTTGATGAAGACAGCTGTACCTGTGTTCAGTGATCACTGTGTTTCATGCTCTGATGTTTCAACACTGTGCATGTGGAGGGCTGTAGGAGGGAATAGTGATAAGTGTGCTGGCCAGGTGGCTCTATCTGAGGATGTCAGGTGAGTCTTGTGCCGGAAAGAACATCATGAGCTCTTACTGATGAGGGACAAGCTGTCTCTGTGTGGGTGACTGCAACAGCAGTATTGCCAGTTCTGAGCAGGAGACTCTCAGCAGTTGACTTCTCCCTTGTTCCCTGTCCGAAGGGGAAGAGTTCCACTCCCATAGATACTCCAGCTTTGGTTGGTGTGTAGCTCCCATAGAGGGAGCACAGAGACTAAGCCACTGGAATGAAGAGTGAGAGTGCTCTTTGGCCACTTCTCTGCTCAGTCCCTCCCTCATTGTTTCCTGGCTGTGGCAGTCTCTGGTGGAGAGCTGGCAACCAGTTGCATTTCCTCTGCCAATGTCTGTATCTTTACATTCCCTTATTTTATTGATATCACCGACTAATCAAAATAAAATGCAGTCAAGTTGTAGTTAAGTTCCCGCAGTTACAGAGCATCAAATCTGGTAAGCAAGCAAAAGGCATATCTTTATTGTGACTGTGGAACCACGCAAGGAGGATTCCAGTAGTGTTACAAGAACCCAGAGTTGTTGCCAGACTAAGAGATAATTTGGTTGGGAAGGCAAAACTGCAATTTGTTCCTGGCAGGTTGGCTTGTGCCTGTAGCTTGGTGTTTGTTGACTTTGGTTGTGTAAGAACTCACTTGTCACCTTGCTGGGTGTAGCAGCCCGTGGAGTTTATGGTAGGTGTCCGTTTTGAAGCTCTGGGCAGCTCTTGACTTTTCAGAGACCGATTATGAGCTGAATATATACTCCATATTTGGGCTGTATATTTACAGGCCCTTCCCTGTGGCAGTGCTGGGACTGTGATAAGTGGGAGGAGGCCCACTAAAAATTTACTCAAGCAGGTCTAATTGTACCAAATAGAACGGCTCAGTAGAGTGGAAAATAGTCCTCATATATCTACCCGAAGAAGATAATGACCTTTTAAATAACAGAAGCAATTTTATTTCAATACCCCAATTACTCTGAACTCTCAAATGTCAAAGTGCCGAGCACTTTCAAAATAACTTAATTTAGACATTTATAGCACTTAGACACTGCTAGTTTCTTATCTAACCTAATTATGGGTTGTACAGGAAATTGCAACGCATCCCAATTAATGTTATTTTTTATAGTGATACATAAGAGTGGCCTTTGCCATTTGCCGTCGTCATGTGCACAGTGATTTACTAATTTTGGTTTCTGAGTTAGTTCTCTGGCAGGACAAAGCTCTTCTATCCTCTGGTTGCTCTTTGAGAGCAAGCAAGAAGGAAGCAGAAGTAACACTGGGCTGTAGCTATGTTTTCCTGAGGGATTTGAAGGGCATCAGTTCCGGTGCGAGCAGGGTGCTATTGAAAAGCAGGACCATTTAAGGTGTAGAGGTGCAATATAGAATAATGGTTGGCCATCACTCTTGTTGATCCTCTCTGATCTGAGTACTTAGACCAATATTCTTTACTTGTCTCCCACAGGATTAGTGCAGGGGAATGAGATTTGTAAAGCTGCTAAACTGACTGCCTGAAATATCCCTTCGCAGATGATGCTGAGTAGTTTCCCTCCTAATTCCTGTGCACAGCAGGCAGGATCAGAGGTGTAGCACCACTGAGAAGTATCCTCTGAGTCCTTGTTTGCTTTATGCTATAGGGAAGACACATGGCCAGTTGCCATGCTTGAAAGTGATTACTGTTGCACATCCCCATGTGGGTTTTCAAATAACGGACCAGCCAATATCTNCCCCCCCAAGAGAAAGAACACAAATATTTTCTATTGACATGCTTTGATCTACTTAGCCATTCTACCAAGGTAGTAAAACAGAGTTAAACCAGATGGTAGAACAAGGCACATCAAATGAGTGTATTTCAGATTAGCACAGGATACTCAGAAGAACAATTGTTATGCAGTGGAATTTAGAAAGGTTATGTTTTACCCTGGCAGGTTAGACTGAAGCAAAAAAAAAATTTCTGTATTCTGATGTTACTCAGCAGATGTCTTTTAGAGAAGCCCTCAAAGAGAAGAATTTGACCTACAAATCAAGCATCAAATGAGGTCTTCTCTGGTCTGAGTCCTGCTATGCCAGCAGAACCTGGCTAAAACCTGGCAAAGGACATAAGTTGATTGAATTTCTTAATGAAGAGAACCTGGCGATTATGTTACAGTTATTCTAAAACAACTAATTTGCTTGTAATTACAGAGATAATGACATTCTGACCACACCTACCAATTAGAAAGTTGTAATAAAGAGTAATAAACCACCTTTTCCTTGGGCTGCAGAATCAACCCCCACACAGCCCATGACACTAATATGATTTACTCCTATTTGCTGATGGAGGATTCTGGCAATAAAATTTAATGTGGAGGAACAAGGTGCATTTAACCAAAGCTGTAAACATCTCTAATTCATTTAAAGCTATAGGGTGCAGTACATTAACATTTAACAATCTGATACTAACTTCGTGTGAAGCTCTAATAGAGCTGTATTTGTTAGAATTTCAGCACTAGGCCATGTTTTACCAATGACAACAGAAGGAGTGACCAAAATAGTATGACTCAGCAAACTCTTAACTGCTTAATAAGGTATTAAGAGTCTTCATGGTTGCTCCTGTCATAAAAGAACAGTGGACCATATTCAGCTCCACTGCTGTTCTGCTGAAACCAGGAGTTAGGCTAAAGATTAATTCAGCCTTGTGTTAGCTGTTGGGAGCGGTCAAATCCCAACTTATTCTGTATTTCTTCCACTAAAGCACACTGTGTTCAGAGACATTTTCTTCTCCATTGTCTTTCAAGTGAGTTGCTTTGACACTTAAAGATGTATAATTAACTGCAAGGTAAAGGATGACATTTTTCTTTCTCCAGTGATATGACCTGATATTATTAAATCTGGGTGGACACTGCATAAGAAAAATGCATAGGAAGTCTGTTCAGGAGGATGGATGTTCTCTTAAGTAGTATTTCTGGTTTCCTTTCACTCAGCTGGTCTGTTGTATTTCAGGACTCTGCTGTGATCTGAACTTGGTCCTATATGGAAAATGTTTTACAATTATGACATTTTCTGCAGAATGAAAAATTCAATTCCCACCTACTGGGATTGTCTAAATGCTGACTACGAGATAAACACAAATCCTTGAATAAATAAGCAATAAATCCTACATGGACTGAGAGAACTTCTCAACAAAAAAGGTTATTTATTTAGTTCAATTGACTATTATTTTGGGGAATTAGATATCAAACATGAACAAGCATATATATATAGAATATTAATACACAAAGAACAATAGTCATTAAAATACTGGGCATAAGCATACAGTAGAGGATTTTTCTGCACACTGGACCCATTGGCCAGTTCTATGTAAAAGGAATGTTTAGATACCAAACTTTAGAGAGTTTTTACTAATAAGGGGTCAACTCATTAATATGCTAGGGTTTTATTTTTAATTCCAAAGGAATCACTAATAAATTCTACACTTTTCCGAGGCCTTCCTTATAGCTGTCTGCATACAGTATGTCTTCTCTGAAGTCAGACTGTTCTGAAATGGATCCCTGAATGTCTGATCACTCTTTAGCACCAATTTCTTTTTGGTCAATGAGTTGATTGCTGTTGTCATTGAAAGTCCATCATCTGATCAGATAATAAGGAAAGATACCATGCTTTTTTGGCAGGCAATGAAACCCCTGGGATAATGAAAAGGTGAAACAAACATTTTCTTGACAGCTTACAAATGCAAACACTAAAAATACAAAAAATTACTAGAAAACCTATTGATAAAAGCTGGCTTTAGTTTGGAAAGACCTGTGTTGATGAGGGTCTAGATATGGAATTAGCACTATACATAATGGCCAGGCTGACAAGCTTTACTTAAATTCTGGTTTTACACAAAATATTTTTATCTAACATGGAAACAGGTGACTGCATTTTACATTTAGACATCCTGGTTATACAGTAATGGTTTATGTATGCTGCCTAATCTCTACCCCCAAACAATAAAGTTTAAAAGTTCATACAGACTCACTTATTTTTGGTGAAACCTTCCAAAAGGCAGTGGCATCCACTCTCCCTTTGTTGCATGTCCCTGTCCCTGCACTGTCATCTCTGCCCTCCTCCCCTGTGCTCCTATGCAGTAACAGGAATAAGGGCATGAGTACTGCTGTGGTGGTTCTCAGCTGTGCTCTGAGCTCTGGTGAGTAGTTGCTGTATCACTAAAAAGCCAGACCTGTAAAGGAGGAAGCAACTTGGATCTCCTTGGTTAGGATTTCAGAATGCAAGGCTTGCAAGTGCTACTCCAAACTCCACACTAAATACTGCTGAATGAGTAGCCTGTCAAGGCACTCCCTGCCACATCTGGAGAGGACCTGGCACATGCCAAGTATCAGATGTCCAGGGCCTATATTGAACTACAGAGCCCATGCTTTTACAGTGCATTAACTCTGGAGTTACTCAAGGGTTAAAGCTTTCCAAGGTCTAAAGGATGTTTAGTACCCAGCTCTCCATGATCTCTGGTGGAATTTGGGCACTGGAGATTTAGGAGCTATAAAACACCAGTCCAGCTATGACTGAAACACCCAGGATATCACAGAATAACCATTTTTCTATGAATTCACATCAAAGGCAAAGAAAGAATCCCTTCTCAGTCAAGAGGTCAAGAAAGATGAAGACTCTCACAGTAGGCTCAGTTTTCATTCTCTTGAGCTCTGGTCTTTCCAAATAAATATCCCCAAAGTAGGTGAGCAGGGTGTTAATAGAGTCTGTCCCATAATAAACAAGGAGCTGGGTGAGTTTTTACTCTAGACCACAGGAGGAAAATTTTGCAGGTTTGGGAGCACCAATCTAGATCAAGGCTAAAAGCAGTGTCCTGGTTCTGTCAAAGTCTTTTACTTACTATCAAGGTTTTCCTATTCCCAATCAGAATTATAAAAGGATAGAATTCTGGAAAATTTTCCCAAGCTAATAATATTCTTGGGGGCTTAACTATTGATGTTTCCTTTGGCTTATTCCGGAATGTTTGATCTCAAGCACTTAAGAACAACTTTACTAAAAGTAAATAAGTTTTTAATGACAACATCAATTAGAAAGGGAATTTGAAAATATAGAAACCAAACCTTTTTATAACTATTTCTGAAGGGTAAAAAAAGAAGGAAAAAAGAAATTTTATCTTTTCCTTTGCTGTAGAAAAAAGTCTCAGCTTTACTGAGTTAGTAGTTTTCTGATATGGAAAAATGGCATTGACACATTTCCTGGTCAGTGATCTTTTTCTTCAGAAGCAGGCTGATGAACATGGATCCTGCCACTAGTTCTTCTGAAGCTTGTTCAGATGTTGATGTTTGCAGCTGAACTCATCACATTAGCATCAGTCAATGATGCTTAGTATTGAAAATGCCTCAAGTGGAACTTTAGTCCTTTTAAAACAGGGGGGCTGAACACTATGAAGAGTGTCTCTGGGAAGTTACTTGTAGACCAGATGCTTTTTCTATGATTACTTTCAACTACGTTTTTTTTTAAAGTCTCATAGAAAAATAGAAGTGCATGAATGGAAATTAAAAAAATAAGGACATTTGTATGATTTTTATAAATAAACAGCACAGCAAGAATTAAATAGACCACAGACAAAGGACATCTATAGAGGCATGAACTATTACAGCTTGTTCTCCTCAAAGAGTATCTGTGCATAGACTGTCGTACTGGGAATGCCTTTGGTTTCCTGAATTGGCTTCATAAGTTCAAGTTCAGCATATGTTAAGTTCTCCTCTGTGATTTTCGGCTAGGAAACAAACAAAAAAATTAGTTATAATGTCATTACCACTGAAAGCAAGACACCTTAGAATATTCTACATAATGGGCTGTCTTTCTTCTCTCATGGATGTGAATTCTACTATGCTGTTAGTCAGTTTTGTCTGCCCTAGAGTTAGCTCATAAAAGTTGAAATAAAAAAAATATTCAAAATAAGAAATAGGAAATAGAATTTCCAGGTTCATTTCTGATTTCACGCTGTTTCTCAAACACTGAACCTTTTAATTTGACAATTCAAACATTGCAAATGGAAATATGTGTGTTAGCAAAATGTTCAGCCTCTTTAATCCTAAATTTTCCAAAGTAATTTTACTTATTGCAAATTTCACAATTTAAAATATATATTGCCAGATTTCTTTCCCAGTTGTAAACCTTACATCTGATCACTGCCACTCAAAGTACCTCTCATGGTTCTTAACAGAACTAAAAAACATGTTAAATACACACAGAAGGAAGCAAAAATAGATAGAATTGAGTTACTGCATTTCCAATGGGATTTCACCGTGTTTACCATGCCACAGATGAGTTCAAACTTTAGAGCAAAGTCCATACCCCTAAAGCTGTCTGATGTATTATACTGGTTGAGTTTTAGTCTTAAAACTATAAAACTTAGCTGAGAGATGTTGTCAAGAAAATTTACTGATCAAATTTCACATGGGTGACAGAAGAGCTGCCTACTGTGTTGGGGACTTCATCCAGACTCAGAGTGGTGACTTAAAGGAGTAAAGTCTTGTCTTGAGTCCCTTTGTATGTGTTGGCTCATCAGTTGGAAGTGAGTTATTTATATCAAATTCACCTCAGAAAATGTAGGAACAAACAAAAGAGTTGCTGTGGAATTGTGTGTGGGGCCCTAATACTTCAAATGGATCTCAGTTCATTTGTAGAAGATTGTCTGTGCTCCCTGAAGAAAGGTGAAGGGCTAAGGCTCTGTGCAAGAGGAGAATTGGAGAATTTGGTTTTTAATCTTTTTGGGTACGGTATTCTATGTGAATATAACTGGTTTCCTCAAACATAAGCCTTAAAAGGACAATTAAAATAAAGCAAAAAACATTTCAGCCATGCAGATTTTTGCAGTAACAAGGAAAGGTTGCGTCTCTGAGACCAAGAAAGGCTTTGCCAGTTCTAAACTGGAAAAATGATTCAAAGTTCATAAACCAAGATTTTCCATACAGTACTTAAATGTGACTATGAAGAAATTGCATTTTCTAATGCCAAGAGTTTCCTTTATGTTTATTTACTGCTATTTATTTCTTCCTAATTTAACATAAATGATTCCTGTTTCCTTGAAATGTATTTGAATAATTATTTTATTGTCTTCTGGCTAAAAAGATAAACATCTAATATTCTCTGAAATCAGTCCCTGTGCTCCCCTGCTTCCTGTCTTTTGCGCTGCTCTGGAATCCTCTCATTTTGCTTTGACAGTGCACTCTGCATTTCAGATTGTTTCCCTCTGGGTGGATCAGTTTACACTTTTCCAGCATTAATTTAATCTTATTTCTTCTCTGCAGATCCAATCCTGAAATATTTTGTGCAGCTGCTGCTGCAAGTGCTGTCATTGAAGTCAGTTGCTCTGTGCATGTGAGTAAAGACCATTTCAGGGCTGACTGCAGGACTGTAATCTTTCCATCTGAATATTTACATAGCCTTCCCTTCCCCCCCTTGCATGGGTAGTCCTATTTGATCTCAGTTTCTGGTCCTCATTCACCATCAAATGCTCCACTGTTGATTACACAGAAAACTTCCTGAGTTTGTTGAATTTTCTGGTGTAATGATGTAAAAGGACCTCCTGTGGATCCCAGCTTGGTCTTACATGTAAGAAAAATAAAACCACACATTTCTTTGTTCATGTATTCGGACTGAACTGAACCACAATGTTTAAAAAGATACCTCTCCTATCCTGCCTTTGACTTAAGAGTTAGAAAAAGCTCTTGGTCAGCTGCTCTGATACTTAATTTATATATTCCCTTCTTTTTTTTTTTAATCTGAGAGTATTGGTCTCAGTTTCTAGACATTTAGGTTGGTTTTGCCTTTTATTATAAAGATTCCTTTTGAGATTTCAAAAAATATGTGTTCATCTATTCAGTAGATTGTATAGAGGCTAAATACAGGAGTTAAGCGCAGGCTGGACATGAAAATCATAGAATGGTTTGTGTTGGAAAGGACCTTAAAGATCATCTCGTTCCAACCCCTGCCATGGGTAGGGGCACCCTCCACTGGATCAGGTTGCCCAAAGCCCCATCCAAACTAGCCTTGAATACTGCCAGGGAGGGGGAAGCCATGGCTTCTCTGGCAACTTGAGCCAGTGCCTCACCACTCACATAGTGAAGAATTTCTTCCTTGTATCTAATCCAAATCTCCCCCCACTTCAATTTAAGGCTCTGACCATTTGTTCTATCATTACTTGTCCTTGTTAAACAGTCCCTCTCCACCTTGCCTGTAGCCTCCCTTGCAGGCTGCAGTAAGACATCCCTGGAGCCTTCTCTTCTCTCAGCCTGTCTTTACAGGAGAGGTGCTCCAGCTCTCTGATCATCTTCATGGTCCTTCTATGGACTAGCTCCAACAGGTCTATGTCTGTCTTGTACTGGGGACCCAGAGCTGGATACAGTACTGTAGGTGGGGTCTCACCAGAGCAGAATGCACTTTTTGAGTTCAATTCTTTATCAACTAAGTGGTCCATCCATGAAATCCACGTCTCTCCAATTTAGAGACAAGGATGTTGTGCAGGACAGCGTCAAATGTTTTGCACAGGTCCACAATAACACCAGCAAATGTTGAAGATTTTATTCTCGGGGTGTAATAGCATATCTAGTCTCCATTTGAAGGTATTGGGAGTGTTGCTACCAGCTTTAATGAGTGTCACATCAGACCCTCAACACAGAATGATATGCTGCATGTGAAAAGCCTCCTAAAAATGAATCTGATAAAACTTTACAAACATGCTGTTGGTCACTGCTAGATTAAAACTCTATCTTTCCTAAGTCTGACCCAGTGCATCTTTAAGTAGAAATATTTTCATTGTTCTGTAAAAATCAGTTGCTCAGGGCAAGCTGAATCTCTACGTGCTTTCCCCTTTGCTGTTTAATTGTATTTTGTGTTATGTTTCCATTTTAAAAATGCCGCATGTCCTAAAATAGCCACCCCAACACCCAGCTCATGTAAATTTTAGAACTAAGATTTATGAAATCATATTGTCCAGGTGTTTTATTATATTATCTCAAAATTGCATTGTTTTCTAGTGTAGATTATCTCTTTATTCTTGCTTTATTCTATTATGCTTGGATATGAAAAATAACACTAGATTCCCCAAAACAGGTCATTGGGCAGTAGTGGCTGATGTGTTGCTTTCATACATTTTTATGATATTCCTATAGTAAACATAATTTAATAAAGCCAAAACACACTAAATAAATAATTGCATCTAGAAAAGCAATAAAACCAAATAAAATTAGTACTTTCATAAGTGGAAAAGGTACTTCAATTACTGCTACAAGCAACAGCACACCATAAAATGTGTAGAATAATTTCCCTTATGCATATTTCTAGTATGTAATAATTTGATTGAAAATATGAGGAAACACACAGGAGGTTCAAAATTGTGAAGGGTATACAGTTTTCAGCAAAGGATGCGTAATAACAGTACATGGAAGCCAACACTACTTTAAAGTATCTATGGTAGCCAGGTTTTTATTCCATACACTCTTCTGTACTTCATTTATCAACCACATATTTAATTTAATTTTGCTGGTTTGTTTGTCCAAAACCTTT